>VXBQ01012043.1:22348-35462 GCA_013400175.1 Phainopepla nitens
GGTGGAGGGGCTCAGGGACCCCTCAGAACAGCTCCAGACAACGAGAGGAGGGATCAAAGCTGAGCCTCACCTGAGTTTTTACCCTTTGCTACTCTCCCACCGCAGGTCCTGCGCCCAGGCCGAGGCAGAACCGCCCCAGCCTGCCCACCCAGAGGCTGCCCTGCTCCCAAACTCTACACCAGGGACTCAGCAGCTCGGCCAGAACATTTCCCTCCCTCTCCCTTTGCATGTAGACCCTGGGTCTTTATCGCCCAGAAATAAATTTCCCTCTGCCATCCTTCGATGGCCATTGTGCCCTTCCCTTGCCAGGCAGAAGAGTCCTCGGGATCCGTCAGGCGGGAGAGTAAAACAAGAGCTGAGAAACGCAGCAGGCCATGATAATTCACACGGAAGTTCAACATCAAGAGGCGGGAAGGTGTCAAGACAGGTAAGTCCGAAAGATTAGGTAAAAGCACCTCTTCAAAAGCCTACTTAAGAGATAAAGAAGGGGATTTCTGCTGCAGAAAGAATGGATCAATTAGGTTGTCAGCACACAATCTCCCAGGGCTAACAGCATCACTGAGTGGCAGCGTTCCCACATCGGAAACAACTTTCATTAATTATCATTATAATGCTCGCAGGAAAGACAAGTTTGCATAAAAATGAAAATGTGAGTTACCATCTACCGCTGCCTCCCTAATTCCTGTTTCTTTCCATTAACAAGATCAGTATCTTAAGCCTGGGATTGTCTTTACAGGCTTTAAAAAGAAAACACAAGAAAAAAATTGGGGGAAAAATGTCTTTCAGATTTGCAACAGAATCAAACAGAAACTGAGAAAATGAGGCCCATGAAAAGAGTGAGCTACCAAAATATCAGTTAGAAAGGAATAAAGTGCTCTCACTTTTGGCAAAAAAATATTCACTGAGAAGCTATGACAAAAGAGCAAGTAAACTAGAAGAATCCCATTTGCCACTTCGATCCCTTGAAATCCTATTATCTCCAAGGAGAACAAAAAGTCAGCTCGAATGAGTGGTTTGTTCAGACTTCTTAATTTTGAATACATTGGGTTATACATGTTCTTCTCAATTGCCCAATGTCACAGTACCACACAAAACAAGTATTTCATTAAGCATTCGGAAATGTTCCAGAATTAAAAGTACTGTGTCATTTCATTTCTAGGTCAGATTTTTACAAGGTAGCTCAAATGTATTTTATAAAAGTGGGCTCCATTACAACCAGAGAGAAGGAATAAATGTGGCCTGGTACAGCAATACTTTTAATAAAATCCTTTCTGGGATTCAACTTACCCAAGGTAGCTTTGCCTGAAGGTTACAAGTTGAGTCTAAAAGAGTCAGCTATAAATCTCCCTAACTGGTGACCAGGGATATTTAATGCAGAGAGCTTACCTCACTCAGGAATATCCAAAAGCTGAGAGGCCAAGGACTCCCAGTGTGAGACAGTTTGAATTGTAGGCTTAGTAACACCGAGAAAGATTAAAAGAAAAGCACAAAACCGTAGAGAGATAAAATTACAGAATCTGACAAAGGAAGAGCTGCTCCTGAGACAAAGGGAAAATTTTGGTGGAACATGCACAGAAAGCCGAGAAGAAAACACATGGAAATGAAAAAGAGTATGAATTACTTGTTCTACATATCCAGGATTGGACTTGGATGATCCCAGTGGTTACCTTCCAACTCAAAATAGTCTAAGATTCTTCATTCCTCTCCTTTTGAGAAGCTGAAGCATCTAACACTGCCATGCTGTTAGATCCATTTTGAACACAAAATATCCCGGTCTGGGAGGTCACTGTAATTCTAGCAGCAACCAGGGTGTCAGGAAAGCATTCTCCATGATTAATTACAGGAAAGGGGGTATCCAGTGTGAGAAAAGTGCCCCTCCAGTGATCCTGCAGAGCTGCCTGCCCCAAGGACAGCCTTGCAGGCGTGAATAATGAGTCAGGCAGGCACCTGGCTGCCCCAAACTTCCTGCATGGGCTAAAATTAAGTGTTTCGCTCCTCCCTCTTACACCTTCACCGAGTGCAAAGTGCAAAACAGTGGCCCTGATCTCAGGGGTCAAGTGTGGAGAGCACCTGGCCCCTGTGGATGGCTGTTCTCTGCGGGGTTTGGGCACTGGGCTCAGCACATGACGTGGAGACTTGCAATGCCAAAGGAAAACTGGATCAAGTAACCCAACATCCTCCTCCTACACGTGGCTGGGGACTTCCCCAGGTCCCCAGGGCTGTGCACACAGAGCACCCCAGCCAGAGCACAACTGCTCACACCCCTACAACTGAACAAGCCAGTTCAGGTGTTTTGCTTTAAGATGAGACATTTAAACAGATATTCAGATCAAAACAATTGATCTCTGTTTAATGCACACATGGCCAAGCACTGCTCAGCAGAAAAATGACCCCATGTGAAATCACAGTGTGTTGATGATGTCTCTGAGAGAGAATCATGAAATGGTTTGGGATGGAAGGGACCTTAAAGATCATCTGTTTCCAAATATAAGCAGCTATTGATACCTAAGTAGCTGGCATTGTTAATTCCTATAACCAAGGCAAAGGGGAGGGCCACAGAATTATATCAAGTTCCAAGATCCTGTCATCATTTAGAAAATATTTACCTGTCAAAAAAGGATGTAGCAGAAATATGCACTGCAGAGACAAAGGCAATGTGTCTTCCTTGTGAATGATAACTAAGATAACCAGCTGTGATTAAGTGGTGGCCTAATCAGGAGTCCAATTCAAAATTCAACATTCAAAAAACAAATGGCAAAAACCAAACACATATCTGTTCAGGACAGAATAACAAAAGTCACTGTGTGAGTAATTCCATGGGTGACAGGTCTCTGACAGCAATAGGGTAAATGTTTAAGTTTGCCCTCTGACATCAGCTGCTTTCATTGGAATAGGACTCTGGGACAGCCAGATCTTTTATCTAAACAGTATGTTGCTAATAACATGTGAATCTGACTTCAGAAGTTCATTTGGCATCTAAAACAGCAAATTAACTAGATATTTGCATACAAGTTATCAAATTTGTCCTTTGTGATATCTAAACATAAAAAAAAATAGGTTCACAGTTACAACTCTTGTAGTCTTGGGATTGAGACCCAGCCAAAAGAAATAATTAGGCATTAGGCATTACTTTCAATGACTAGCACCCACTATTCAGCTTAACCTGGGAAAATCTGTATGCTACTGAGAAAATTATTCTTCCTCAGAAATCCCACTTTTCATTCACAATACATTCCATCACTGGTAAAACACATTTATTTGATGCACAGTGTGTTCAATAGCAGTTTTGTATTCCCAACATACCTAAAGGAGCAAAATAGCCAATTACAGTAATTTTATTCAAGTTAGCTCTCCCAGCTATCTGTTAGGCTACAAAGTTTAATTTGAAAAACAAGCAGGCCAGCTGTTTAATCTTAAATTCCTGGCTCCATTGATGCTGCATTACGCTTTTTGTTTGAAAGTTTAAAATTAGGGAGCACCATAAAACAAGGGGAGACCCTGAAAATACCTAGAAAAAAAGTCCTGAACTGGTTTAAAAATACCCAAAGAAGCATTGAAAAAAAAAAAAGAAAACAACCTAAACCCATAAGTTCATCATAATGGCAAAAGAGGAATTACACCTGCTTCAGCAGAAGTTTGCTGAAAAGTTTTGGCCTACTTAATTTTAGCGTAAAATGAACAAAAAAAAGTGGTGATAATTTTACCAGAGCTTCAGCAGCCCCAGCTCCACCCAGGAGAGCTGACCAAAGCAAAGTGCTGAACCAGGCTATCTATCCCTCAGCTCTGGAATTACCTCAGTTAACTTGGAAATACCTCCCTGCACCCCAGTCAGGACAGGCAGTGCAGAATGCACAAAGGGGGAGTGCAGGGGATCACGTCTCTTCAGATGGTGTCACTTTGGGGCGCAAGTTCAAAAAGAAACAACGGAGATTATTTGTGTTCAGGACTAAGGTTTTTCTGGTTTATAAATAAAAGCTGAAATCGTAAAAAAACCCACAAAGAATAGAGCAGAAGATGTGAGCAGCAACATTCACATGAAGCTCTTATGAGTCTAATAAATGCCATTTGTTTACATAATGGAAGAAACTGAGAATGGACGGCACAAATGATGGTCTAGCAAACCAATTTTCCATTTGGATCAAGACTTGGCTTTTTTCCTCTCCTGAAATTCTGACATTAAACTAGTCATGGAAAAGAGTAGTTGCATAAAGAAAATGGGAGTGTGTGAAATTTTCTTTGAGGTAAAATCATAAATCTAATCACTTCAACACTTTGCAGTGTTTTTGCAGGAGCAGCAACTACAAAAGCTACAGAATCACCATAAATCATCTGATATTTTATTGTCATAAACATCTGCTGCTCCTGGATATGGATATGTAGTCAAGGGAACACTTGAAGAGGGGTAAGGAATGCCAGGTACACTTGTTATGAAAAGTAACGTTCAAACCAGGATTTCTTTTGCTTTTGTCATTAGGACCTAACAGTTTATGAGGTTATGCAGACATTAATGGCTACCCTGATTTATTATATTTCCAAATTAAGGCCACACCTTTGAATCCTTTCATTGAGTCAACGCCAACAGACTGTTCACATTAGGTTAGGCAGATTGGAAGAACAATATAGTATTAAGCTCACCAAAAAAGCCTTTGCCAAAGCCACGATTTCCAGCAGCAGATACTAATATTTGTTTTGGGATTCATTCACCTGAGCAAATACTGAACTTCCAAAAAACCCTGATCTGCAAAGGGGTGTCCAAGGCAGGGCCCAAAGCAAGGCTCCTACAAGGAGATCCATCCACGCAGCTCAGTGCTGTTCTAAGCACAGGCAGGGACCTGGGTCCAGAACCTGCCTGTGCATGGCACAGAGCCTGGGTTAAAGCCCTGCCTTTCAGCACAGCCTGTTAGCTCAGGCCTAGTGCCAGCCCCACTCCGGGGCTCAGAGGCAGCCTTGGTGCCATGCTCCACGAGCTGGCCCTGAGGGGAGAAACACCCACATGGTCCTTTAGCCACTCACTCTTTTGCTTTGCTTAAACCCACGGAGCCCTCCCGGCTGTGGCAGGGGGCTGGAAAGCCGGCCCAGGCCCTGGGGTGCCGGCGGCAGCAGCTGGACACAGCCCGGGGTGCCCAGGTGGCCCCAGGCCGATGGCCCCCGCGCTGTCCCGGGCACGGGCAGGGACCGTCCCCGGGCCGGCCCTGCCGAGGGAGCGCCTCCGAGCCCGGGGGCGGCTCCGGGCCCTCGGGGCAGGGAACGGAGGGGCCGGAGCGGGGCCGGAGCCGGGAGCGGAGCCGGGCAGGGGCCCAGGGAGCTGGGAAGGGGCTCAGCCCGGAGCAAAGGAGGCTCGGGGGGCCCTGGTGGCTCTGCACGAGTCCCTGCCGGGAGGGGACAGCCGGGGGGGTCGGGCTGTGCTCCGGGAACAGGGACAGGAGCAGAGGGAACGGCCTCGGGCCGGGCCAGGGCAGGCTCACGGTGGGCACCGGGAAATAGAACTTCACTGGAAGGGTGGTCAGACATTGGAATACATTTTCCAGGGAAGTGTGGGTGTCATCATCCCTGAGAGCTCCAAAAATGTTTGACTGTGGCATCTAGGGGCCTGGGTTAGTAGCGAACACGGCAGTGCCCGGTTAATGCTTGGACTTGATAATCTCAGATGTCTTCTCCAATGTCTGAAATTCTGTCTGAAACCCAGTTCTGAAATCCTGTCTCTTCTGTCTCTCAACACATCATAGACTACTCCCTCTCAGAATTTTGGAGGCTATTTCCTAATAGAAATGGCAAGCAAACTGTTATCACTGCCTGCCCCACAGTGAGCAAACACCTCCCTACTTCTTTTCTTGCAGCTTCTCCCAAATGAGTTTTCTTTCTGCCCATCCAAAATTTATTACTGGGCAAAAAGAAGCACTTCCCTCATGCTTGATGCTCCTTCCCCAGAAAGAATGGCTCCCACTTTTGATCCCATAGTTTGGGACATCAAGACAGGCCAACCACAGCTTCAGTGTCATCTTTTCATCTTAAGATTTCAACCTTGCCATCAGAAGTTACTTCTTTACACCCCACTCAAAGCGCGAATCGCTAAAGACGCGTCTTTAAACCCTCTCCAGTTTTGTGTAAATTACTAAGTTTCGCTGCTCTGACTGGAATCACTGCTGGCTACAAATGGAACAGACAAGCCCTTACCCTCGACAGCCAGAGAGACGATGCCCTGGGTGTCCTCCACGCCGTACATGACGTCGCAGCGATAGACCCCGGCGTCACTGGCGCGCAGCTTGGAGAAGGTCAGCGAGGCGTCCCCGGTCTCCTCGGAATTGCCTGGCACAGACACCCTGTCCTTGTAGCTCTGGCCTATCTTGATGTTGCCATTTTGGGCCACCAGGACCGTGGTCTCCTTGGCGTCCTTCCCGCTCTTGTCCAGCTCCACCTTGGACCATTTGATCCGGAGGTACTCGGCGGCGTAGCTGGAGGAGATGGTGGGTGTGGTTGAAAAGGAGCATGGCAGGACTGAAGTTCCAGAGAGAGATCCCTTGACCAGGGTTTTTTTTTCTGCTTTAACTAGGAAAAGGGGAGAGAGCGAGGAGAGAGCAAGGAGAAATCACATTAGTGCAACAGCAGAATCAGAAACAGATATATTTCATTGTTAATTAATGATTCACGACAAATTTGTTTCTGAAATCCATGAACTTTAGCTGCTTTGTCACAGGACTGGGCAGTGTAAGCTGAAGAAGAGTTTGTATCAATCTTGGTACACCTTAGGCTGATGGTGGAGCTCGTTTCTCTTTGGGAAAATTTCATTCTGACTTATTTTCTCCATTTGTTATGGTCACCAAGCAATTAACCTTTGGAAACCAGTCTGAAGTTTTAGGTGACAGATGAACTGTAAGAGCTGTTTCTTCAACTCACAGGAGGAAGACCACTGTGAGTGAAAAAGGATGAGTTACCTCACTCATGGCCAAAACCCTGAATGCAGGGGAGCTGCTGGAGTTCACACCTTGCCTCAGCTGTTCCTATCCTCAGAAAGAAACACAGCCCATGGCTTTGCACCCCTGACCCCACTGTTCTCTCAGGGGTTAATTCTTTTTATTGCACACGTGCTGAAACAAAAGCTTTTCCAGTGAGAGTCTCCCAAATAGCCACTCTTTCAAAGTTGTTTCCTTGTAGCCTCGGGGCCTTTAACACATCGCAGAAATGAAATATTTCAGGATGTAAAAGCAGAGGAGGAAGTAAAGCACACAGAAAGTCCCTACTTGGCTCAGACTTGACATGATCAGGACTTTTATCATTTTTTATGTCATCTCCAGCTGCAAACATTTCACAGTGAAATGCTTCCATCTGACAATATCCTGAGGGGGAAGTTGACTACTGTTCATCCAAGCTGCCTGCTGCAACTGAAAAGGGAGTTTCTGATGGATTTACCTTTTTTATGTGATGTTATTTCATCACACATAAGGGCTTAATGAAGATTAAAAGCTGATGCACAACAGTAACTATTTTACCTCTTTCACAGTCCCTCACTCAAACATTTTTGAAAGTTAGAACATGCATTATTATTATCACCATTATTATTATTATCATCATTATTTTGAAGGGAGCTAAGGTTCATATAGTTTAGAAATACAATAAATTAGTAATAGCCATCAACAGAGTGATACATGAAATGGGAGACACCAGCACATGAAAATTTCTGTTTATCTATGATTAAAAATATAATCTTCTCCATAAAGAGAAGATGATTGGAGGGTGGGATGGAAGGGTGGGCAGAGGGAGAGAACTAAAGAAGAGGAGCAAAAAGGGAAGATAAAAAAAAAAAAAGAAGAGGAGGGAAAAAATAAAAAAAAAAAGAAAAAAGAGAAAGCAAATAGAAAAAAATGGAGGGGGAAGGAAAATAGAAGAAAAAAGGAAAGTTGCCCATTAACCTGATTATTTTTAACAGAGACAGATGATTTTCCACAGGACAAAGTCTTAATGGTATTATCTAAACAGGTCCAATACAGAAGTCATCAGCTTAATGCCCAAGCATTTCCATAATAAAGTACTAGACAAAGAGAAAAATGAACTGACAGGGAAGACACAGAATTCTGAACAGAAGTTCTCAGGTCATTTCCATCCATGCCTACAAAACTAGAATTCCTTGGGCGCACAGTTCAGAGAGCCAAGATGACAGTATCAAAACTGATGAAACCAGAGATCTTTTATATCACCTTTATTTTGTTGACACTTCACAGAGTTACAGTGGTTAGAGATAAAGAAACAGAATGAATTTTCAGTTCTATCAATTGTGACGGAATTACTGCCAAATTGCACAGGTGGGAGATTAAAATCAGTCTCAAAGTATTTAGAATTTATTATGATCTCTTGTCATCTATACACCTTACAGGAACTTTCTTCTTTAATGAAGAATGCCTAAATTATAATTATACTGACTGACAGAACTTTAATAAACTGTTTAAGAACATTGTTTCTTAAATTCTGATTATGAGTGATCTGGAATATTAGCACTGAACCCTGAGGAAATTTCATCCCTTTAAAATTCGTGTCTTCACATCAGCCAGCTGGAAACCTTGGCAAACAACACAAACCATCCTGATATGCAAACTAGATCCAGCCTAAACTCTGCTGCTTCCCAGAACAGAAGATCCTATGAAGCTGCACTGCTGTCCAGCTTTGGAAAGCTTTTTCTAATATAAAGAACTATTTGTTGTGGCAAGGGGAGTGAAGAAGGAGGAGATGATGGAGGAAGAGGAGATGGAGGAAGAGGAAGTTTTTCCCTACAGAAAAAGAAAATATTTGGCTGACATAATATCTGAAATACAAGATTAAGTGATGTTCCGGCACACAGTTCCAAAAAGCTTGATTTCTTGCAGCAGTCCAAATTAGTTAGTCTAGCAGAATTTATTGACCAAAGCAGAAACTATCAGTATCTTATATTAATCCATATAGCCCTTTTTTTTTTCCTTTAGCATTTTTGCTAAGCTTGTATTCCATGTCAGCCCCTATCAATGGGATGTGACAGACCAATGACACATAGCTGGATGTCTTCCTTTTGAGGTGGGAAGAAAGGAATTCATGCTTGAGAACGGAGCCCCTTTCTCCAAAATGTGTACACTTGTTCTGTGGCAAATGTTACAAAATTCTTAAAGTAGGAGTACAGATAACTTTTTTTTAAAGGACAGAATTCTGCCTTTCTGTATCACATTAACCACAACGACCAGGCCAGTAGGTCTGCAGTGGACAAGGAGTCTGGAGAAAAGAGTGCCCTGCATAGTGTGACACTGCTTAGAGGAGTGAATTTGCCACATAATTGAGTTTAACTGAACAGAATGTTGCTACTGACTATGCAGACAAATCCCACATGCTTAAGAATAAAATATTCTACTTATTTTTAGCTAAATTTATGAGGAAAAAAGGAAAAAAAAAAAGAAAAACGTTGCATCTCATTTTTCAGTTCATCAACAACCTTCTGGGACATATGGTATATTGCCCTGTCTAGCAACAGAAATAGAAAGGATCACTGAAATTGTGTGTTTTGTCAATCCAGCTACTAGCACTGAGCTTAAGAGAAGCCTTCTCATTAACCACAAGCCTTCCAGTGAAGATAATAATGAATTAAAATGAGTGAAACTTGTAGGAAACACTGACAGGTAATGGACTGAGACCAAACAAAAACCTTCCCTGAGTCCTTTACCAGGTGGTTTGTGGTCTGAGCAAGCAGAATAAGAGAAGGGCATGCAGAGTAATGAAGAACTACTTTTACAGCCTCACAAAGAGCCAGGCAAATGTAAATCTCAGCTGCAGGACTCAACAAAATGCCACAAATGGCCACCCAAAACAGGTAGGAAAAACTCCAGTGTTGATTGTAACCACAAGGTCCAGCTTGTAAACCACAACAGTGGTAAGTGGTGGGAATTAGTGTTTCACAAGAGGTTTAAAGGCTTCCATTTTATATTCAAAATAAGGATCCAAAAAGAAAAGGTTGAAACTTGGGGTATCTATCTCTTCAGAATGCTGATATATATTTTTTCTTTTTACAGTATTTTTAAACAAAAGCTGTACTTAATAAAGATTGTGTGTAGTCTCCTAACATTCATCCTCAAAAATATTATTGCACCAACTGACTTTTCTACAAAAGATAAGGACATGAGCTGATCACACAGATTCTTTGGGATCGTGAACTAGGTCAATTCATGAAAAAGGAAATTTTTTTCATCCTTGTCCTCCTCACCATGGCCATAGTTTGAAAATGGTTCAGACTCTGCAGGGCAAAAGAATGACCCCCACCTTAAAAAGGAATCCCCACAAAGTCCACAGAGTCTTCTAGGAACATCAGGGTCTTTCTGAATTTCTTCTGAAAAATTTGGGCAAATAAGGATGGGTCACAACCTGATCTACATTCCAAAGAATGGGACATTCATAAAAAAACTCCTAAGTACCAAAAATTCCACTCTGGAGAGAAGATGAGCCATTTAAGGTGTAATAAAAGATGGAATGAGAGGACATGTAAAGATGTCCACCCACGTTCTACAGCTCCAAGGATCCATACAACTCCTCCCCACATACAGTACTGCCCTCCCAATCCCTGTATCCCTGAATTCTGCATTTTCTACATTTCAACATAATTTCTCAATTTCTACAAGGCTCCTCGTACAAGGCAGCGAGTCAGGTCTGTCTGTGGTCTGATCCAAACCTTTCTTCCTTACAGTCTATCTAAATTTATTATGAGCTTTTTTTTTTAATTGGTTCCACTAATGAACCACTCCTTTTCTTTATTTGTCATTCAGGACTACCTAATGATGTTGCTAGCAACAGTGTTCCAGCTAGGTGGAAAAAAAGTAGTAAATTTGATTTTCCCAAAGGCTAAAATCAATTTGAGGAGTTCCTGGAAAGAAAGGGGAAAGAAAATAAAGAAAAAAAGCTTGCTTTGAGACTTGGGAAAGCTGCTTTCCCAATTTTGTGAGTCTGCAGCAGCTGTTGGGATATTTTCCTTACTGAGAGCTGACCCAAACTTTCAAATAACCATGGCAACCACACATGGACACGTACTTCAGTTTTAGCGTGTAATCACCAAGAGAGGTAGTAAGGGCTCCTTCCTTTCCACCCAAACCTGCAGCTGCCCTAACACCTCCTTGCTCCAGACCACAGCAGCCAAGGGACCTGCCCCAGCTTAGCTCATGGCAGCCCTAGCACAAGAGATAGAAATTATTAACACCTTGAGGAGGACACAGAAACAAAATCAGTGACGAGGTGCCGCGTGGCAGAGGCAAAGTCAATTTCCTGAGTATGGACTGTTTCCTGAATCCTGTGAAATGCCCTACCTATTAGAACACTAAATTAATTTAAAATAAACATTCTGTGAACAGAAAACTTACCTTTAGGTAGCGTATATGTTATAACTAACGTAGAGTACATCCATAAGATACTTTTTATACTTAACAACATCTTGACCTAGAAATGAAGAACAAAGGAGTAAGTGGTTAGTACTGCACTGTGTCCTTAGCAAATGTTGTAACTCAGCACCTCAATACTTGTCATTGGTACCAGAAGCAGTCCTTCCTGCTTTCAGGACATCATCATTTAACAATTTGTGATGGAGATTTATTATAATGACCATGTGCCTCCATGGAATACAGATTTATAACTGGTTTCAGGTTGTTGAGTCCTGAGTGATCCTCTGACATGTCAGCTCCCTTTGGGTTTGCTTCTCACTTTCTTTTACAGGCTCCACCTTCCAACAGCTGGAAAGCTCTTCACATGTATCGTATGTACACAATAATAAACTGCATGTTCACAACATTATTTCTCAGTTTTCATTTCAGTTCATAGCTACACATGTTGAACCTGTAAACATCCCCAAAGTTAAAAAAGCATTGCAAGACACACAAACACCAATGACTACAAGGGGTTTATAAACAGTCCCTCATCCATATAGTTACACATACGTGCTATGAACATCCCAACATAAGAAATTACTTCCAGCAGCAGCTTGTCAAAACGCTGACAAATTTTTATAATGACCTTGATTTTTCTGATATTGCTGCAAAATCTGCTACCTGAGCTCTTCCCTTGGAACAAGTAACCAAGCTGACAGTTTTTCCCTGTTCAAGAGAGCGTGCAGATGAACTGCCTTAAGGATCAGTGAAGCAGAGATTTAATAGCCATGTACCTGTCCGTGCTATAACTACGGAACCTGCGTTGCACACACGTACAATTTAAAACTTACACTTTTAAAAACTCCACGGGCTGCACTGAACATGACAGCAAAGACACATGGAGAGGCAACTTCAGAACACTCCTGGTGACGTGTTCAACCTCAGGACAGCTCTCTCCACAGCTCACAGCTGCAGCCCAAACTCCACACGAGCCTGTGTGAACTGGCACACGTCCTGTAACGTCTGAGCAGCACGGGAAAGACGCAAAACATCTCCAACCAAGCCTTTCCAGTGAAGCAAGTTAAAAATTCCCACCCAACAGGGCTGAAAACCCCAGAGCCTTTCATTCCCTGTATGTGGATGGCCAGAGTCAGCTGGCTGCACTGGGAAACATGTGCTACAACCTATTCCCTGGGCGTGGAGGGAGCAATGCAGCTGCTTTCCACAGAGCAGGCTGCTCGCTGCCAAGGACGCCCCATCTCTGCTGCAGCCATTCAGGCCAGCTGAGTGCAGAGTGTGATATCACTTATTTTGCAACATGAACTTCATGGAATTTGCACTTTTCACGACTGAGTCCTAAACTAGAACCGGGACTTCATTCAGTTTAAGCCCCTACATGTCATAAAACTTTTTCTGAAGACCCTAACACCTACCCCCAACACCACTCAGCCAGAGTTTTATCTCTTCCTACATTTACACAAGCCAAGCTGCATGTGAAGAAAACAAAAGTGATTATTTATTAGTCAGCTTTAAAATTCTATACTGTGCCCTGGTGCAAACTCCCTTGTAGAAGGTTGTTATGAGTGAGGAGGTTGCACAAGATCAGAGCTGCAGACATCAAAGTCCTTTGAATGCAATGGACCAGCTCTGCAATACAGAGTCTCATGCTTGGCTAGATAAACACTCAAAAGATCCTCATTATTATACAACAATTTAAAGAATAAGTGATGTCAGTCAGAGCCTACTGATGTGCAGGA
>VXBQ01012077.1:0-14706 GCA_013400175.1 Phainopepla nitens
ACCTGTCTTTTCACCCTAAGACACTGGTAATACTAGAAAATAATGGACAACTTAATCCAAGGATTCCTAGTACCAGGAACCGGAAATACGAGGCACACTTTCATATACCATATGTAGGAAAGTGTAGCTACTTGCATAAAAAGAGATACAAATCTTGAATCTCTGTTATCCTGCACCCTGTAATATATAATTTACACTTGTGCTAAATAAGCAGAAACACTCACACTGCACTTATTCTACACTTACTTTCTACTATGCTAATGCCTCCAGCAAGGTGAAAGGGAATATCAACCCTTTCAAAAAATCAGTCTTATGTTGCCAAATGTACATGGATGCAATTTCTTAGATATCTTTATTTCTCAGAGTTAAATCAAGCTACTGTATATTTTATACTTTACCCATAGTAAATAAAATTCAATTGAAGGCAGGTCCTACATAAAACACAACTTAGAAATGCATGAAGAAAAAGACTGTAGACAAGGCAGCAAGAAGGAAAACACCAGGCCAATGCAATAGCACTGCATTAACTGAAGGGAAAGAGAAAGGGAAAAGAACTTCTAATCTTCTTCTGGAAGCACATACTTCTCAGAGGGCCAAGCTGTGCATAATAGCTGTAACTGCTCCAATGGACCACTCTATATGTGCACAATTACCATAGCATTAGATAATTCCCTCTGGATTTTCTGCAATTAGTATCACTGCATCCTTTGTCTCATACAGATATGGACTATAAAGGAGTTGTTAATTAATTTTATGAGCAAATATCTTTTTTCTCCCCACAGAACAAAGCCTTGTAACAGTGCAGAGTGAAAGATGTTCAGTAGATTGTTCTGCCTCTGGTGTTCAGCACATGCCCCAGTGTCTTGCCACTTTTACTGAACAGCACTTCATTCCATCCACCAGTGTATTTTGTATTCATACCCTGCCAGGCAGACAGCACTCCAGAACCTCACAGCTTCTCAAGCACTGCAGAATCCCATCCAGAAGACCTCCAAAGTAAAGTGTCATTGCCTTAACTTGCAAACAGGGAAAACCAACTGAAGGTAAAAAGGACCAACTAATTTTGAGTGTCCAACACACATTGCCTGGGAGCACTTTTGGAATACTTGTGATTAAAGAACAATTTACATGTTCCAAATGCATCCCATACTGGATTCCGTTGCACCTGTGAGCACTCAGCACTTCTCCAACTCAGGTCCAGGTATTTTATATCTCATAACCAAGAAAACACAATCATCTATGAAAGTTGGCCCAACAGCACTCAGCATTACACAGAAGGGGTGGAAGACAACAAACCCTGATGGTGCACAGTTTTGAAATCCCCACTGTTCAGGGCAGGCCTCCACTTAAAGCAAACAGTCAAGCTCTTAGACATCCTACAGACAGCTAGTATTTGAGATGTAAAACACAATCTGGTACAATCTGAATTTGAAAAGCAAATAATAAATCCTAAATTTCCAAGCTGAAAACACTTTATCCACATTTTGTGATTTATGAAGAATAGGCTTGCAATAAATTTAATTTACCAAGCAGGCTGTGAGTTGATGTTGTGATGGCAAAGCAAACCATTGGTTTTTGTTTACATAAAAGCAAAATATGCTTTTATAAATGTAGCTCCAGCTACCAGGGATGTGAAATTTAAATTTCAAATCCACTACGCATTATCATTCTAAGGAGGAAAGGGGGAAATAAAAAACACACACACACTAAAAAAAAAAATCACAAATTTTTGCACACATTTACATGATTTTAAAAATAAACTCATTATAACTCAACCTATTCTAACATTGACAGAAGAACTTAAAAGATAAATTTTAAGAGCTTCCAGGCAGGCTTCACAGACATGCAGAAAGCCAAGTTTATCAGTGTCCCTGTTCATGCACTCACTGATGGTTTTGAAACTGAAGAAAAATCAGAGTTTTGTGCATGATGGGAACACTGATTTTTTTGTTTGTTTGTTTACACTGTGAATTTGGGACAGCTGAGGCTGACAAATAGAAATAAACAGTCTTTGGAGTTGTGGGTTTTAAGGCAGAGGTAACTCAAATCATGCTACTCCTGAATTTTGTGGTGTCTCAGCAAACACAGCATGCTCAACTACTACAGAGGGCAGATTCAGACAACACAGTCCAAATGTTGCTACTCTTCCCACAGAGGTCACAACAGAGAACGTCAATAAACTTTTCAAACACATTCAGGGGCCTGAAATTGAATATCTGAAAATCTTCCTTTTCAATTAATAGGTTAGACTTGAAAGCAAAGATAAGTGCTCATCTGACAGCTCTTAATGATAGTTGGTCAAGAATTAATAAATTTTTTTTTCATTTTATTATTCTTCATTTCTTACAGTCAGGTATCAAAAGACAAAGCCTAATAAACACCTAACACCTAGTTAAATGGATAATAGTTTTCATTATGAAACGAAGAACAAATCTTTCTAAGGGCCACTGAAGCTCCCAGTGGCACCCATGCTAATTTATGCAGAGTACTTCAGGGAAATTTGTTAGACCTAAGATAAGTCAAACTTCAGAATCAAAACTGAACGGTATCAACCCATGCTGCAGTACATCTGCCTCCTCCATTCTTGTCATTGGGGGACTCAACACTGGAAAATCCAGCCTCAGAACATAGTATATTCCAACATCACACCCCACAATAATGCCTGGAACGAAGGCAAAGTCAGCCCAGGGCTTGGAAAGTAATCTTGGCATTCTTGGTTTAATATTTGGTGACAGGAGGAGAAAAAAACACCATCCTCCTTTATGTCAGCACCTGACCTGGGCAAACCATAATACAACTGCACTGAAAGCAAGACTTCAAGGCAGAAGCCTGCTTTTTATCCAGCCTGGACAGGAAGACACACCAAGCATATCCTTTGCTGAAACATACTGCAAAGAATGCTAAAAAGGCACTGGTTTGTCACTTAAGCAAACAAAGGCTCTTTCCAATGAACAGACGTGTCTTTGTCTCCCCAGAGAGAGAAAGCACATGACATAAGACACTTGAATTCAGCTTAGAAGAGCAGCCTTACTACAACTGTTGTTGACAGCACGGGCAGCAAAGGAGAAATAACTTCAGGCACAGTGAAGACTCAGCACCATGAGATACAGCAAAGGGATGCTCTGATAACCTTAACATTTTGTAAAATTTGAGGTAGCTGATGAATATACTATCGGTTTTAAGATATAAGAGTCTAAGAATTTCTCTGCTTCAATCTCTTTTGGAGAGTTTCACAAAACTTAAATCACTGTCTATGATTACAGAATGCTGTTGGCACTTTGATCTCACGCCATATCATCTGTGTGCCCTGATCACAAGAGAAAATGAAAGAAATTGAATAGTTAACGATAAACCGAGACAGTACAAGTACAAAGATGACCATGGCAAGGGGTACAATTTTTTAAAGGGTGCCTTTACATTACTATGATTTCAACCCACTTCTCCAGCCCTAGCCTAGCTTAATTCACTAATAAAAGCTTGAAGACCACGTTGATGTGCGTATTTTGAATTTCAACAATTGCACATCTGCATATACCTGCACCTCATTTTAAATGAGTCCATGATGGCAAATTGCAGATGCACCCAGCTCCCGTACACACGTTTTCTCCCAATTGACACATGCACTCATGTGCATCTGGGAGATTCACACTGAGGTGTGAAATCACCATTATGTAAGGAACAACAGAAAACAAATCTCCAATGTGAATGGATTTATTAAATCATTCATATAATGGAAGTCCTAAGGTTTAATAAGTCTAAATAGACAATGCAAGACCAACTCTTAGAAGCTCATTCACTCTCTCTGTGGACCTAAAAATTGAAAATTGAACCAGTTTCCAGAATTCCTGTGCTTCTCTCTATTAACAGGCACTGCTGGGGCACATTCTGCATGTCACCACCACATTGCCTTCAGGCTAGTAATGTTACAAATCAAAATCAATACCACAGGCTTTAACAGCAGTTGACTGATTGCTGCAGAGATCTGTAGGACAAATAACTAAATAAAATTTATTTAGTCACGCAACTTTAAAAAAGTCCTACCTTTTATTTTTTTTACTACACTACATAACCCCAACTGTGTTGACACATTCTGACACCGGCAAAAATACTGTTGCACCCTACTCTTTAAAAATGACATTAATTTTTTAAGATAAAAATCACATAATGCATTTCTTCTGAAATACATAGATGATAATTTACTTTGTCCAGGTAAACAGAAAATGTAAACAACCTGAGAGATGTAAACCAGGAAAGAAAAGAAACCCAAAATTATCCCATTTACTTCTCAGTAATTAAATATCTAAAAATTTAAAATACATCAATAATCTTTATTTCAGAAAAAATTATAACAGCAATTAAACGAGAAATAAATCATTGTATTTTGTGAGGAAACTGAAAAGTTAAGATAAACCATTACTGAATTATGTAAGAAAACTGAAAAGTTAGTTGTCACAGTAAAGAAATGAAAGGGGAAAAAGATGCCCGAAACTGGATCAAAACTAGAGATTGCTCTAAAGGACAAACTACCTCTACTACAAAATCTTGAGGTAGAAAAAAATTACTGAAAGCAGCTGAGATACACATACAATAAGGGTTATGGAAATATTTGTGTCCATTTAAATATAATTTATGATGCAGCCACTGCCGGGAAAAAACAGCTCTACATAGAAATGAAACTAAACCTGAGAAAGGTACAAATGAGACTTCTGTCATCTCACAGAATGACTGCAAGCATCTATACCACTGTAGGTTATAAATTCCTTCTAAATTTATCTTTTGGTAATTAGACATCACTAGAGGACAAACTAAGGGGTGAAGAGTCATAGGAAAAGAAAGCAGGATTTTTAATGTGAGGGTAAATAGCCATAGGAATATATTGTCAAAGGAAATTAATTCACAACAGAATATTACCTGCTTAGGGGTTTGGGCTTTGCTTTCAAAGAGATGTGACTTAGCCAAGCTGTTCTCCAGCAGATTTAAGAGAAGTCACTGAATATTCAACCTTGGACACAAAAGATGACCTATCACAGAAGAGTGGAATCACTGGGCAAAACTTTGACCTGTGCTAAGACGGGAAGTGAGACCAAAGAGCAACAGTGGGCTCTGAAAGCCCCAACGACCTATGATGTGCCTCAATTCAAAAGTGCTATGACATCCTCAGAAAGAATGAAAAATAAGCTCAAGAGACAATACAGGCAGTTTAGAGAGTGCAGACATGGCAAACTATGCCCACCATAACCCATTTTAGACAGATCATACATATTCAGGATTTGACTTCAAAAAATGGTAACTACAGCAGCCCGTAAAAGTCAGTGAGAGCCTTCAGCGTCAGGCCGTTCTGAGACACTGTCATCTCAGGGAAAATAACACAGCGAAAGCCTCAGTACCAAACTCTTTCTGTCCAAGGTCCACAACGCAAATCTCACAGGCTTCTGGATGAGCAATCCAGGGATTCTTAGCCCAGTTCAGAGCAGTGTGTCAAAATCTGCCAGAACTATTACATTGTTCCTAACCCATTGTTTAGGAATGGTTCTTAGTTCAGCGTGAACCACTAAACCCACCGGAACTGCTCAAGCTATACTACCTTTCTCACGCTCACCTTCCCCTCCCTCTCACCCCTGCGGTGGAATGGAGAGAATTGGAGGCATAGAAGGCAAATATTACAGGTTAAGACAAGAACAATTTACTGGAAACAGCAATGAAATAGGAAAAGAAACAGTTAACAGCAAAAATGCTGATGACAGAGGGTACAAGAATGAAACAATTCGCAGAGAAACCCCCTGAAAATAGACAAATACCAGTTTGTCTCCCTCCATCATACTTATTTCCACCATACCAGAACCCTTTCCCCTACCCCTGGCAATGATGCAAGGTGGTATAGAACAACCTAGAGGTCCAAGCCATGCCCTCTTCTCCTGGCTACTGCAAAAGTTAGCCCTGTCCTGGCCAGAGCCAGGACATAGTACAAAGAAAACTGAACTGTACTGAATAGCACAAGCCCAATCAGACAGAAAAACAGATAATTAAACACTCCGTTTTTACAGAATAGCAACTGACCTCCATTCATTCATGCAACACTCTTCCCATGAGTCCAAGAGAGGTAACAGAATACTTCATGGCTTCTCTGAGCAGGAAAAAGAATGAAAAAAAGAAAAAAAAAAGAAAAAAAAAAGAAAAAATGGTTTTGTGCTTCATATGCAAGGAGGGCTGCAAGGGAATACAGGGAGTTGTTTCCACAAAACAAACCAGTGGGCAAGTATACCAGCAGCAGCAAGAAGCAAAAAAGCCAGAAGAGGATTTCTAGGGAAACCGACAGTGACTGCATTTGTCACAACTCATTTCTGTTTGTTCACCCTAACACATGAACTACATTATTTACTTTACAAACAAGCTCTGGGAATGATTTCACAAGGGTAATTGTATTTTTTCTTTATTATTAAAAGCTACTTCCTCGAAATCACCCCTGCTCAGTAGTCACTTTGTCCCTGATCAAATGACACAGTTCATTGTTTTCCACAGAAGCAGCAGCACTTTAATGCTGAATTCATGCCTATCCTCCTGAAAACTTGAAAAATCTTTAAATACTGCAGTCTTGATTCGGGAATCAGGTATTTCTTTCTTATCAACAGTTATTTTTTAAATGAAGCAATAATGTAAATGCATCATTCTCCCTATTAGGCTAGGGATGCGAGAAGTCCGTCTACTGGGGAGAAGGGGAGTAATTATGATATGCCTCCCATCTACAAAAATACACAGCCCAGTGGGTAAAAAAAGAAAAAAAAAAAAAAGGAAACAAGTTGGGGGCCTCTCAAAATTCTCTGTTTCAAAAAAAGAAGTTTGGTTTTGAAAACCAAAGCTGAAATGACAATAACACCCTCAAGGCCAAAGCTGAAGACTTTTCTGCTCTTATATCTTAATAATTAAAAATAACATGCACTTTTTCTTGCCCCTAAATTACAATCAACTATGTTCTTTCCACTAAATGCTGCTTTTCGAAGTGGAATGGAGGTGCTCTGAAGAATCTCGACTTTAAATCTTTTATAAGAAAAAGGATCTATTACGAAACTTTATAAATATGGCTTTCTTAAAATCGTAACTAAATGAAAGCCTAAAAGTTAACAATTTTTCCACCTGAAATTAACAGTATTTTTATCCAACCTTGTATTTTTCAATTTTCATTCCTCAGGATCTCCAAGCATTAGGGGCCATCACTGAAAGAATTAGTGGCCTCTGTTCCATAACTTAAGAAGCCCAGAGATGCTCACCACTTGGCTACCATCCTTGTACTTACAGACACTTTCATTTGCAAAGCACAGCTAACACCACAAACAGCTGATTTTTTCTTCTCCTCCCTAAATCATTACTGGGAGACTAGCAAACCATGTCTGCTGCCCAGATGGAAAAGGAGCAATAGAAGGTGCAACATCATTTTCTTTGCTACCTGAGGACATTCGCCTCATCTCACTGTCCTGCTAACCTCACACTGGGAGCTTCAAGAGCCTTCACTTGAATATTTGACTGGGAAGAAGTTCTCATCACAATTAAATTTAAGCATTTGGAACAGTAGTAATTATTAATGTTTACTTTTAATGGAATTCTTATTTCTTACCATTGTTAAAATCAAGACAGCTGCCCACTTTGAATATTAATCAATTCAGCAGTCTTTCAGAGTTCCTTCTGAAGAAAAAATCCACTTTATTGTAAACAGTAAGTTGAACCATAAAAGTCAAATTAAAATTGTCTATGCTGTTGTTTGGGTTTTGCTTCATTGCTTTTTTAAACAAACTGCAGATATTGGAATGAAAAAAAATATTTTTCACCTCTAAGATTTACTCTGAGCACTGGCAGTAGCTGATACTTTCCAAAGAGAAAATGTAATTGCTAAGCACCATTACTGTAAAACTATACAGGATTCATAAGACTTTAGTTTGCCTTTTTTCCTTAACAATAAAGCATTTAGATTGTAAGTTTGTCCTCCACCCTGACTAAAGGGTGAGCATTTAGCTGCAGCATATTACAGATTGCCTGTCCCCTCACAGCACTGCATAATCCACCGCCTGTTGTCTATTTGCTTTGCTCACCTACGCATGCATGAAGGTCAGGGTTTGAATCCTTTCTCATCCCGCCAGTCCTCATAATACAGGCATACCAGGGGGATAATAAGAAATGGATCTCTCTTCCTGCACCACAAACAGGCAGCCTGTGCAACCACAGAAGATCGCACCTTGCTCCTCCTTCTGGCCATAGCGTTGCCCACGACTATCTGATGACACGTGCTGTTGACTTCTTAAGCTGTCCTGCCAGAAAGAGCTGCACACCACAACTTCAGGTTTCTTAAGCTCCAACCCAACTACATCTCTCTCAAATATATGACAGCAGCAGCATGTCAAAAGGGCAAATGAGAGGGTCAGGAATTAGAGCCTCAAGAAAACATATTGGTGCTTTGTCTGTACCATTTCACTTGAGGCCCTCTGATCCTCACCCCCCACCCCCACTACAGCAGACTGGATTTCTCTGCCCAAGCAGCATCAGCCACCATGGCCTTCTCTGTGCACTCCCAGAAATGCTTCTGCAGGCTTTCCAACACTGAGCCCAGGCACACAAACTCCATTTCAGGATGCAGAGACAAAAGTTTCAGCCAGGCAATGAAAACACAATAAGCAAGTAGCAATGATCTCCCTTCAGGTGTAAGCCACAAGCATGTTTGACAATATTTCTAACTGCCCAAACACCTTTCCCAATAGCCACAAATGGAGAAAAACAGGCTGCTGCTGCTACAACGGGTCAGGAAGCCCCCAGAACACAGGCTACACACAGATGCGACTGTTAGGACCCGTGACTATAAAAATTCAGAAAATCTGCAATTGCAAAGCCTTCCACAAATGTACAACCTAAGAACTATAAAAAGGGAAAAGTGGATGGGGAATGTGAGATTTTAGAAAAAACACAACCCCAGTTACTGCTAAAAGAAACCCCACAGTTTTTTCAACACTTGATTATGTTTCAAGACTGAGCAACAGATTTAAAAAGTACTGAACCTTTTGTATAAGCCTACCAAGGAAAAATTACATTAGTTGCAAATGCATGTAGTACTATTTTCAGTTATGGATCACCGCCCCTTCTAGTACCAGAACTGGGGATAATCAATTCAAAGTTGCACACAGGGGCTTCAAAAACAAAAAGCAATGCCTCCTCACTCATTATCCATTGCAGCTGAGGAACTTGATTTGCTACCACATCCAGTGTCACCAAGCCTGAGACTAATTCCCCCAAGACACAAACTGCTACAGGCTGACAGCACACAACAGAAATGGGGAAAGTATATTCTTGTCCTCCTCTCTTTCTTTTACTGACCACTACTAGAGATAAAATACTGAACTAAATGTACCCCTTGACCTTCAGTTATTTTTATGTTGTCATGTAATCTGTAGTAAATACATAAATACTGCATACAAAAGGATAAAAGCAGTCTAGCCTGTTTTTCTGGGAGCACTGCTGAAGTGTATAGAATATACATAGATTTTTAAAACACAATATGTTATCAAGAGTTAAAGAGATTTAGAATAGTTTTTCCTTTCAGATAGCAATGCCTGCTTTGGACTGGAATTTGCATTTCTTGAGTAAGGTAAACTTTTGGCATTATATCATAAGTAAAAAGTGCAGTCTTGAGAAATTTATTTTAATTATTCCTTTTAAGGCATCATTTTCATATTTTAAGACTACAAAAGGGATTTTTAAAAACAGACTAAAAAAAAAAAACCCACAAAAATATAAACCAGTGAGAGTAATTGAATATAGTTCTTATTACTATTTTTAAAGTGTCTTTCCATAACCAGACGTGAACTCAATACTTTGGCAAGTTTATATAAGGCATTTTAACTGTGAGTCATCTGCAACTATGCTCTTGCATATTATATAAGCTGAAAACAGTTGGTACTGCCTGCTGAGTGACATCCCTGTTTTGCTTAAATCTTCATACTCCATCTTCATATGGTATTTCTGTTCATTTTAGAGACAATGTATTACACATTGCACATCTTTGCTTCTGTTTCCCTTTTTTATTTTTACTAGTACAGATTTGCATTCCAGTTTCAGGTGAGTCATTAAATCCAGTGAAAATGCCAGCATTGGTTCTCACTGGGACTTAACAGCAACAATAACATCATCTTTTGTTCTTCTTACAACCTACTAAAGCCTTGAGAAGACATCTGTGTAGTAACTTGACTAGGACAATAAAGACAGAGGATCTGGCTAGAAGAGCATCCTTGAACTGTACTGAAACAAAACATAAAAATCTTGAGTTATGCAAAGCTTACTAAAGGTAGTTTCCACAAATTAAACAAATCCGTTGTGTTAGACCACTCATTGTTTTTCTTACTCAAATTTTTAACTACAAATTCACTGCTTTACCAGAACACAAACCCCAAAATCTGTCAGGTCTTATAATTCATTGCTCTTTCATTATTTTGCTTGTACCAAAAAACCACCATCTCTAACACACAAATAAAAAAAAACCAAATCAAACTGAATTATCACTGTTTTCACAGAAGGGACAGAAGAAGC
Organism: Phainopepla nitens; assembly: GCA_013400175.1. NCBI lineage: Eukaryota > Metazoa > Chordata > Aves > Passeriformes > Bombycillidae > Phainopepla > Phainopepla nitens. Next base: position 10,564 of record VXBQ01012077.1, read on the forward strand.
AGATTGCAAGAATTAATTACCCTCACTTGAAATATTTAATCCAGAATTTTCTACAATAATGATAATATAATGAAGTTCAGGGAGGGAAACCAATAGCTAACTACAATTCAGAATTTTAGAGTCCAAATTAAGAGTTTAATTTATACTAGCATTACGGACCTTTCTTTCTTATTGCATATGATCTCATGACTAAGGATGGTCATCCTATGTCCAAGAGCAAATTGTAGTGTGTTTTGACTTCTCATCCAGAAGATATCTTGTATTGACATAACACAGCAGCAAGGAAATAACATTTAAATAAGTCAACTTTTAAATACAGTTTAAAAAGCACACTGACCACTTATAATACTGGTGCATATAAACAAAGGATGAAAAAACAACTGTGCATACATGGAACACAACACATTTCGTCTGTGCATAGCAAAAAACAGGTGAGTCATTAAATCCAGTGAAAATGCCAGCCTTGGTTCTCTTACGTAAGAGTTAAAACTTACCTCCAAAGCTATCTCCTTGAAAACAGTATCTGAGAATTCCTACATTTTATTCAATTCTAATTACAATTTCTTATTAGGCACTTCAGGAAATTCCAACTTTTTTAATCAGAGCAGACAAAAAAAAAGAAAAAAAAAAAACAAAAAAAAAAACAACCTAGCTTCCTTTTTCTAATAGATATATGAAATCAAAATAAATAACTTATGGCATGTACATTCATAAAGACTATACAGATGCCAAAGCTCATTTCAGGTTTTACAGTACACGGATGGAGCAGACAGAGCTTATCCAGTAACTCTTGAAACTTCGGACAGTTCAATGAACAAATTGGTTGCTGTTCTGCTCACTTATAACAAAACGTTCTGCTCAAGTATCATTTTATGTGAGGATGCATATGCTCCCACACCACTCAATACAAGAGGGCTCAACATTTTCAGGCTGCACTAGGATGTATGTTTTACAGTTATTATTTGGCTATGCAGTTTTTCAGAATAACTGCCATGTCCCTCCTTTCATTTTCTCCTTTAAGAACAGCTTCTCAAAAAGAACTTCTTCCCAGTCTTTTCAGTCTGATATGCCACAAACACAGGAATCGGAGTGCATTCTACTTTAAATTAAATAGTACCATTAAATACCAGCTACTATTTCAAACCAGTCAGGCAACCACAATTTAAAACTTCCAATTTAATAACTGCAATGTATCTTTTTTCCAACTATGCTATTATTAGCAGTATCACACATTTTGTACCAAGATATCTGCATGTTTCTGATAACAACCACTGAATAAGTTGCAAATAAATTCACCTTTTTTTGTTCATTCTTCTGTCCATGAGGCCTTGAATCTACACACTGATTTCCAGTATCCTCCCACATAATGTCTGTATTGTATGTCCTCATCTTCAAAAGCACAGCCCTCCAATTCTCCATATTTGAATTCACCATGAGTCCAGAGGAGATTCGAATGAACCCCAAGACATCTTCTGTGTTCCTGGGCACACTACTTCATTTTCCTGTCCCTTGATCCCTTCTCAGTGTTCCTCTGCTCTTTGAGGCAGGAATTGTGACATGCTGCACATTTGTACAGTAGCATAGTGGCACCCTTGCCTCAGCTGAGCCATCTAGGCACTACGAAATACAATCAATAACAGTAATTAATTTTATCCCTTGTTTCCTCTTTTATCCAACTGCTGTGGTCTTTCCTCTGTAACTGAATGCACATCGTAGCTTTTCTCATGTTTTGTCTCATAACAAAGAAATCTATTGTTCCCCTCTCCTTAAACCTACCTAGACCCATTTCTTTAAGAAAAACACAGCAATTGGTTCTCTTTGTTCAAATTCTGTCCCAAAATTCCTTTCCTTCATGTAAACTTTCATTACTAATTTAAGGTAGCATGTGCTACTTCAAAGTTACAGGTTAAACAACTAAGAGAAAAATGTAAGTGCTTCAGAATTAAAATATCAATGTTACATGGAAAATTAGTTTTTTCCATATGTCTATATTATCTCTTATCAAACTAACGGGTGACAAGAAGTACCCAGGGCAGATCTTCCACTACAGACTGGGCCTTCTGACAGTGGTTTAAATTATTTCAAGATTCCTATTGACAATAAACAGGAAAATGCTCAGAAAAAACATTCATGTACTTTCATCCATACTCATACGCATATACAGACCCACACAAGCAGTCAAGAGTCCAACAAAGCCAGAGCTCTTTTGGCAAGACAAACCTCAAATCAAAATCAGTGTTTTTTGCCAGGACAAACCTCAAATCAAAATCAGTGTTTTTTGCCAGCACCAGTCATTAACAATTTTTTTGTACCAGTCTCTTAAATACTGAATACCTATTGCTACACAGCTATATGGAAAAGACTTGCATTTTCTATCTCTAACAACTATTTAAGAGCTCCCATTATGCAGCACAGAGATGAATGTGGAGAAATCATAAGCAACATGTGCCATTTTAAAGTGACTATCGACACCAGACACCACACTTTGAGCAAAATCAAGTCAAATTTGGGTTAAACCACAAGCAGGTCACCTGCACTAGCAAATCACATCACTACTACTCAGTTGCTGTCACCAAGGCAGCACCACACAAGAAACAGTAACACATTTTATGAAGATGTTCTAATGTTTTAGTCCATGTCTTAGTATCATGTCTAGCACTGAAACAGTGCCAAACACAGCCAGATTTGTTACAGCTTGTCTGACAGTTTAGGGACCCCATCCTTACGCAGGAAACATTGACAAAAATATTGCTTCAGTTTAGAACCAAAAACATGAAACCTCCCTGCTTCAGGTTAAAAGTCAGATTGTGACAACTCATGAGCTAGACTTAGGCCATTCAAACAGTGGAGGATAATCCAGTTTTGCAAACGCAAAGGGATGCAAGGTATCTGTGCAACTATCTGAAGACAACAAATATTTCTCTACAAAAGACTCTTCAACATTTATTTCTCTCAAATAAAAGCTGGCTTGAACACTTTAATTCTGAGTAGAATTCCAATTAGTGATTAGAGTAAGAGTACTCTAATCACTGACCATTTCAATTCTGAATGTGAACGACTTTTCTTAATTAAGTTCTTCTAAAAGGGGATATTATGCATTATTAAAAAGTCTTGTAGTCATGTTATAGGGCTCAGTACATGATGTCATGGACAGTTCATGGTGTCTTGCTTGGACCAATATAGGCTCTAAAACTACTGTTGAGCCCTGAGATGAGGCAGGCTGAACTCCAGAAATTACTTCTTTTTTACCACTCTCTAGGTGGACATTCCAAACTCTGGAATAAATTGTCCCAAGATACTGTGAACTGCATCTCTGGAGAGTTCAAAAGCAAAATGGACCAGATGATTTTCCCTTTCAACTTCAGTGATTCTGTAAAAAAAAAATCAAAAAAATGTCAAGTGTCACATCACTAATAATTTTGACTATTCAGACTGCAATAATCACCAAGACAACCCCAGTTCAATTCAAACACCTGCTCAGCGCCTAGGAACAGCCAAAAAACAGCAGGAAAACAATGATGGTTATAAATAATTTGGACTTGATCGTTTTGATCAATCAGTCTCCAGACAATTTACAGGGAGTGGAATTATAATTTCCTATTATAGATGGAAATCTGGATATGAATTCCCACACTGATACACATTTTACCAAATCCAGTTTTAGTAGCAGAGATAGAGGATATAATTATTATATGTCTCAGGTTAGCTGAGGTTTTCAATACCTAAAGAGGGTTCTAAGTATTGTTATGCTTTCCAACAATACTATACTTGAGCTGCTTCTTCAGAAGATTAATTTGCAAAAAAATCAGAAGCCACATTGCCCTAACCAGTGTGCTGTTAGACCGCACACTCTAATAGTAAAAATATATTTTGTCATTGGATCCTCAGTCTTCACTCATAAACACTGATACTCACAGAGGTGCTTTCCACAGAGATTCTTAGCCAAGTATTAGGATAGATTGTCAAGAGTTAATTGATGACTAAATTTTTAAACATATTTCAAAGATCCCAAATTCCTTATACAACAAGTAGCCTGAATCCATAATATTGTTCCACAGGTCATCTTTACAACCTCTAACTAAAAAAAAAGGGGCACTTAATTTCTCAGTTTTCTGGACCCACTGTCAAGGGTTGGGTGTTATT
>VXBQ01012104.1:0-16082 GCA_013400175.1 Phainopepla nitens
AACTCAGGAAGAGTTTCTGGTGTTTTTTCAGGTTTTAAGGCATTTCCACTGTGGTTGATTCCAGGTTGAAATTCCTGCGGTGTTTTGGCGGTCGGCCGGTGAAACGATGCACAGAAGTACACATTAATACAGTCTGGGTTGGGTTAATTAATTGGGGTTGTAATTAATACAGTCTGGGGGTTGTTTTGGGTCACGAAGAACTGTGGCAGCCTGGAAGGGATCCACATGAAAAATCCCACAAAAATCCCTTTGGGACAGTGATATGCAGAAGAATGTCAAAATATCTATTCCAAATCAAGTATTTTCTAATTTTTAACCCCCTGTCTCAATCGAGCAGTTCCCAACCTCACTGAAGGGATCCAACAAAACCAAAAATTCATCGTTAGACTTTTTTTTTTTTCTCCTTTTGTGCCCTTTATCACTGGAGGTCTAACGAAGACTAATTACTCCAGCTGGTAAAAAACCCCACTCCTGATGACAAATGGGAAGTCACTGACCTGTGGGAGAGGGGGAAAAAAAAGGAAAAAAAAAAGAACCTAAGAAGAAGCTCACAAAAGGAAACCATCGATCCCCACCACCAGTAGAGAGGAGAAAATTCCTTTCCACAGGAGAATCAATTTTTCCTGAACCTTAAGGTGGTTTTGTAACAAAACCCCAGCCCAGGAGCACAAATTTACAGCAGGAAGAAGTGACATTTCTTTTGGAAGTGCAGAGAGAGGCTGGCAAAGTCCCAAACCAGGATATTTCAGGGGATATCAGTCTCTTTAATGGCCCCAGTGATGATTTTTGGGTGAAATGCTGCTGAAAAAGGGGACACCTTGAGGAAGAGAGGGATGTTATTCCCATACCTGCACGCCCAAAATCGAAAGGATGACTAAGTTCAGCTCTTTATTAGGAGTCTGTACAGATTCATCATCCCATTGCTGGAAATTTCTGAATGGAAATAAAGCTTTCACAGCAGCATGGAACACAATTTCCCCCCCTTAAAAAAAGAACCCCGATCAAAATGCTTCAAACCTCCAAAAAAAGAAAAAAAAAGAAAAAACAAACAAGCAAAAATAAAACTCCCCAAGTGAGCTCAGACTCATTAAAAAAATATTAATTCCCTTCAAACTGTTCAAATCTATATAAAGACCGAGATATTTGGGGGATGGGCTGTCAAAAGAAGCATTAAAAAAAAAATGACAATAAGAACTACGTGAAACATTTCCAAGTTTGTGGCTCACTAATCTGACAGCCCAACAGCACCAATTGTTTATCACGTCAGGGAAAACATCGCCAAAGTGTGATTCATTAACAGCAGACTCCCAAACACCCACTTTGGGAGACGTGATCTGCAAAAATTAAAGAGAGAAACTGGAGCGAAAAAGGGGGGAAAAGAAAGTCTTGAGATAACTTGGGAAAAAGGGAACCCGCTCCTATTAACACCTAAAATCAGGGTAGAAATACAGAGGGGAGATAAAAATAATTAAATCACCACGGTTTGCAGGAGAAAGAAAGAGAAATTTGATTTTTTTTGTGTCTCTTCTCCGCTCTCGAACTCAAAAGGCTCACTCAGGTATTCAACACTTTCTCCTATTTGCAAAAGGAAAAGTCAATTTCATTCAAAACCTGACACCAAAGGCAGGGATTTTATTGGTTTAGAAGCCAAACGCAAGAAATACCAGAAGTGGACGTGAATTAAAATCTTTATGTGGATTTACATAACCTGCCATTTTCTGGAGGGAATTATCACCGAGTGCCCATAAAAAGCTGAACTGGGTATTATCACCCAGCACAAAGCTGCATTGTACAACTAAATTACATTTGATATTTTATTTAAAAAAATTAATCTGATGCTGGTTTATATTCAATTTCCACATTTTCCAGTGCCAGGGGTGAGCTGTAAAACAGAGCTTGGAAGGGCAGGAAACACTGGATGAGGGGCATCTCCTAAATATGGATTTGCATCAGGACAGGCAGGGATTTAAGGGGTTTTTTGACCAAGTTGTGAAGATCTTTTAGATTAAAACACAGTCAGATCCAAGACAGGTGTTTTCCAGTCAGCAGAAGGAGAAAAAAAAAAAAAAAAAACAGGAAAACTGATGTTTGCTTAGGAATAATACCTTCATTGGTGGAAAAAGCTTCTGAATCCCGAAATTCCAGAATGGTTTGGGTTGGAGGGGACCTTAAAGGTAATTTCAGACACTTTCCACTATCCCAGGTGGCTCCAACCTGGCCCTGGACACTTCCAGGGATGAGGCAGCCACAAATTCCCTGAGAATTCCATTCCAGGGCAGCCACAAATTCCCTGAGAATTCCATTCCAGGCCCTCCCCACCCTCACAGGGAGGAGCTTCTTCCCAATATCCCACCCAAATCTCCCTTTTCCCAGTGGGAAGCCATTCCCCCCTTGTCCCTCTCCCGATGAGCCAAGAATCCAGCAAAATTCCCTCTAGTAACTTCCTAAATTTTAAGTTGTGCTGCCACTGAGGAATCAGGGAGTCAGATCCAAGGAGTTTTGTCTCCTGTCCATCAATTAGTCCCAAAATCCCAGGATGGTTTGGGTGGGAAGGGGCCCTTAAAAGCTCATCCCATTCCGATCCTAAATCCCTGCTCCCAAATTGGAATTCTTGCATCATCCCCACCCCTATTCTCAGCTTTTCTCCAGCTTTTTGTGGCCTTCTGCTACCAAAAAAAGCCGCCCAGCTCCGCAGCCACGCCGTAACTGCATCCAGCTGGGACATGATTTGCCTATTCCCATCCAATTTCCCACTATTTATGCAGTCAGAGGTAATTTGGCTGCTGAATCACACAGAAAACTCATGATTCTGTGACTTCAACCCGAAATATATATACATATTTTTTTTTTTTTTCCAGAGATTTCGGTGCTGCTCAGAATAGAATCCTGTCCCATTCCTAGAAAAACCTGCTGGACGTTTCTCCATCCTGCTGCCGTTTACCACGGAACGTGGATTTATCCCTGATTTATCCCAGCTCTGGGATGGATGGATGGCTGCTGCCAAGCCCTGAGAAATGAGGATTTGAACACAATTTTAAACACAAGCCCAGAGGCAGGAACAGCAGAATGCCATTAGAAACCGTCGGGGTCAGTGACGAGCGTTTTGTGCTTTGGAAATCCGTGGAATGGGTGAAACCTTGTCCTGGGCTCCTTTTGGATGTCAAACACTTGCTCTGGGTCAAACCTCCGGCAGAAATTTTAGAGATATTCCACATTTCTGCCCGTTCCTGTGAGCTCAGGAACAGGATCCAGGGGGTTTATGGTGACACGATGGATTTGCCAGCAGTGGATCTTTAAAAACAGCAGAGCTCCAGCCACAGACCCTGCAGGAATCCTGTGCTTACAGGAAGAGGGAACTGCCCCTTTCCAAGCAGGAAAATCTGGGAAGCAGACAGGGAGAGCTCTGAAGGGAGGGAATTTAGGATACCCACACACAAAAGGTCAAGACCTGATGAAGAATTACTGATTGAGCTTTGTTAATTGGATAGAGAAAGCCCCGAGAGATCCAAAGGATGCGAGCTCAGAGCTCCACCCATGGAATTCCAGAATCCTGGAATGGTTCAGGATGGGAACCATGGACCTTCCATCCCATCCCATTCCAACCCGGATGCCTCCCACCATCCCAGGGTGATCCAACCTTTCCTTGGACACTCCCAGGGATTCTCTGGGAATTCCAGCCCAGCCAGGAGGAATTCCTTCCCAAGATGCCACCCCAACCTCCCCTTTCTCGGCTACATTGGGATTTTTCCCAAAATTTGGAGAGGAGCTTTCCCTGTCCAAATTCCACTTTTCCCTCCAGTGCTTCATCCCAGTGCTGGGAAAAGGTCAGNATTCCCAAGTCCCTCTCCAGATCTCCTTTCCCTCTGGAAAAGGCTCTGAGATCTCCCTGGATCCTTCCCTTCTCCAGTTGGACATTCCCAGCTCTCCCAGTCTGAGACTGGATCCATCCCCACCCCAATTCCTCTCTGGGAAGGAATTTTGGGATCCCGGAGCTTCCCTGGGAACTGGGGACTCCAGGAAGGGTCTCCCTTCCCTTTTCCATCCCCAGATTCCATAAAAACCCCTCGGGATGGATCCTGAGCATCCTGGATCCCAGAATCCTGGAATGGTTTGGGATGGGATCCATGGACCTTCCATCCCATCGCAGAGACACTTCCCACCATCCTGGGGCACTCCAGACCCACCCTTGGACACTCCCAGGGATCATGGGAGTCTCTTGGAATTCCAGCCCAGCCAGGAATTCCTTCCCAAGATGCCACCCCAAGCTCTCCTTTCCCAGTGGGAAGCCATTCCCTGGCTCCTGGCCCTCCCAGCCCTTTTCCCAAATTCCATCTTTCCAGGAGCCCCTTTAGGCTCGGGAAGAGGCTCCGAGGACTCCCTGGACCCTTCCTCATGTGAACATTCACAGCTCTCCCAGTCTGGCTCCAAAGGAGATGAATTTCAGCTTCTCAAGCACCAACAAACCCCTTGGAATATTTCTGCTCCTTCCCTGGAAGACAGAATTATTTGGTATTTGTACCACGGCACCGCGGAGGATCCCCCACATCATCCGAGGAATAATCAGGAATCAAGACAAGAGAACAGCACGAGATGAGAGAGGGGCAATTTTAATAATAGGCTGACCACAGAGGTTCATTATGCAAATGAGGCAGCTGCTAAGTCATGCAAATGAAGATCCACAGCAGCCTTAAAAGATTTGTGCAGACAGATTTTGTGAAGTCAGTGATTACAGAACTGTCTGAAATAGGGAGAAATAAAGGTGAGATAATTAATTTTAATCACTGGCCAATCTTTTGAGTGAATCTGTGGAGAACGCTGCTGCGCTAAACAGAGCTTCAGATCAGAACCTGCCTCGTGAATAAACTCATTTTTTTTTTCCATCTAAAAGGCAGCTACTCCTCCACCAGACACGGGGTCTCGAACACTTTCTCCCTCAGAGGAAAATCAGCGCAGCTCTGGCACCAAACAGCTTTGTTAACAAAGGCTCTCCATTAAACTCTGCTCTCCAGACAAAAGCCTCGTCAGCTGAGAGACCTGAAGATCAAAGACTCAATTATTTACAGCCAGCGCCGGGGCAGCTTCCCAAATCCCCAGCCGGGATGGGGATGGCTGGGAGCCAGCGCAGAACTCCGACTCCGGCAGCAGAGCAGGTGGGCTCACACCGACAGCATCACACCTTTAAACCTCTTCCTTGGTTTACTCGTTTTGGAGAAGCAGAGAACAGAAAAAGGTAAAAAATAAAAAGCAGGAAGAGGTGCAGGAAGCAGCAGAAGCTGCAAGAAGAAGAGGCTCAAAGGCTGAGGCGAAGAGAAGTGATCACCAGAGAAGAGAAGCGATCACAAGAAAACTTTTAGGAAATAAGGATCTAAACCAACTCATCCACTCCAAAAAACTGCCTGCAGGACATTCCAGCACTACTCCACCCCTGGAATTGTCCAAGGCCAGGCTGGGTTTCCACCTGGTCCAGCGGAGGTGTCCTTGCCCATGGCAGGGGGTGGAACGGGGTGGGCTTCAAGGTCCCTTCCCTGCCCAAACCATTCCATCATTTTGTGATTCCTGAGGGCAAAGATGGAATCAATTATGCAAACATTCATAATGCTGTTGTTGGGAATGGACTGGATTCCAATTCCCACAAAAAGCGGCGCTCCAAACCCAAATCCAGCACAGGGAGTGGTCACAGCTGGGCAGGGGAAGGCCCTGCTGCTCATCTGCCCTTGGCCTGCCCCAGAAAAACCCCAGGCAAAAACAAACTAGCAAATATTTGTGAACTTAGAATCACAGAATTATTCCAGTTTGGAAAGACCTCCAGGACCATCGAGTCCAACCATCCCCCAGCACTGCCAAGGCCACCACTGATCCGTGCCCCCAGGTGCCACATCCACACGGCTTTTTAATCCCTGCAGGGATGGGGACTCCAGCCCTGCCCTGGGCAGCTGTGCCAAGGCTGGGCAGCCCTTTCCAGGCAGGAATTGTTCCCAAAATCCAACCTGAACTTCTGCTGGCACAGCTTGACACCATTTCCTCTCATCCTGTCCCCATTCCCTGGGAGAAATCCTGATCCCACCTGGCTGTCCCCTCCTGTCAGGGAATTCCAGAGAGGAAAATTCCCTCTGGAGGCTCCTCTTCTCCAGGCTGAGCCCCCTTCCCAGCTCCCTCAGCCACTCCTGGTGCTCCAAACCCTTCCCTGGACATGCTTCAGCCACTCCATGTCCTTCTTGGAGGACAGAAGTGTCCTTAGAAAAGACCCTCAGAGTCTTGTGGAAAGACTGGAATGCTTGGAGGGTTGGGTGAGAAAAATCAAGAATTTTCATCAGTGAGCAAAGGAGTGCTGGGCCAGGAAAGTTCCTGGTCTTAACTTGGGGAAGAGCAAAGACTGGGAATATCCAGCACCTCAAACAGATTTAACATGTCATAAATAAACCCCTCATGGTGCCCTTGAGCAGCAGCAGCACAGGCCTGGGTGTCACACAGTGACACTGCCCAGTGACATCTATCATTGCAGAATTATGTCCAAAAACGACCCCACAGGTTTCTGAAGAGGAAACTGTCACTATAACCCATGAGAATCTCATGTACCACATCCTCACCCATTACTTAAATTACCTCCTTGATCTTGATCTTTTACAACTCTGCTTTATCACAGGGCAGTCTGTGAAACACAGCCAGCAAGAATTCCTCCGGCATCCACAATTCCCTGTGAATAAACCCAGAATGGGGGAATATTCTGACAAAGCAGGTGGCTTTGAATATTCTTACTCAGCTGACGTGTTTCAAAAGCTGCAGGTTTGATGATTGCCCAGAGCGGGCATTTCTGAAAGCTCAAATGCCAATTATTTGACTTTATGCTGCGCCCTTTATTATTACAACATTTTTATTACAACATTTTAGTGCTTGCTTTATCACCAGCACCAGGACTGCAATGGAGCGGTTTGGTTTCTTAGCAGCATCAGCCTCCCAAGGTTCAAGCTTTCGAATCCAGAAAAAAAGTTACTAAAAATACATCCATTTATTGACTAAAACACCGTTTTGCAATTTTGATAAGGTAACAGTATCTAGGCCTGCAAAAGATAAGGGAGAACAACTTTTTTCTCCATTAGATGCCACCAACAGATAATTTTGCTCCCTCCTACTGTGTTACTTGGTTCAAAATCCACAATGGGAGACTTTCTGAGGTAAAAACCCTGCAATACATCCGTTTTCTCCTCTTCCTCGATGTTTTTACCACATTTTAACCCCAAGGAATGGCTCTACCACCCAAAAACCCTCTGGAAAAAAGGCACAGCAAGAGTAGAAGTGGCTCAGTTATGAGACACTTCAGGCCTAATCCATTCTGAGATAAAACCCCTACAACAAACCAGTTCTTTTCTCTTTCTCGATGTTTTTACCCCATTTTAACCCAAGGAATGGCTCTGCCAGCCAAAAACGCTCTAAAAAAAAGGCACAGCAAGAGCACAAGTGGCTCAGTTATGAGGCACATCAGGCCTAATTCATTCTGAGACACTTCAGGCCTAATCCAACTGAGGTAAAAAATCCTAGAGCACACTCGTTTTCTCTTTTTTTCATGTCTTTACCAACATTTTAACCCCCAAGGAATGGCTCTGCCACCCAAAATCCTTCTGAAAAAAGGCACAACACGAGTAAAAGTGGCTCAGTTATGAGGCACATCAGGCCTAATCCATTCTGAGACACTTCAGGCCTAATCCATTCAGAGGTAAAAAACGCTAGAGCACACTCGTTTTCTCTTTTTTTCATGTCTTTACCAACATTTTAACCCCCAAGGAATGGCTCTGCCACCCAAAATCCTTCTGAAAAAAGGCACAACACGAGTAAAAGTGGCTCAGTTATGAGACACTTCAGGCCTAATCATTCTGAGGTTAAAAACTCTAAAACACACCAATTTTTTCCCCTTTCTCAGTGTTTTTGCCTCATTTTAACTCCAAGGAATGGCCCTGCCAGCCAAAATCTCTCTGAAAAAAAGTCACAGCATGAGCACAAGTGGCTCAGTTATGAGGCACATCAGGCCTAATTCATTCTGAGACACTTCAGGCCTAATCCATTCTGAGGTAAAAAACCCTAAAACACACCCATTTGCTTCTCTTTCTCAGTGTTTTTACCACATTTTAACCCCAAGGAATGGCTCTGCCAGCCAAAATCCCTCCCAAGAAGAAAAGGCACAGCAAGAGCAAAAGCGGCTCAGTTATGAGGCACTTCAGGCCTAATCCATTCTGAGACACTTCAGGTCTAATCATTCTGAGGTAAAAAATCCTAGAGCACACTCATTTTCTCTCTTTTTTCATGTCTTTACCACATTTTAACCCCCAAGGAATGGCTCTGCCACCCGAAATCCCTTCAGAGAAGGCACAGCACAAGCACAAGTGGCTCAGTTAGGAAACGCTTCAGGCCCAATCCCTCCTGAGGTAAAAACTCTAAAACACACCCATTTTCTCCTCTCTCTCAGTAATTTTACCACATTTTAACCTCAAGGAATGACTCTGCCACCCAGAATCCCTCCAAAAAAAGGCACAGCAAGAGCAGAAGCGGCTCAGTTAAGAGGCACTTCAGGCCTAATCAAGCAGGACTGTTTGCATGGACTAATTAACTGCCTGGCTGTAACAAGAAGCAGGAATGGCGGCTGCTGGAGAGGGAAGAGTGCTTTGGTTTATTTTTATTTCCCTCACAGCTTCCATCAAGGACCTCTGGGCAAGGTCTGGAGTGATCCTGCCACTCCTGACAACCAGGCCGGAGCCACACTCCGCTCCTGCCATGCTGGGCTGATAAATGCGTAATTATCCCAAAAGCCATCATCACTGCCTGCTCTCAGAGACATCCAAGCAGGTCCTGAAAGCTCTGTCTCAGCTCAGGAAGCAAAACAAAAAAAAAAAATAAAAAACCAAAAAAAAAAGGACACTGAGCAGAAAAACCCTGACAAAACCTTCTCACACTGCTGGGTTTTTCAAGCCTGTGGTGTTTTCTGGGCTCCCATCCATCAAGTTCACGGCAACAGCAATTTAGAGAACTTTTTTTTTTTTTTTTTTTTCCAGCAACAAATTATTAGCCAGCTGTAACTGCAAACACCAGGATGAATTAACATATGCTGGAGTGAAATATTTCCAACAACGAAAATGCGTGGCTGGAACGGGAGCCGAGTTGCAACCTCTTTTTTTTTTGCCCACCCCCATAAAAAATTAATGTTTAGACGGGGAAAAAAAAACCCAAAACAAGGTTGATTTAGGCAAGACAGTGCTTATCTCCTCCTCCCTTATGTGAGCTCTCTGCTTTGCCCAGTGAGCAGAGCCAAATTACAGTTTGGAAATGATGGCTTCACGTTTCTCTCAGCACAGAAGCAGCAACACGAGGTCCCAGATTCCTCACACTGAAATTCAGGGAGACCTGAGTCTGGAATTGGACTCTCTGGTGTTTTCAGTGGTTGTCTCTTCAGAATCAGGCAGTTCCCACTGGGTATCTTTCCCAAGAATGTGTTTGGTCACTCTCAGCCCAACCACAGCCTGCACAAGGGAATTATTCCTTTGGATTTAATTCCCATTTCATCAGATACCCCCAGTTCTTGTTGTGTCAGAGAAAAAAAATCAACATTTATCCTTCTCTTCTCTGTGCCACTCAGGACCTCATAAATCTCTATTATATCTCTCTCAGATATCTTTTCCCTGCTTCCACAGCATCGTTTTCCTCCTCTCTGATTTTTAAAGGGAAGAAATGAGCAAGGTTCAAGCTGTGAATGAGGCGGCTCCACGACACCATTTCCTAGTTTTCTCTCTATTCCCATCACTGTAATTCCTCACACTGAGCTGGTTTTTCAACCATTACCAAGCACCAGCGCTGTTTCTCACAGTTATCAACTAAAACTTTAAAATCTTATTCCTGAGTGGCATCAACCAACTTGGAGATCGTTGTTCTGTAGTAAAACCAGGAAAAATCTATTTTAAAAACAATGCTTTATATCTAAACTGATTTTCTCCTGCCCTTTCACAACAGGTCAAAACAACCTGTTCCAGCACAGGGACATTCCTGATGACCTCTCTGTTAATTGCTCTTTTAATCCTTCTCTTAAAATCTTTCAGTAATTTCTGCGTGCAAAACCTCCACTCTCATCCCCACAATCCGGTGAGGGGTTTTTTAGAAATCCAGGCAAAGTGACAGAGATTTGTCAAATGCTTCAGAGAAAGCTACAACCCGAATGTGTTGTTGAGAGCCTTTCTTGTAGCCAGAGGGCAGGAATTCATCTGCCACACGATGGGAACGAGCTCTGGGGAAACACGAACCTCTCTGTACTCAATCTACGTAAAAAGGGAGGTGCTTTGGGGTTTTAGCAGCTAAAGAAAATAAAATCTTGCCCTGATAAATACGACCCAGGCCCGACACATCAGCAAAACACATTTTGCAATATGTCTGGAAGAAGAAAATACACAAAGTGCTTGTAAAATGTCCCATGTTCAATTTATCAGGTGAGGAGGGCTCACACTTTGCTTCACCACGAGCCAGGGAGTTTAAATCTCAGATTAATACGTGAATGTCAGAAAAAAACCCCAACAATTCATCTTAGAGATGGGAAATCCAGCACACCACTGATCATTTCAGCTTGGGTTTCCTGCAGCCAGAACAAAGAGATCATGGATGAAACCATGGGATGGTTTCAACCAGACATCCCAAAGCTCCTGTCCTCGCTCCCAGGATTTCCCATCTCCTTAAATTCCACTGACAGCACTTGGCAACGACACTCCAAGAAAAGAAGTCACAAAAATCATCCTGAAAGATGTGGCAAAGCTAAGAAAAAAGGAAGGAATGGTTCAGAGGACCACAAGTTTAAGAGCCCTGTGAAGATCTGGATTTGCCACAGATAAGGAGGACGTTTCCTGTCCTAATCTGTGGCTCCTCCCCGATCCAGAATCACAAAATTAGGAATTTATTAAGCTTGGAAAAGTCCTTTAAGCCCAACCAGCACTGCCAAGCCCAGCACCCACCCCTGTCCCAAGCACTGCTAAACTGATTTCTTTTTAAAAGTAATGACCAGCCCTGCCAGGCTACCAAAGCCATGCTGAAGTGGGGAAAAAAATCCCATTTTTGAGGGATAATAACCCCAACCAGGATGATTTTCCAAGCCAGATTTTGGCTTGTGATGCGGGAGGAAAGCTGGGAACAAAGCGATGCTGGGCACAAAAGAGAGAAAATTGGAGATGCTTGGAGCCCTGGTGTTTCAGAAAGAACCAGAAGCGTTTCTCAGGAACAATTTGGGGATTTCACAGAATCACACAATCACAGAGTGGTTTGGGTTGGAAGGGACCTTAAAGATCATCCTGTCCCCACTCCCTGCCATGGTCTAGGACACCTTCCACTACCCCAGGTCGCTCCAAGCCCCGTCCAACCTGGCCTGGAACACTTTTAGGGATGAGGCAGCCACAGTTCCTGTGGGAAAACTGTGCCAGGGCCCTCCCCACCATCAGGGAAGAGCAATCCAAGGAGTAATTTCTGTGCAGTAATCCAAGATAAACACTCATGAGTGTCTCTTTGCTTTAAGCCTCTCCTTTCAGGGAGTGGAAAGCAGGAGGTTTTGGGCAGCATTTAGTCAATTATTTCGTTTTGGTCTCTTCACTCAGCTTTGCCAGCTCTTCATCACAGTGACCCCACAGTACTCTCAGCCTTCACAGCCAGGGAAGCAAAGCCTGGTGGAAAACTTCCACGAGGAGATGCCCAAGATTTGTCCTTGACTTTTTTCCTCATCTTTGCCGTGCAATTACTTCAGGAAAAAAAACTTGAAAGAAAAAAAAAAAAAAAACCAACAAAACATTCCTCTGCCTGTTGCCAAATCAATACAATCAACCATTAGGTCATAACTATAAAGACAAGTTTCCCAGGGAATAATCAATACTGAGTTGCAGGCGTGGGCTAACAAAGGATCCAGGAAGCAAAAAAAAAAAGAAATTAAAAGAAAATCCTTACATCTAAGATTACGGAAGAAACAACGCGACAGCCTCTTTTATTAAATCCGCCCTGAAATTCGAGTTTTTTCTTGCTGCGCTGGGTGAGATTGACACGGACTCTCAAAAAACCCAGCTCCAATTTCAGCTCTGATATCACCCAGCTCCAATTTCAGCTCTGATATCGACTCACTGCGGCCTAAGGAAAGTTGCATATCCTCAGGAACAACCACTTCTCAGCAGTCCCTGAGGAAAAACACCACAAAACTCAACGCCCTAAAAAGGGCTGCTGCCCAAAGAAGTGTCCAGCCCGCCCCTTTGATTTTTAGTTTCTTTATCCACCTCTTAAACGAGACTGAGCTCGTCCCCGTCTGACTCCAAGAGAGAAAACATTTAGCTCGAGGAAGGAAAACAGCTTGATTGCTGCTTTGAGGAAACGGAGAAATTGTATCCATAAAATTATAAAGAGAGCTAATAAAAAGCAGCCATCAGCCAGAAGTGCCAGTGGAGAGCTGTGGTTTAGCTCATCTTGATCTCTTGCCAAAGCAAGTCCCTCACCTATAAAGCTGCGATAGGATCGCGCTCAAATAAAGTGGAAAATGTGAAAAACCCTCGTTTTCCCCACAAAAACACCCCTGGGTTTGCTGCAGCAGCTCCAGGAACTCCTGGTGCCTCTGCCCCAGCTCCTCCTGCTCCCTGCTGTAGCTCCAAGGTGCCCACAGCTCCTCCTCCACGAGATGAGCTTTAAGGCCCTGGCCAAGCCGATTTTATGATTTTACTCAACTTTTAATGGTGGTTGAGTCATTGTTTGGAAAATGACTTCAGCCTTTAAGCTGCTGCAGTTGCTCAAAACTGCATCATCCTCGGGCACAGCCATCCCTCACAGCTCCAGGGACGATGTGCTGTCCCAGGGAGCAACTTCCTGGGATGGGCTGAGGTGAAATACTTCCTGAGGTGGCTAAAACCCCCCTCAAATGGCACAACCTGGATTTTAACCAGAAACACACAGAGAGGAGAAACAGCCAAAGGTGAGCTGCGTCTTCCCAGAGGTGGGGAAAAGCAGAGATTGTGGGTGTTGGCCTCTCCTCCCAAGGAAGAAGTGACAGGATGACAGGGGCCGGCCTCAAGTTGTGCCAGGGGTCGTTTGGATCGGATATCAGGAATAATTTCATCCCTAGGAGGGTTGGAACAAGCTGGCCAGGGCAGTGGTGGGGTCACCATGCCTGGAAGTGCCCAAAAACATGGATGTGGTGCCTGGGGACGTGGTTTAGTGTTGCTGGTTGACGGCCGGACTTAATGACCTTAAAGGTCCTTTCTAAACTTAATTATTCCGTGATTCCATGATCTGGAGAAGAGAATGGAACCAAACACTGAAGACACAGGAGCGTCTTCCACAAAGCAAGGACTGGCACGAGCTCAAGGAGCCAGAAATGGGAGGTGGAAACTCCTCCTGTCCCAGCCTCAAGGATCCCTCTTGGCGTGGGATCCTCTCACCTCCGGTGGCAGTCACAGCAGGAGATGGATTCCTCCCCGCTGACTGCACCTCCTGGAAGGGTTCATCAGGCACCCAGGGACATCTCTGAGCTGAGCTCTGAACCCACACCTCACCCCAGAGCAGCCAGAGAAAAAGCAGGGAGGCTTTTTTACCCAAGGAACAAATTCCCGCTAATTTCCGAATTTTCAGAGCAGCGCACCCGGAGACGGAGCAGGCAAAGCTCATGCAGGGAGAGTCAAAAAACGAGGTCGTTGCACAACCCAAGGCCCAGACACAGGGTGAGCAAATCCAGCCTGCACAAACACCCCCCACAGCTCTGCATTTCCAGCTGTCGAGCATCCAACTTCCCCAACTTCCGAGCCACAAAAAGCGCGGACTCCCGGGGCGCCTTCGCTGCCACGCGTATCCCAAACCAAACAGCTCCAGCTCTGCCCCCTCAAAGCCTCAGCAAAACCCCTGCTTGACAACCCCCCCTTGCAAAAGTATGAAAATTAAACCTGCTTTTTATTTTTTTTTCCCCCCGTTCCACGCCGATTGCACCCACCATGTCACCAGAAAATGAGTTTTCTTTCAAATTAATTTAGCGCCGTTGAAAGGCGGCGGCTCCGGGTTTACAGCGTCAATGAGGCGAGCAGAGCACAGCTGAGGGAACCATAATCCACATCTCCCTATTTCACCAGCTCATTTTCATCCGGGCTGCAAAGCCATCTCTGCTGAAAAAAGGGGAGTGCGGGTCCCCTGTCGGCGCTGCGGGGCACGGGATGATCGGTTTGGAGCGCTCGCATCCCTCTGGCAGCTCGGGGAAAAAATTGGTAATATTCGAGTTTGTGCCTGCTTGGAAAATCAGAATACAACATGCAACCCGCAGGATGGTGTGAATGATGAGGGGATTAACCCAAGGATGGTGTAAATGATGAGGGAATTAACCCAAAAAACTGTTTCACACCCAGCAGCACCTCTGTGTTACCTCTGGATCACAGGCACAATTGGAATTAAATCCGGCTCATCACCAGGCCAGGCTCAAATTCACACAGGTGAATTCACAGTTCAAATTCACACAGGTGGCCAAGCCTTGGGAAAAAAGCTCCATCTCCAGCCACCAACCCCAGCTAGGATCCCGTCCCACCATTAACATTTTAGTGCAGGTCACCGGAGAACTTGTTGTGCTCTGCCAAATTACACGGGCGCAGCAGCAGAGCAGCAAGAACGAGCAAACTCATCCCTCTGGCAGGTGTTCAGCAGTAATTTGCTGAAAACGTCCAGGAAAAAGCAGGGAAATTCATTATTTAGCTCTGACAATGTCATGACCGCTGAGGCCGACGCTGTTTCCAGCGGCACAGGATAAAATGTGGATTTACGAATATCGCTGATTTTGGGGTGGCTCCAATTCCTTGAGTAAACGCCTCGGAATCCTCGGAGGTTCCAGCAGCCCCCTTGGAAAACCCAAAACCACACATGGCCAAAAAAGTGTGGGTTTGGCTTCCTCGTGTGTTTCATTCCAAATTGGAATATTTCACATGCAGGAACAGTAACGGGGCAGATAACGGGATAAGCAACCCCGTTCCACGGCTGAGAGAGGAAAGAAGATGGAAAGCTCCCTGCCATGAGATTAGGATCTGATGAAATGACTTTTTGCTTAGAGAGCTTCCAAAATAACATCAACTCCAGCAGTCAGAAGTTGGAAAATGCAGCAGGAAATGAGAAGTAACTGGGACGGCAACAAATGCCAGACAGCTTTGGGGTAAAACTCCTTAAACTCTGCAAGACTTATGAAAGCATTTAGGGGGAAATTCTCAGTGATAAACAGGTTTTAATGGCAAATATTGGGTGGGAAGGGAGCTTAAAGCTCATCCCATTCCAATCCTGACACTTTCCACTACCCCAGGTTGCTCCAACCTGGTTTTGGACACTTCCAGGGATGAGAAACCACAATCTCTCTGGGAACTCTGTGCCAGTGCCTCACCACATCCAAAGCTGGAAACAAAGAAAATCTGCCTGCTTTTCCAGAGTTATTAGGAGCTAGGCTCCAAATCTCTGGGAACAAAAGGAAAATTTAGGCAGATTTTCTGCTGTAAACGATCTGGCACCAGAACAACAGCCACTTATCTCCTGCCTGGCCCCGCTCCGATGTCCGGAGGGATTTGACAGACAAGCTCTGATGGATCCAGCCACGGCAATTTCCAATGCCGCCTGCCTCCTGCTATTCCCGCCCTCCTGCCAGGAGCCAGGCACAGGAGGGGGACACGGGGCCGGTGAGTCCCCACATCCCAAAATTGCCGCTGGAATCGGAGCTGAACCCGGCAATTTGGAGCTTCAAGAGCCTCCCTGTCACCGCACCCACTCATTATGGCAGGGCGAGGGGAGGGAGCTGGCTGTCAAACACTGGCAATTTTTCATTGCCCAGTCCCCCCACCCCGGGCAGAGAGGGAGCTCCTTAAATCGCTCTCCACCCCAAAATTCCATGGATTTGCCCCGGGGTGAGCCGTGGCAGCTGAAGGGTGAGGAGCGAGCTGCCTGCTCTGGAAAGGGTCACCTGGAGCAGAGGGTCAAGGGAGATAAAAGGAGAACAGCAACCTCTTGGATGGCCCCAGCATGAATCACTGCAGAGTGAGTCAAAGCCTGGCTTGGCTTTTTGGTTTTCGGGTTTTTTTTTT
>VXBQ01012105.1:0-61707 GCA_013400175.1 Phainopepla nitens
AATTGTTTTCACTGTATGCTGGAGAAAAAGGAGGAATGGATTCTTCTACTAAGCCAATCTAATACTAACCATATGAATGGAAACAACACCTGCTTTTCTTCCAGAACAATTGCATGGAACCTGGTGGCTAGTTATTATGAGGAGCTGCCCTTTGGTCGATGTGGATTAATGACAGCACAGCAGCCATGGAGTGGCCACTATAAAGTAGAATCTCCTATCTGGATTACAGGTGAAAATTTTGCAGCTATAAGTTGGTGATCTGACACCAAACATCACTGTATTTTCTGAGGCCTTTATTTATTTAGTGGTTTTATGTGTATTTTTTTTTGTACCAAATTGAGGTAGATTTGTGGAAAGTTTTGTGAATATATTAAGAAAGAAAATAATCTTATTTCAATAGAAAGCAGAAAGATATAATAGTAAGGGAAATATTTATACTTGACATTTAGCTATATCAGAAATGAACAAGCTACTAACCTTTATAGCTGGTAAGATTAAAAATATTTTGATCTGAAGTGCCTATAAAGGTTAAGATTCTTTCCTGTTTCCTTTCCCTTTTTTATTTTTAATCTTTGAGTATCAATCAATTCCATTTGGTACTTCTCAATTTGTGAAAATGGAACAAAGGACCTCTATATTCTTTTCCCTGCTTGACATTCTTGGCTTGTGTAAATCAGCATTTCCTTGAGCCTGGGGAAAGGGAAGCATGTTCATGTAGTGTCTGTGGACACATGAATTCACTGGCTACTCTCTAGTCCTGTGATATTTTATTGTCTTTGCTGCCATTCTGTAGAGCAACTATGCAGTGTCATGAAGGAGGAACAAGACAAATGATTTAATTTTTGTTCTTCTGCTAGTTACCTGTATATGTAAAAGCATTAAAGGAAAAGTGGCCACAGTTTCCCATGAAGAGAACAGCTGAGCAGTTCTTCCTGTGCCCATGTTGCTCAGGATTTTCATGATCTGGGTCATACTCTTTGACAGTTTCACTTCATTTCTGAAAACCCTACTTATTTAATTATTCCTCATGGCGTTGCCCATCTGTGCTTTCTCTGCCTCAAATGTTTACTTTATTTAAAGAAAAAAAAAAAGATTTGGGAAAATCTTTTGAGAAAATCTTTTGTGATGAATATTCAAATTGAATTGAGGTGATAACCTTATATAGTTTGTACTTAATGTCCAAATAATTGCTCTCATTCTGTTTTGTCTGCCACAGTGTTGATATTTTTAATTTTCCCGTGGTATAATTCCTTAATCTTTCCTCTTACATAGGTAAATTTTGTTTTGAAAGTCCTATTCCTTTCTTCCCCAAATCAGGTTTCAGTTTTGTCAGCATGTATGAGAGAGAAAATTAATTAAGCCTACAAATGGCCTAATTTTAATAAGTCTTGATGATTGTATTCTGATTTTTGTCTCAGCACACACCACACAATTTACTCAGCCAGGCTGGTCATACTTGCAAGTGGATGGACACTTAGAAGGAGGTGGCAGTTTTGTAGCTCTGACAGATGGCCTAGGGAACCTTTCCATCATCATTGAAACTATGGTATGTGCATCAGCAATTCCAGTCTAGAAATGTTTTGTTATGAGGAACCTGTCTTAATTTACATAATTCTCTGTCTGTGAATGTTCTTTGATGCTTGTAGCTTTATTAGGGAGTTCACTAGAGGTCATTTTTTCTATCTGAACTTGAAATAACTAATTGAGACTTCCTGGAGGCCAATAGATATGCCATCTTTATCTTTTTATTACACATTAGCTTTAACTGGATGACACACTGGGAGGAATTTATATCATGTGCCTTCTTAAAATCTGTATTCAAAATAAAATTATGAAACTACTGTAATTGCAGGTGTTAAGATAACAGTGAAATAAATTATTGCTCTTTTAGTTTCAGTTCTATGCTGTAGGTTTTTCATGAATGTTGCCATGTGTTGCATTCCAGTAATGTGTCTCTTCTATTACATTTATTTTTTTTCTTCAGAGTCATAATCACTCTAAATGTATCAGGCCTCCATTGCCAAACTTCAGTGTTGTACCTCAGAGAGCAACTTTCTACCTCAGAGGGTCATTTGTAAGTAGATCTTGAATCCATTTGATCAGCCTTGTAAAATGAATTGCCATTCTTAATCAAATACATGCAAGTCAGTATCACAGGCTGGCAGGAAATTACCAGTCTCCAGGACTGGAGGCTGTTTCACACCTGGCAAAGTGCTAATAAGCATTCTGGTTCTGTTTTACCATGAGATGCAGTGTCATAACTGAAATTGTAGAATTGCTGCCTCCAGTCTAATTGCCTGTATATTGAAGAAGAAATTTCACAGGACAGAAATGTAACTAAATTTTTCCTTAGAACTGATTGCAAGGCTGGGTGCTCTGCCATGCTGACATAGTTTGTTGGACCAGCACAGCCATGGCTAGTTATCAGCTCATTTTCAGGGGAATAGCTGTAGTTGATTTTATACTGTAGGTTTTGTTGTTGCATCTTGTGAAGAGATACTCTGAGAATCTCCCAGTTGTTGATTTGTTTATTCTCTTTTTTAATCTCGCTAAAGGAAATTTCCCTCTGAAATGTGAACCATACTCTCACAGTGTGAGCTGGAGGGAGTCATTGTTAGTTGATTCAGATGATTCCTTCTCAGAAGTTGACAGTAACTTATTTGGAATTTATTTTGATTTTTAGCAGCAATGATTTCCTTTAGGAGGAGATAATTTGGGCGATATTTTGGCAATAAAATGGTTCACTTAGGAAAAGTAGTTGAGTGTCAGTTTGGATACACAGCTCCCTTTTGGGGAAGTATCAGATGGCTTATTCAAACCAAGCTCTAGGTCTCTTGCTTTGTTGTTAATGTTGGTAACTGAGAAGAAATTACAGGGGTTAGGTGTGATTAAAATCTGATAACCAATATAGTTGATAGTTGCTGTAGTATTGCAGAAGGCTGGAGTCATGTAAGCAAAATACTTTGCTCAAAAATTAAAATCAAAGAATTAGCAACTAGGCTGAAGGCCTCATAAAAGTGAACCCACCAGGGTATTATTTCAGTCCAGTTACTTCTTGGAAGAGAGCTTGTATCCAAGGTGTGTTGTTGGTGATAGAGAAGCTAAAGGTTTTGTCTGTGTTTGCAGTGCTCTCTGTCTTTGTAAGCAGCATTTTAGGGCATGTTAGGACAATGCCTTGCTGATCTATAATCTATAAAAAAGCAAGGGGTATGTAATGATTAGCTGAATAGAGCTGTGGCCTCTAATGTGATCAACAGCTTTAAAATAACAAAAATTACACACCAATTTTTGGTATTGAGGACTGGTATTTCTCAAGTTGAATATTCAAGGTTGTTTATTTTGCTGTCGTTTTGTTTTAAATTGTCTGGTGTATTCCATTGTAGTATATGGTGGAAACCCTTCAAGTGTGGCATTCCAGACTTGATTTTGAATCTGGAAACTCCAGTCTTTTCCAGCAACTCCATCCTGTAAAGGTAAGTTGATCAGTTTTAATTACATCCCTCTGCAGTTTCAGGTGTGTCTCCCTTCTTTGGTTAAACTCCTCAACTTTCATGCTTAAGCTGCATATTTAGGGCATATTTTAAGGCTGTTTGCAGTTTTGCTGGCCATATACAAGCTTACCTGGAGGTAATAAAGAGTTTGGGGAAAAGGGGTTTTAAAAATAACCCAGAGATATTTAAATGCTGAGACAAGAAGATGGGATTTTTGCCTTAAATCAGGACTCCAGAGGATCTTTGTTACTTCAGGAACTTTGATGTTTTGTCATTTAGTTGTTAACTTTTCCAGCTTGAGCTTTCTTCAAATTCCAGGTGTGGAAAGGAAGAGTTTCTTTAGATCTGAATGTGGATGAAGTCTACACTTTAACCACACTCAAGACAGGATGGAAATGTGGTTACCCAGAGCCACCTCCTCCTCAGCCCTTTCCTTCCAGTT
The DNA here is from genome assembly GCA_013400175.1 of Phainopepla nitens. Taxonomy (NCBI): domain Eukaryota; kingdom Metazoa; phylum Chordata; class Aves; order Passeriformes; family Bombycillidae; genus Phainopepla; species Phainopepla nitens. The sequence goes on from VXBQ01012105.1 coordinate 3,934, forward strand.
ACAAAGATGATTTCAATATACGTAAGCCAAAATCCTCTTATCCAAAAACTTAATTCACACACAGATATAATTGTAATGTAGGAAGGCAGTAAGTTATCTTATTTGAATCCTCTACATGAGGGAGCCTGAAGATCTATTTTGGTTTTGTTTATTTATACCTGTTTTTCCAGCAACTTAAACCTGTATGAGTTTACACCTTACACTTGCAATGAGGTGTATTTAATTTAATGTCTTACCTGGTGTTCATGTGTTTGCAAAACTGGTGTCTGCTTAAAAACTTCCATTTTGGGGGCTGCTTTGATAGAGCAAGTCAAAAATCTGGAAAAAATTTCCAGGGGAAATTTCTGAAAACAAGTACACCAAAGGAAAAGAACGTTTTAGAGTTGATGCATATTTTATTTTCTGAACAGGTAATCCACCTTTCAGTGAAGCCCCGAATTTTGCAGATCAGACAGGTGTGTTTGAATACTTTGTAAATGCTTCTGACCCAGGAGATCATGTGTTCACACTCCGCCAGGTGGTGGTCCAGCGGCCCATCACCTGGGTTTCTGATGCAGACCAGACCATCAGTGTCATAGGAAATTTCCAGTGGTATGTAAATACTGTTTTGTAGGGGCACTTGGGGAAATGTCCTCCTCACCAGTGATCAGTTCATCTGTCTCAGGCCTCGTTTCTCTTGGACAGAGGGCTCTTGCTTTTCCCTTCAGAGTCTCTGTGGACGTGTAGGAATGATGGTTCAGGCACTTCTAAAAGTCACTGAGCCCTGCTCAGGGCCAAAGGTCAGCTCTGGCTGCCTTAATGACTCTTAAAGGCTGGGAAGGCCACCACATTTCTTGATTGTTTAGCCTAATGCTGCACTGTTTTAGAATGTTTTCGGGTTTTTTTTTTGCTTATGTCCTGCTGGGCATATTTGTTTACACAATTTTTTACTAGTGGATCTGAGTTGGCATACTAGAAACACCAATGTGTGCCCTGACTTCCTTATTTCTTATTTTTTTGAATTACATAATGTTATTTGTTAGCAGTTTGATTAGTCTCATGACTCTCAGAATATTTCATTGGTAATTCAGTTGTATTTGTTGCAGACTGCCATCTTCTGAGCAGTTCCTAGAATTGTGTGGATTTGATGCCAGTGCTACTTCAACCCCTTTTATTTCTGGGTGAAAGTAACTGAAGTTTACTGCTTAGATAAAAGTATGATTACAATTGAAATTCTTTCTAGGAGCTAAAAAATTACTAGGAGCTACAATGATGGTAATTCAAAAATCAAACAGCATATTTTAGAATAATGTTTATTTAAAATTAACAAGGATTTGGGAAAGAGCCTGTTAACTAACTATGCTTTTAATAGTAATAATAAACTTCATGCTTGAAATTTTCTCTTCTGCTTAGAAGGCTAGCCTCAATTCTTTTGATGCATTCTTTAAAATAGCCATTCTTTCAGGTTTTTTTAGCTTTAATTAGATCATTGATCTGGCAAATGCTTTTTCAGAACATGCTTCACACTTCTAATTTCAGGCCTGGAAACATGATTGAATCACTTTGATCCAAAGTCTGCAAGAATACCACCCTCTTGTACTTGGAGGTTGTTCTTCAGTTATCTGATGTTTTCTTTGGCAGCCCTCTGTTAAGAAAAATCTCTTATTCCTCATAATCAGCTTTCTCTGATTGAGTAAACCATACTCAGTGATTCCTGTAACAGCTGCATAGGACATATTCTTAAATTACTGTACTGAGATTCCTAAAAACTTCTGATTATTTCATTTTGGTTCTGTTTCTTTCTGAGTCTTCATCTTGCTTTCAAAACCAAACTTGCTTCCTGAATATTCAGTTTATTATTTAAGTTTTTCTGATCTGTAACTTTTCATAATGCTAGTCCTCAATTTCAGGCCCTCAAGTTTGCTTCATCCTCAGTTTAAGACTCAAGTTGTCCCTGGCAGATATTTTCAACAATGAGCACCTGCTATTGAAATTCTGAGCCACTCTTGCATTAAATTTCTCTATGGGATGATACTTTACTTCAGTTGTCAGTGGCAATTTATCATGATTCAATTTCAGGATTGTTTAGTTGGTTTTAGTTTGGATTTTGAACTTGTGCATGTGAAAGCTTTTTGCTCTCTTATCCTGAATTTGTTAATGTTTTTCTCTGATGGTTTTATTGAACCTAGGTATATTCTGAAAATATTACTATGTAATTATTTCTGTATTGCTATGAGTATCTTTATAATGGCTTAAGGAAAATGTGGGGGATCTCTTTTTTGATAAATGGGGAGGCAAGAAAATAATCTTGTTTGTGTAATTTATATATATCCAAGAATCTGGAGCATTACATTAGAATGAAAACTCAGGTCATTCTTACTGCTGTGTTAGAGGTGGGAAAAAAAGTTGCTAGAATAGATATTTTCTGATTCAGTTATCAGTTGAACTACTGTCACAGAGTCTTTTCACATTCTGTAAATAATTATGGATAATTATTACTTCTTAAGTAAGTGACCTTGTGGCTGTATCTGATTTACAAGTGCTTTCAGATATGAGATGTAGATCCCTTAATAGAGGGAAAGAATTTTTATGGTTAAGAGCCTTGTGTGGAACTCTGGGGATGAGGAAATAGTGTAAATTTTCTAGATGTTATTTGATAATTCTGGTGTTACTTTGCTTTATTTTTCTTTACAGCTCTCATTGCATGCATAACACAGTGCTTTTTTATTGAGCTGGAGTATCATCTCAGGAAATCAAGTAATTTCTACATACTCCCTACTCAAAAAAAATGGATTCCTTCCTTGTTAAAACACTAAACTTCTCTTTCAGGGTGAACATGACAGTCACTTGTGACATCTACATAGAAAAACCTGGTGATGGGGGCGTGTTCATTGCAGGAAGAGTTGACAATGGTGGGATTTATGTGCGACGTACCAAAGGAGTTTTCTTCTGGGTTTTTGCAGATGGCACCTACAGAGTCACTCGTGACCTAGGTAAGCAGCTCTTTGCAAAAGTGGATGCTGGCATATGGACATCTCATTTTGGTAACTTTGATGAAAATGGGTAACATTCAGATTTTGTAGTTCATTTGTCATTACTGTGAATTTAACCTGGCCATTTTTCATATGTGGAGAAAGCACCTGAAGGTTACTGGCTGGCCTATTTCTCAGGCTCAGCTTTCTGGAGTTTTTATTTTTCCACAGACAAAGTCTGTTTTACACTAGCAAATGAACTACTTTGCTTTTCATAAAGACTCTGATACAATATTAATCACAGAAAAGTTTGATCTGTATTCTTAAACTGCACATAAAAAAAATCCTGATTGGCATGAAGTGTTTTTTCTTAGAGAGCAGTTCAAGTCACACTGCCCTTACATCTGGCTTAAGTGGCCTCCTGTTTCCTCAAATTATGCATCCTCCTGCTAGTGTAGCTGTGTGGAGTGGGCACATGTTCTCCTTGTGATGCTGACATTGATGTGTGCTCATCTCTAGAGCACTTGACAGGCACAGGGAACAGTGGATGATAATACTTCATCAATAGCTGAAAGTTCTTTGCAGTTTGCTTTCAAATAGTGGCATATTTAGTTGTTTAAATGCATTTCCTCTCACTTCTTGAGTATAAATTAAAATTTTCAGTAGTTTCCAGTGAGTAAATCTGATAAGATATATAATTTTTGCGTGTATTATTTATTTTTATATTTTGTGTGCGTCTGTTTCTTTCCACTTTTACCATGGACAGGTAGCATAAGGAAGGTTTTACATACCTTCTCTTAACATACCAGTGCTCCCTGGGGAAACTTTGCAATGTGTAATTCCATAAAAGCTTCAGTTTCAGCTGTATGGAAATACATACTTGTGTTTAGGGTGGACACAATTTTTTATTTATAATAAGAACTAGCAACATTACTTGATTAGTTTCTCAGGCTGTCAGAAATATTTTTTCCTAAAATGAGTGGATTTTGATCAACCACCCCATTATTTCAGGCTGAGACTCTTGTTACACAATATGATTTTCTTCTGTACAACCATTTCAGTCATCTTTATATTTTTCTAGAAGGGAGCCTGAATGTTAAATTATCTTGCAGCAAAAACTGTCTACTGAATAAATGAAGACTTGTAACACTTAATTTTTTTCAGGTCTTTGTCGTCCCTCCAGGTGTCTTTCACACCCCATTTTTGCTTAGCTTAAATTTTAAGAACTAAGCAGCATGATAGTGTGGCAACTCCAACCCTGTGATTTAAAATAGTTACAAACAATACATGAACAAGAAGATCTGCTCTACAGAGCTATAGCTACTGTCACACTCTCCATAGAGTGAATCCTCATCTCATACCAAATTGCCAAGAGCACTGAGGATTTCAGTGAGAAAACACTTCTGGCAGGACAGGAGAAAGTGATGATAGTGCTGAGTCCAGGTTTGCATATGAAGCCTTCTGTGCTGCAACTGAAATTGGTAAAATGTCAATCCTGAACCCTCTGAAAAATAGATATCATTATCATTTTGCTGGCTTGGTATTTATCAGTTTCAGCAAAGGGCTGAAGCAACACTTTGCTAACTGAAGCATGTTTTGCAGCTGGAAATGAAATATTGATGAAAGGACTTGCTGGTGTCCGGGCTAACGCGTGGCACACGCTTACTCTCAACATTCAGGTAAGGAAAAAAGCTAGAAAACCAGTTGTGAAACTTCCAGTCCTAAATGGTTTGGACAAAACTCTGCTGTACTATTGATGGTGTACTTGCATTAGTTCACCCTGTCAAAAACATAAGCAATATCTGGTGCATTAAACCAATATTAAAATACCATACCAAGTTCTGCTGCCTGGATTTTAAAAGAGATCTTGAGAATCTGTAGAAGGTACAGAAAATAACTGGGAAGCTGAATTGAAAGCTGGAGTTAGAAGGGTCAGAGAGGCAAGTCTCTTATTTAAGCTGACAGAAAGATGATGGCCTGGCTCCCTGTTCTTAAGACAGTGAGTAAAATACTGAGGTAGCCAGTGTCTCCCACAGTTCCCTTTGCAGGCTAAGGCCTTTTATGTGGAGCTAATAAAGGACAGGAAAACTCAGAGAAGCTGAGTTCCTTCTCTGCTATGGTGGCAGAGCACAGACATTGTGGCACTGTATAAATGGGGTGCACTTAATGAGAAGCCTGTCTGCATTTTTTTTCCTTCCCTCCCACTCCACCCTTTTTGACCATAGTGACATGGGGAGGAAAGTAGCCCCAAACTGTGCTTTAAATATCCCTGTGCACTTTGATGGGTGTGACATTGGTGCAGGTACCTAAAAGGCTTTAAGTTGCTCTTCTGAATGCCTAATGTAACATTTGCAACTGCCTTGAAATGTGGGGAGGCTTGAATCCTAGCTGGGCAGATTTACTACTGAAGGTAACTCTTTTAAAATTATGCCCTGAGTCCTTCCTGCTAAAATTGAGTATTAGAAGCTGGTTTTTGTCTCTTGTACTAGCTATCACATTTGGAGACAAAGGGACACTTGCACCTAAGGCATTCACTGAAATGGATGTTGTCTAGTTTTGGCTTTGGTGTACCAACATTTATGACAGTGCTTGCCATCTGTAAAATGGGCCAAGACATTGAAGATGAACATTCCTCACTTAAAACTCAAAACAGTGTTGGTAATTTTAAAATTAAAATGTGTCAAACTTCCATCTGTGTTGTTAAGGTATTTTGTAGAGAGTGTGCCTTTGATGTAATGATTGAAAAGTACAGAGACATCTCTAAAAAAATGCTCACACTGACTCCTTGAAAGACATTCTTTGCTTTTACCTGTGTCTATAATTGTCTTTCAGATTAAGAAATACAGGTAAACTGAAGTACTTTTTTCTAAAGACTTTTTTTCCTGAAACTACTTTTAATTTCAACGTCTTGAAGTGGCTTGTGTGAAATTTGAAAGTTCTGCTGTCTCCTCTTTCTTTCAGCTTAAGGACTAAATTACATCTTTCTTTACCTTTGACTTCTGCCTAATTCTGCAGAATCAGGGCCAAGTGTATCCTATCACCTTAAGAAAGTTGGGCTGTTTTGGAAGAGTCTGATACAAGGAAGAGGAACACCAGCTTACCCTTTAGGTTCTACACTGAGTTAGAAAGCTGTGAGGAGGAGAAGAGGAGCCTTTGCTGTGTTCTCTGTGAAGGCATTAGATCTGTTCCACCAGAGGGTTCTGTGCAATATTTAGATGCATCTCTGCATGAAAAAAGTGTGAGATGTACTTGAAAGTTGACTCGACATCCTTCTGCTTTGTCTTGTCTCCCGTGTGAGCAGGCTCAGTGTCTGCACAGAGCAGCTCTCAGAAAGCTAACATTTTCCTTTTCTTGACAGGGCAGCTCTGCCTCAGGGCTGTTGAATGGCTATCCTCTCTGGGAGAACGTCACCGTTGCTAGACCGGGGAACGGCTGGGCTGCTCTGGGAACTCGCTCCTTTGAGTTTGCACAGTTTGACAACTTCCAGGTTGAAGCTTACTGAGGTGCCTTTGGCCTTGGGAGAACCTGGTTCTCGTGTTACTTTGAATAAGAGCCAAGTCAAACTTGGAGGAGAGCTGAGTACTAAGCTGTGATTGGTCTCTTGGCAAAGAGTCTGGCTTCAATCCGTGTTATTTATTCAAAGTTTACTTGAATAGATATCAACTTGATTGTAGCTTTATCCCCTATTGCTGTGGGATTTTTGCCCTTCAGTTTTTGGGGGTAAATTGTAGTTCAAGGTAATGATGAAAACAAATTCTTGGATTTAAATGTCTTTTAATAACAACATCTTAACTTACCAGCTCACTTCTAAGATAACTTTAGAAGTTAACAGGAGACAGATGCATCTTAAGCTGCTTTTTTTAACACTTCTACTATTATGTCCATTGCTTTCACTGTGAAAGAAAGAATTAAATGCCAGTAAGCCTTATGAGCCAGTGAGCCCCATACTTTTGTAGGTCTGTCATTCTCAAATTTCATTTGGATAAAGTACCTAGATTTCCTATAGTAAAAAAAAAGATGTTTTGTCTGTTTTTTTTTTGCTTCAGTCTATGACTAGACATTACAGTACTCCAAGTGCATTTGATTACTTCTTTCAACTTTTGTTGCCAGCCCTAAAATATATCCTATTTTCAGTGGAATGGAAATGTGCCTTATGACTGATCAGAGAGTGCAGGATGTGGCTTATTTCTGATCTACCTCCTCTGTCCACTGAAAGGGTTGAAATGGATGAAAGGGTACCATAGCTTATAGTTTGTTGATGATAATATTATGGGGTTTTTTGCATAGTGCAAAGAGTAAAAACATTGTATCATGGATACTTTCATGTCAGGCCACATGTGGAAACTGGCCTTTTGTTCCCAGAAACCTGGGCAAACATCCCACTCTTTTAATGGGTTTAGAGCTTTGAATAGAAAATAATCAAAGCCTAACAGTGATATTTAGTTTATTATATTACTGTGGCACAGAGGAGATATGGATAGTATCACTTCCTGGTAAAAAATAAATTAAAAAAAATAAATCAGTCTTTGCCTTTAAGAGTTTACAATCTGATTGTAAGGTAAATGACAGTAGGTGGGCACAGAGGGAATTGTTTAGTGGTAAGGACACAGGAGTGTCTGTTTTTAAACTTTTCCTAGCTATCCTGGAGTGAAGTTCAGAGGATAATTCAGATCCTTGGGAATGGAGGGATTCTTTTTAGCTGTTGCTTTGTTTTATTTTTTTTTCCAAGTTACTGTGTTATTAAAAAAAAACAATTAATTGAGAATATGAGGTACTGAATGGGTTTTTCCTCACCCACATTTGCAGTTCAATTGGCTCCAGAATTTTTCTTGTTTGTTGTTGGTCAGTTTGAATGAAGATGATTCTATTCCCATATTGAAATGTGCTTCCTGTGTCCATCTACTTTTTGTATTCACATCCTGTTTACTTGACAAGCAAGTCATTCCACATACTTGACAGGGCTCTAGTAGCTGCATGAGGCCATTTGTAGCAGGCAACATCTGGAGAAAATTGATTTATATAGAGATTATTCTTCTGATCCCCTTCATTTTGAAGGCTGATTCCAGTAATTTTTAACTTCAATCTTTGAAGTTAATACAAAGTTAATCTAATATATCTAATATAAAGTTAATGTTATACAGATCGTTCCTGGAAAAATTTTATAAAGTTGATCTTCCATTTTCATTTTTGGAGCAGAGTTCTTAAAATTCCATCTCCAGTTAGGAAAAATGTTGTGTCTTTTAGCTGTTATATTGATACTGTTATTCATACTTGGAGATTTCATACATGCCAGTAACCTTGAAAAATGGTTTAAACCACTAAACTTGAAAACTCTAGTAGAAGGCTTCCAAATGTTAAGTAACTGTTTATTTAAGTGGGTGAAAAAGGAGAAGCAATTTTCCACATCATTTTCAGTGGATGCAGATCTGTTCATTACTTGCTTGATTTCCTAAGGAATGTCACTGGTCACTCCACGTGAGAAGGAATCTGGTTTTTAGGTCCTCATATTCAAGTAATATGAGTATCATAATCTCAGAATAAATCTATTTTAGCTGTGATGGGTTTTTGTAGTTGGATGCTTCTTGGAGACTCCCTGGTGGCTTCTGTGTCTGCAAGCAGAGAGAGATCAGCAATGATGCAGTTATTCCAAAGGAGCTGTCCATTTTTTTTAACCTTCCAATGCACTAGTGTAATAAACTGTACTGTTACATTGTGTACTGAGCACAATGTATTTTATCACTGGAAATGCTGATTTTTTTTTTCCCCCCCTAATCTTAATTTACAATGTTTGAGGATTAAAGTGTTATGAACAGAGTAAGTGATTTAATGGTGACATAATGTTCTTCATCTTTATATGTCTGTAATTCTTCACCCTTCACTGGACTGTAATATGTTTGGCAATAATAAGCTGTGGGGTTTTTCACTGAGGGGTGGATTTATGTTGTTTGATTATAAATGCTAATCATTCCAAATGGACAAATAAAACACTTTAAAACGCTTTATTTGTGCAGAATGCTTCTGTAAAAAGGGTCTTGGTTTTCTCCAGCAAGAAAGCTGACAATTTTTCCATTGTGATTTCTGATAAATATGCTTGGTATTAACTTAATTGGATTAAAATAATAGCCAACCAGTGCTTATTAAAAATATCTCAAAATCCATATGCATTAGGACTTGTGGTATTGATAAAATGATTTTCTTATAGCACTCAATATACATTTTGCTTCTTTCTGGTTTTTTGATTTGAATTTTTTTTTTTTTAATTTAGAGAAGGGAATTAAATTGTATTTGAGGACCAGTGATGCAAAACTGCTGAGTACTAAGGTCTTGTGAGATTTAACTGAAAGTCAATTTCTAGGTTTGGAAACAGACAGTGTTGTAAGGATGTACTTCTGTGGTTTAAAGGTTTCTTTATTTTGAATATCCTTTCGAATCCATCTTCACACACACAATTTTTATTTTTTTAAGCTAAACTTTAGGATTTGGTTTACAAGGAAGGAAGAAAGAAATTCCACAGAGCTAGTTATATTTCCCACTCTGTCTGTCAGTAGATCTGACTTACCCTGGAATTGTTGCCTTCCAGTAACCAGGTATGTGCTACCACCTGCACAAACACTGCATCAAAATCAATTCTGTCCCTCCTCTGCCCTCCCACCTTTGAGGTTAGACACGAGCAGTTCTTGGGATTTTCAAACTCCTGCCAAACACTAGGACTCCGTTGCTTTAAAAATTGCAGGAGACTCTTACTTTAGGCTCCTTTTGTAGCTGCCTCCTTGTATCTCTGTATCAAAAATAATTTTTGCCTTCCAGATTTGATTTGGAGTTGTAGTGGTTTGCTTTTGCCTTATAGAATCAGTTTTATTCCATTGTAGCAGCAGGTTGTTTGTTTTCACTTAATAAATTTTCATTGGTTTACCTGAACTTATCCAGAGTCCATTTTCTGGAGGGGAGTGGGTATTATGAAATTAACCATCATAATTATAACTGCCTTTGATTATTTCAGCAGTATGACCAAAGAAGGACAATGCTTGGAGACTTCATTATCCTCTCTTTGATGTTTTCCTCATTTTGTTTGTTTCTGTAGATTGTTTGTTTGTTTGTGTTTTTGGTTTGTGTTTTGATTTTGTTTGTTTTCAAACTCTTTGTAAGTACCCCATTCATTCAAGTCCAGCACATGCTGGGAGTGGCAGACAGGCAGGTTGTAAAAAGCCTCTAGTTTTGAGGAGTTCCTAGGCTGGTAGTGGAATGATCAGGTAGCTTTTCTAGAATTCTGAGAGCAGTGTGCATTGAAAAGTCAGCATGGGCACATTCCTCTTGCTGTGCTCCTTCCATTTATGCCCAAGTGTTGCTGAAACAATGAGGGTTGTGTTTCTAGAACTTGTGTTCTAAAAAAAGCCCAGAAAGCCCACTAGTGATTGAGCAGAGGAACATGTGTGCTGCAGCAGTGCTGCCAAGCTTTTGCTGCGTGCCAAGATACTTCTCTGTGGTTTCCATAGTGGCTAAGACAAACAACTGTGAAGCTGTGTTTTTCCCCTCAAGGAGTTGTTTGGATAAGGTTAGAAACAGACACACAGCCCAACATCAGTTTTGTCAGGGGCTCCTGGTAACTTTGCAATGAATGCATTAAACCTGACTCTTACTTTTGTGTACCCCAGGCTAAACCTAGACATGTCTCTGGAAAGCAGAGATGAAAGTATCCTAAAAGTATTTGTTGGATTTTTTTTTAAATGCCTTTTCTATTGGTATCAAGTGTACCTGACTGAGTTTGACTTCACTTAGTGCAGCAAAACAGTAATTTTTGGTTGTACTGTTCTCACAGATGCATTTCAAAGACAGTACCATAGTAGAGGGTGGCTCGGTACAAAATTAACTTGAGAGTATGTAAGAGGAAACTGAACCTAGTGTGTAATGTTATTCTAATGTTATGCAGCCATGGTCTGGGAATCCTTCATGGTCTAAAACAGAGGAGATAACACCAAAATGACTTAAAAAACCAAACCATATCACCAACAAAACCCCCCCAAACACCCACACCTGTTCCCAAATACTACAGGAAAAAGCAAAGAACAGTCTGGATTTAACTTGGCTTCCTTTTTTCAGTTTCTGCTGGAAAATACAGCCATCTTCCTTGCTGGTTTCCACAGACAAAGATTCAGTTAAAATGCCTACAGAGAACACAAGACTCCATTGTCTCGTATAAAAAGCAAATGTTGTTCAGCTGATTCCAGGCACTGCTGTATCCCAAACCCAGTAGAATCAGAAAAGGTTAGAAGACATGAGAACAGGTTATGGAGCTGAAAGGCCTGAATCAGTCTGTGATCTGTGAGTCTGGTTGCAGAAGATTCCTTCCCTGTAAGCAGAGCAGCAGAGCTTTATAGCAAAAGGGCAAATATTTCTCTGTTACTGCCACCTCCCCTCCCAAGTTTTTGGGAAGTTTTGTGTGCATTGGCCAATGTGAGGGCACACTACAGAGTGACTCTGTAGCCTCTTAGCTTGATTACATGGTTTAACAGAGTCATTTGAAAGAGCAGCTGGCAATGGCTGGCAGCAAATCCTGTTAAGGATGTCCATACTCCCTTCTGATGTGATTGCTCTTGTAGTGGGAGCAATAAATGGCAGTGCTCACTGGCAGGAGATCAGGCAGGTTTTGTGCTGAACCGAGGTGCACACAAATGTGCAGAGATCTCTAAAGCTTCTGTGGGATGCACAATGTCTCTGGCATAAGCTGACTATTTCCTGTTCAGTCTAAGATTGGTGTTTAACGGCTCAGCTTAATTTTTTTTTCTTGCAGCTCAGATAATACTTTGTCCTAAATAAATTGTTCTGCCAGCATTATGGGAAACATGCTCAGTGCAGCAGAGCAAGCCTGTACCAGAAGGAGGAGGCTGAGAATACCCTGCTGATCCATTCAGCCCATCTCCTACACTTTTGGGGCCTGCCTTAGTAGAATGCTGAGACAAAAGGGTGAGAGAGCTTACACTTCTATTTTGTAGGTGACAATTCTGTGGGTTTTTAAACAAACAGCATCATTGCTTTGGTTTATGATCTGTGTAAGAGATGCAGGGAGATCATTCAACTTTTCTTCCCAGTTCATGATAAAAGCAAGGTTGATATTGCAGAATGTATCTTGTATTTCTTGAACTCTTGTATTTCTTGAACTCTGTTACTTACCTGTGGGATGGATTGAGTCCTTCATGAAACACCTGTGATTCTACCTTGAGAGACAAAATACTTTGATTAGATGAATGCTTTCATACAGATCTATCAGCTGGGGACACCCACTTCCCAAGCCAATGGGAGTTTCTCTTATGGTGTTACTTCACGTGGGAGACTAATTTCAAATACCACAGTATGATAAAAATATTTATTTTCTAAATATTAGTTCTAGTAGATCTTCACAAAAAAAATTCCAGCCTCTCCATATGTAAATCCATTCAGTACATACCTTGGTTTCAATCTCTTTTCCTGTTTGCACTTTTAAAATGATGAATACCTCAGAGATATCTGTCACCCTTCTCAAGCAAATACTTAGCCACATGAAAATGCAACAATCTTCATCTTTTGAACAATTGAATCTTTTTCCCTCTGTATTGCAGCTAATTATATTTTTCTTGTGCTGAATCTGAATATTGTCACTTCGCTTGATTTTCATAATAAATAAAATTCATCTATACCAGGCTCTGCAAGGAGGCATCAGAAGGGCCATGTAGGCATCTAAAATGTCTTGTGGTGTTTCAGCCCCCAAGGCAAGAGTCACCTTAGCTGTATTTTTCCTTTTTCCCCCACACTCCAGTGCCATATAGGGTGGCTGCCTGGGGAGCATCCTCAGTGGTTGAAGGTGGGTGTTTTTCTTGTGTGTGACATGGTGGCTTGGGAATGATAGACACCAATCTTCTGTACCTTCTCTGTGGAACTCAGCCTCCTGGAAGTAAAGCAGGTTTTTGATCACTTTTATTATACAGGCACTGGAATATAATAGTCTGGAGGATTCTCTTTCTTTTCCTTTGAACCATGTTTTTTTTAATTTTTTTTTTCTTCAAGAAGCCTGATGCAGAAAGGGTGCTTGGTTGCTTTTATTACATCAAAACCTGATTACAGTAATTCTGTGTTCAGCAACCTCCCTGATGAGCATATACTGCATCCTCTCAGATGCCTTTGAAGACTTCTGCTGGGGTTACTTATCCATACTAAGTCATTTCAGAAGGTGGTTTCTCTGAAAAAGCAGCTAGTTTCCTCTACAGTAATATGCTGTTTCTAAGTATGGTGGTACTTTCTGTCCTTTGATCTTTTAGCCTTGCATTTTGTAACTGAAATATCTTTTTCTCCCCATTTCCGCCACTTCAAAAGATGGCAGGCTGCATCCCACTTTAATCTGCCAGGACCTCAGCACTGTGCAAATATTACCAGTGTCCTCTACTACAAATGAGAGGAATGTGTGTCGCATGCTGCATTTTTCTGATGCTCTAGAGACTCACTGTTTAGGTTTCTCTCTGTTGGGACAGTGCTCTGAAATCAGAATATAATGAATTTACATATGAACCTGTAATGAGTTTTCAAAATGTACTCATCTGGTTTTAAGTGATTATGGAGCCCTGTCTATAGTCCTTTTGAATTCACTACAGTTACCAGAGCTTTAAGTGAGTGGTGGATGGAAGTCTGGAGTACATCCTGGCATTGTTCCTGGGTTCACTTCACCTCAGTTTCCTCCTGAGGAAACAAACCCACAGGAGTGCCGTGGCACTGAGCACCCTTGCTTAGTAGACCTGAAACAGCTCTGCTGCTTTAACTTCCTTCCTAGAAAGAATTAAAATGTTGGTGGGGACAGCACTGATTGACAGCTCAGTGTCACCTCCTGTTGAAATTGTGAGGAAATGACTGCCCTGAGAACAAGCCTCTGTGGCTGTGCCTCGGCTCTGCCTTAGAGCTGGTGGGGGACTGGAGGGGATGACCTTATTTTCATTTGAATCTGCTGCTGACCATGCTGCCTTTTTTTATTCTTTGTGTCTGCATGGAGCAGGGGTAATGCTCTACCTCTAATGGCAGTCACACTGTGAGTGGGGGTCTCTTCACAAATTTTGGAAAGGACTCCACTGGTTCTGTGTACATTGGAGTCCTGTGGGGTCACAGCAGAGAAAAAACAGGCAGGATGCTGGAGTCAGTGAGCTGAAACAACATCACTAACAGCTGCCCAGTACCTGCAAGGAGATCTGGAAAAGGTAAGGGAACATGCTGTGCTTCACAGAGTTGCCTTTCCAGTGGAGCCAGTAGAATGGAGATAAGCAGGATAGGTTGGAATTGGCTTTATTTGATATAAAAACCACATAGTTTTATAGTTTTTACCTTTAAAAGGTAGGAGGAGTGTTATTGCATCTGTAAAAGCCTGATTGCATAATATGCCCTCATGTCCAGGCTCTCTCCTTTGTTTTTAAGGAAGAAAAATGGTGTAAATCATATCCAGCAAAAGAGCAGAATGGAATGAGAGAAAAACAAGGCCAAGTCTACTTTTCTATCTGCAGTCACCTCTCCTCAGTGTTGTTTTCCTGAAGCTAATGAGCACTGCTCACATTATTGTGTGACTGTAGCTACTTTTCTCTCTGGAGACTCAAGTCCCTGTGCAAAGTCTCTCAGTCCTAACCAAAACCAGATAAACAGCAATGCTATTCCAGTTCACTGAGTGTGACTGACATGGTATTTGAAATCACCACTCGGCCCAGACAGTCAGGAGGGGCAGCTCATACTTCAGGCTGCAAAAAAACCCCCCCACCTCATTACAGCAAGTCTGATCTGTTCTCAGGGAAAAAAAAAAAAAATCTATAGTGGTATCACAAAGATTGGTTTCCGAATGAAAAATTGAGGTTTGACATGAACCCTAGGACTTTTTATCTTTTGTGACAAGTTCGTAAAGCAAAAGAGGCCCTTGCAGTCTGTGCTGGAGGCACTAGATGGCACTGGAAGCATGGCCAAGAAAAGAGCTGTCGTGTGGCTGCGGGGCCAGCTTCCCTGAGCCACGAAAAACAAGGAATGAAGGCAGCTTCACTTGAGAAGAAAGATAAGGTTGATTCTACGGGCAGCCTTCTGTGCACAAAACTCAAGGCTTCCTTTACAAGGAATGCTAATTCCTCCTTTAATAATTTTTGCATCTCCTTAAAGCAGATTAACCTATAAAAACCCCAAATGCTTTGTAAATCATCTATTACCTACAGTGGTTTGTCCGGATCAAAACCATTAAACGAAGAAAAAGCCCATTTCCAATTGCTGCCAGTGATACAGCTTTTGTGTGAGTCCTGGTAATTTCTAACTCGCGCTCAAGCTAAGAAAGGATCTGCAGTGATTATTTTTGGAGTGTGGGTTTGCTCTTCACTGCTACAGCCCGTTTCCTAACAGCTTCCCAGCTTCCACAGCCCCACTGGAGAAGGTCTCCCTGGGAGCTGCGTGTGCTCTGAGCCTGCCTGCGGGAGCTGTGCTCCTGCACAGGTGGGATCACAGGGGAAACCTCAGCCTCAAGCCAAGGAGAACGCTGGGCAGGAGCCTTCTACAATGTTCAGCTGCAGGATGGTTATTTCCCAGCAGTTTGAGGTTTTTCTGAGGTGTGGGGCTCATGTTTGCTGCTGAAGATTTAAAATATGAGATTGATAGCTGGGACAGCTGCAAGGGATGGGGGCACTGTGAGAAAGAAGCAGCGTATTTGTACTGAGAGGAATTATCACTTGAGCGAGGCAGTTCTTTGCTCAAAAGGGGTCTGGAGGCAAGGAAAGGCAGCAGCCCTTTGAACATGTGAAGGGGGCACACAGAGATCATGTCTGAGATTGGAACTGGCTGACTTTGGGGTGATCGAGAGACATATGAAAAGAGAGAGGTCAACAGTGTGAAAGCAGAAAAGGAGGATGGGTTTGTCCCTGTAAAATGACTCAGAACATCATAATCTGAAATATGGGAGAGGTAAATGAGCAGTGATTACCGGGAAAGCAATTCACTCCCTCCTGCCAGGTTTTCAAAAGCTCTATGTGCTGCAGGTTAATAGCCAGCTATTTGCTTTCACTCTGGATTAAGCCCCAGGTTCCTGAGGTGACGTCCTTCCCTGTCCCTCACAGAGCCCCTCGCCCAGGCAGCACAACTCTGCACATCACTGGGGGCTCTCTCAGCTCAGCCTCTTCAGCCACACCTTACTCAAGAAAATCCTTAGTTATGGGTTCCCTGTTTTTTTTTTTTTTCTGTACCTTTTGCAATATCCTGGAAAGAGCCTGCCTGGATGTATGCAGGGACTGGGAAGCAGAAGGCCTTTGTGTAAATCAAAACCAATATACAAAATCCTGACAGGAAAAAGTATCACTATGCCTTGTCTTCTGGAAAACAAAGTGAGAAATGTTTCTGATTTTGACAGAGATTATTGCAGTACCTAGAGGATGTGTGAAACTGAAGTAGGGACTGTTCTTTAGTCCTGCTTTTGTCTAAGGCATCCAAGAGATTTACTTCTTTAAAGGGTGGGTATATAATTTGTGGGGTGGGGAGAATGCACAAGGCAAGGAACTTGGTTCTTATTTGCCTTTTGTGGCTCCTAAAACCAGTATTTCGTGTGAGTTTCTGTGGGAGAAGAAGATAATGTTTTCTGTGGGAGTGTCATGCCCCTGTCTAATGAGAGGTAATGTCTTTTTTGAAAAACTACATAAATTCTGATTATTGGTTCATAATCTTAATACTGTCTGTGTATTTTTTTGTGTGTTTTCTTTATGAAATTCCTCTGAGGGCTGTTTTTTAATAGGCCTTTAGATGCTCTGTGCTTCTGGGTCGTGGCTCTTTTCCTTGTTTGCTCTGACAGAAAGCAATCTTCAGGAACACCTCAGGTTTTCATTTTTGCTTTTCCTTGCTATAACTTCAGTCTCTTGCTCAAAAGTGAGAAAGAAACGTGGTTACTGAACTTTGACAGGTTTTCCCTTTCACCCACAGTGCTTTGAAGGCAAATTGCTTATCAAAAATGTGCTTGGATGAGTGAAGGGTATGCAGGAAACTGAGAGAGATCCCAAGATATCATGTGGCCTGTTGAGGACAGTGGTTCTTTGCAGGTGAGCAGTAAACCCTGTCTCAGGCAGCAGGACAACACCAGATGACTGTGCTTTGTGTAACCAGTGCAGGCATGCAGCTTGGCAGCCTGTTTGCAATGTTTTGAATAACTTTGAAAAGCTCCTTCTGCATTATTTAGTGAGCGAATTTTTTAAGACAGAGCCTTTAGCTCCTGAGAGAGAAGGAAGAACCTGGGCGAGATCTGTGAATCTGTAAATCAGCAAATCAGCGTGGGCTGCTCTAAATCTGTTCTTGCCAGTTGCTGGTGAGAGCTGCTGTTGCTGGATTCCCCATCAGTAAGGAAAATCCAGCTGTTTGGGCGTGGTGCTGCAGCTCTGGTGGGCACTTGAGCTACCCTGTGCTGCACTGCAGAGCACAGAGCAGCGAGGCTGAGGAGGAGGAGGAGGAAGAGGAGGAGGAGGAGGAGGATGATTTCTGGTACGAGAGCAGATGCCAGTGCCTCAGTAATGTGGAAAACACCACGCCAAGAGCAGGGCTGGTGCCAGCCCCTGGGCCAAGGAGTGAGGCAGGGCTCCTGGCAGTAGCTGGCTCAGGTGCAACCCTCTGCTAGCTGTAGCATGTGTTAAGTGAGGGAGTGGAGCTAACTCCCAGGGGGAGTGAAGATGAGTGACCTGCAGCAGGAACCCCTTCTGCAGATCAGTTCCATGATTTCTGGTTAGACTTCATTTGTGCAATCTGTCCTTACAACTCACTTGGTGAAGAATTCAGACTGAGAAGCCACACCAGTTCACCAAAAAAAAAAAAAAAAAAAGGGCAAAAATGAGATAAAAGGTCTAATAATTTTCCCGGATTTTCTTATGCTTGAGGAGCATAAGAACACAAAAAGAGGAACTTTTTTCAGTGTGATTCGTTGTTGAATCCACTGGGTGCACCTGGCACATCTCCCTGTCTTAGGTTCAACCAAAAGCACCAAAACAAGTGACTTGAGGCATGACTTCCCATGAGTATTTCATGGTAGACAGGAGGCAGCCCTTTGTAATGCTGATTTAAAAGTACATATTACCATTCCAGAGCAGAGCAGGATTTTTCGGATAGAGGAAAGAACAAGTCACACCAGAGCAGCACACAGCCTGGCAGTCGAGTCTGTCTGGATCTGGACCCTTGTTCTCTGTGCTTTAGTCCTGGAAATTAAACTGGCAGTCTGTTTTTCCATAATGTTGAGGCTGATTGCTATTTTGGGGAGGATACATGAGGCTTGACTGAGGACTCAGCCTCATCTTATGCTAGTTTACAATTGTTGTCAGATGAGTTATGATATTTGAGATGAGCTGTTGTAAAAACATATGTTTGTTCTTAGCTGGCAACAAATTTTAGTATTTTAATGATGCTTAAGACAGCTCCAGCAAAGAGAAGACAGCCTATTAAAAACAGTAAATCAAGCTCTGCAAGCATGATAGTTGAATTAGAGTTTGAGCTATTCCAATGTCTTTGCATTCTGCTTTGTTGCTGATGTGTTCACACACAAACATATAAACTATTTGCAGTTATAGTTTTGCAATTCAGTGTGTTGCTTACAGCAACAATACATTTTAAGCAAACAGCACAATATTGGATTAGCTATCACCAATAAAGCTAGTTTTACTTCATAAAATTCTCCTCAGTACATTCCTTCTTTTCCAAACTGAGTACCTTACAGGCCACAATTGGAAGAAGCATCTAGTAGAAAGACTAAATACCTGAATAATGGCAAAATGTGTTTCCCATTTACCACTGTCTGGTATGGATGAGGGGCTGGGGTCGAGTACTAGGAGGTAAAAACTCTTTTTCCTGGTTCTGCACTGAATTATTGTATACATATCTTAATAGACTGGAAAAAAGGAGAAATCTCAGGTACTCTGACATGAGAAGGCATCTTGAACAGTGTTCAACCTTAAATTCTCCTTCTATGGAATATGAATATTAAACATTACCCCTAGCTTACACTGACAGATGAGGTTTCACTTGTGGGCTCTCTCCTTTCTGTGTCAGAGATCTAAAACCATGTTATCTCTGGCATCAGAACAGGCTCAGTAGCTACTTCTCCTCCACTTTCAGCCTCTCATATTCTCTCTGCATCTCAGACTGCAGGTAAACAAAGTCCTTCCATCTTTTGCCTTTCGACTACGCAAGGCAACGCTGCTTAAAATTCTGGTCTTTCCATGGGTCCCTGAGAAGTCAATAAATGTCAAAGAAATGTTGTATTATTTATGTATTTATTAGGTCTATGCTACATTTCTGAGAAGGCCTTCTGGCATTTGGTCATCACACTCTTAGAAGATGTATCACAGGGTAACAGCACTGTACATATAACAAAAAAAATTTAGATTTTTCCCACACTACAATGAATCGGTATTGTTCTTGAGACATTACTGGTTGAAAAGCACTTCCCTCTTCATTATATCTGTTGCTAAATGACTTGCTTAGTTCCTTTTTTTGTGTGTGTGTGTGCTTTTTTAAGGATTCATAAGCAAATTTTAGTGCAAGAAGGAACCAGGATGATCTTTCAATTTGTGCATTTCACACAATGATTTTTCTCTGAATCAGTTTCAAGTCATGAATGCTGTCTCATAGCAAAGGCAAAAAAGAAGAATCTCATCAGGATGAAGCTTAAACCATCATAGGTAGGATTCAGGTAAAGATTTATGGCTCTAGCACTGGTGATAGCATCTTTCTGGTACCCTGGGATGAATTGCAGTCTCCACTTATGCAGTTTGGCCAGGCAGACTGTGGCACTCAGCTTTGGCTAGTTACAGATAGGGTCAGCAGCTTTCTTTTAAATCTGGATGTTCCGTCCGTGGATGTGATGAGTACTCTGCTGTCACACCCTGCTGTAGCCTCTCTGAAAATCACACAGCATCAACAGCCTTTGAAACAGAAGTTATTTGTGGAGACTAGAGATGCCAGCCACGGTGGCAGAGGGTCCTGGGGCTCTCCTCTCCCCCTCCCTCTGCACCCCTCCCCATAATTTCTGTGTGTCCCTTGTTTTGACTGTGGGGTGTATTTTAGAATTTAGCTGAATTTGGCTGATGGCTCATCTTTTGATCTGGATGGCAATAGCAAACTCACTCTGCCTCCATTAGTGATGTTACTAAAGTCAGAACCTGTAGCTTCTGTGGTCTGCACTCAGCTTTCAGAGCAGTGTCACAAGGCAAGGAACTACACAGAAACGGAAACGTGTGGTTTCTGTAAAATAAAAAGCCACTCTCCAAAGCTTTGCAATGAGCAGAAAGATGGGAGTCATGCACAGCATGCTCGTGCTGGACTTGAGAAGATTGGCCAAGGACACTGTTGACTAATTCTTTTCCTTTAATGAAAAGCTAATATGTGATTGGTATTATCCCAGCAGGAGAGACTGCTTTCTAAGTCTTATCTACATTCAGTAAACACCCAATATGTGCCTTATCATCCATGAAGGGACAAAATGTTATGCCTTATGCCTGGATTCAAACCAGTAGTTCATGGGCATTCAAATACTTCAAATACATTGTGCTCAGACTACTGAGCCATGTCTTCTGAAATCCCTCATCTGCTGTGGTGTGATAGTTAAAGCTCTAATTTGGTAATGCTTATTTAATGAATTCTAATAACTTGTTGTTATGAGTAACCTGTCAGGAGGCCCCGTTCTCTTCATGCATTTGTCCATCGATCTGTTTACATGAACAGCTTTCTCTCTGTTATTTACAAATTGCTCTCAGATTGTGTTGCTCACCATTTAGAAAGTGCTGGCAGTTGAGTGGACAAGATGATGTTTTTGATCGATGTGCAGATCATTTATGACTAACAGGAAGTAAATCAGAGGCCTTTCATCAGCTAATGGTTTATTGTTGTTTGGTATTGTTTTTTAAGCCTTCTGGATGTGTGTTGGTTACTTTGTAGGGACACAAGAACAGATTTTCCAGGTGATTCTGCAATAAGACATAGAGTAAGTTACATCTGAGGCAGCAAGGAAGAGAAATGCAAAAGGGAATAAAGGTTACCTACAAGATATTAAATACAGGCAGATCCACATCTTGATGGCATACTCACTTAAATGGAAACACATTCACCTAAGTGTGCATAAAATATTATTACCTTTTTTTAATGGGTCAATTTAGCAGTAAGCCCAAGAATTCCAAGGTCAATTATTTGTATTTTTCATTACTGTAGATAATAAATAATATGGCAACCAATGTCACTGGGGTACCATTTTAGTAAGTATGAAGGTGGAGTGCTGTAGGACCTGCAAGGAGGTGATAATTTCTGGCAACACATGGCTGCAGTCAACTGGGAAAGGAGTTTATTACTGACAGAACTTTTACTATGCTGGCTGTAAGTTTATTAAGCAGTATACTGCATAATTTCTGTCAGCATATTGTGTCATTTTCTGAGCTATATAATAATATTACTTTGAACTTCTAAGTGCCTTCCATTTCTGTAGCTTCCTAAAAAGTTATACCCATCTTAATTGCTATGGCACCTCAGAGAGGCAAAGAAATATTTTCTTCCTCCTGGGAGATCAATACTACTTTTTAGCAGTGAAAGTGAGGTGAAATGAAAGGCTCAAAATCAAGCTAAAGGTTTGTCAGGACTGGGCTTGCAAAGGAAGCAACATCTAGTGTCTTAGCTGTCGGATTGGCAGCTTTGAAAGCAGCTGGTCTTGGCCACAGAGTTTCTGCACAACACTTAAGTAAATTCCTTTTGCTTCACTTCTGCAGATGTGACTGTATTTCCTGCTCCTAGCCTTGGCTTCTGTAGGAGTGAGTTCTTTGGGGCAGCATGCTTTCTGGAGTGTGCTTTGCTCAGTGAAATGGCTGGGTTCTTTGAGCACTAATCACCAAAACCACCCCTCCTCAGATTAACAATGTACATTTACAGGAGTGCCATTTTTCTGTAGACAGTGACAGGATGGCTTTCCTTGTGTGGTGCAGCACAACCACAGTTTCTCCTGTGGCAGCAGGCTGAGTCACCTGAGGGAGAAGGCAGGTGCCTTTTGTAGGATTTTAAAATTTCTTTTTTGCATTGTGGATTCTTGATTGGTGGACCACTCATGTGCTCTGTGCCAGAGCTGAAAATGAGACAAGCAGGACTCGCTGGCTTTGGTCTGCAGTTGTTTATTATTTCCTTATCACAATTCAGAGCCTCAGATGGCAACAAGCTCAGCACACAGAGAAAACGTGCACAGCAAGACCTGGGCACTCCAAGGCCATGTGCCAGCAAGGCACAAAATGGATGATTTCAAGGATTCTTATACAGGTACCTTACCCAATGAAGTTTTACAACGTATTTAACCTGTAGTATATTTTTTATTTTACTACCAATTAATAATTATTTGTCAGCCACATAACATCTGCATCTACAATCACTGTGCCACCAACGCTGCAGAAAATGGAGATGAAAGAGAAGAAGGAAGGAAACTGAGTCAACACCCAAAGTCTTCCATCTTTGTTCTGACTACTACCAATACTAAAAAACCCAAACCCTACTTTTTCACCCTATGATAAACTACAACATTATCTACTTTATACATTCACAAAAACTCAACTCCTCACAAAATCCTGGAAGCTTTTTCCATGGCCAAAGACTAAAAGCTGTGCTCTCCTGAGGAATAAAACCTCTCAGGACAGGCACAGGAGATATTCCTGTGCCCTGGATTCCAACACCTTTGGCTATTTCAGAACGTGGTTACAGCACCATCACTTGGGCACCCTCAGGTCATCAGTGTCCTTAAGCTGGCCAGAACTTGGACAGGAAGCTTCTGAGGGAAACCCAGGATGCTTTTGGCCACTAAGTGGGAGATTTCTCTCACTGGCCTGTGCCAGCCAAAGGTGCACAGAGATATTAGGATGCAAGGTACCTCCTCAATAACTGTCTGTCAGATTTGGTATTAGATAAGTCCTCATGATTTGTAGGGCTTGATTAGTCAGTATCAGGCTTTGCAACACTCAGGCTCTGAGCCTTGTGACCTGTAATAATGTTCACTGTGCTCTGTTTACCTGCTCTGATTCTTGATTGTGGGTACAGAATCTTCTTCTTCATCCTTATCTCTGTGGTGTGGCTGTGCTCCAGCAATGGGTGTGGTGAGCAGGGCCTCTTTCCTGCAGAGTACTGGGATTACAGGTTTAATATGCACTAAATTCTTTGTGATTCTTCATTCCAAACTACAGAAACAACCCACCCACTTTAGAGTGAAACAGTCTCACTTTCTCTCCCTGGCAGAGCAGGTGACAGAGGGAGAAGAATAATCTCCACCTTCTCTTTCTTTCTTATCTTTTGCTATGGAATCTTGGGGTCTGTTTTTTAGTCGGGAGTAAATAAAGGATGACCTGCAGAATCAGGTTTATCCTCTTTTTCATATCTTTATTTGGGGGCGGAAATTAAAGGCTTTTATCAAGAAAAAAAAAAAAGTCACATTTTCCCTATTTTTTTTTCGATCCCTATAAATGCTGGGAAAATTGAGATTTGGTTTTCTGGTTTGGCTGGAGATTTCCTTCAAGAAAAAGGCTAAGGAAGGGATGAGTATGCTCTAGTGCTTCTAGAACTGTCACAATTGAAGAGGTAAGGTCTGGTTCTCCAATGAAGGTTTCTTCATTTTCAGGACTTCCACATCAAGACACTTTTTCTCAAGAGTGTTTTTGGCCTCCTTTTACAGGAACTAAGCAGCAGTTGCTGTTCTGCTCTGTAATATCAGAGTAAGAGGGAAATATTGAGAGCTTTAAAAAACTTGGTCAAATTT
The DNA here is from genome assembly GCA_013400175.1 of Phainopepla nitens. Classification (NCBI taxonomy): domain Eukaryota; kingdom Metazoa; phylum Chordata; class Aves; order Passeriformes; family Bombycillidae; genus Phainopepla; species Phainopepla nitens. The sequence goes on from VXBQ01012105.1 coordinate 27,652, forward strand.
GCTTCAGGAGATATTTGTAGGATTAATTAAATGTATAGATTGAGCATCCACAGCTCGTGGATTTCAGGAAGAGGTTTGGGATGAACAGAGCCTCAGTCCTTGTCAAGCTGTAGCAATTGTACTTCATCAGACTGATGCCTTGCACTTTTGTCTCCTTTAGCTTGTCTATTCTGCTTATTTACCTATTTTTATTCTAAATAGGATTATTGCAAAACCTGTAGGAATTTTTTTTTTTTTTTTAGTTTTGCTAGGTCTTGTCAAAGCAGTACATACGTTTCATATCGACACAGAAGAGAGGGGAAAAAGTCACTGGGACTTGGTGTTTACCCATCAAAACAAGGAACAGAAGTAAATCCCAGAGGGGTTATTCTATTCAATAGTCCTGCTTTTTATAGAAGAAAGAATTCAACAGCCTTGCAAAGGGGGAAATACTCTTGGCTGATCACAAGTGGAAAAAGTGAGGGAAGGAGACTAAACTTGAGTATAGAACACCTACATTGATGAGAAATAGGTTAAGTAAGGCTCTGCTTTTCAATTATATTAGAGCAGTAGGTACTGAAGCCTGCTCATTAGCTGAGGCTATAAAATGCCACATTTATTGTGTCATTTTTCTTTCAAATATTTTCCCAATGGGCTTGTGAAACGTTTAGTTCTCACTGCCTGAAATTCCCACTGGCTGTCCCAAAGAAAGCTTGTCTTCCCAGCTTTATACTCAGAAATGTCAAATCCACACCTGCTAGCTCTCCCTCAGTGCTCAGTACTAACCTTTTTCACGTAATCCTTGTGAAGAGAAGAATCATGTCTCACTCACCCTCCTGCTGACCATCAAATCTGAGCTGACTCTGAGGGTTCATTGCCAGACAGCCCTCTGGGCCAGTCTGTCCTGGTGTCTGACTCCTCTCTGAACTCTCCAGCTCCCAAAAGCTGTTATTGACTCAGTTTTTCTCCACAAAACGAGCATGTGACAGCTCGGTTTTATTTCAGGGCCTGAGCTATTGCTTTATTAATCAAACAGTAACTATTTGCCTTATATTTGGTACTTGCCTAAGTCAATCACCATCAGCCTATCCATCACCTTTCTTACCCCAAAGTACCTTCAAAGTGTCACATTTTGCTTTGCTAGTCACAAGGTATCAGAACTTCTTGTCCTGGTACTGGGAGGCCTCAAACAAAATAAATCTCCTTACTGGTCTCTGCCTCTCTCCCTTTTACAGGTGTGCATCCTTTCTTTGATGTCAAAAGGTTGGCTGTCTTGGGGGATTCACACTGAATTCAGCTCTTGAGTTGTAAGGATTTAACTGTTGTTGCTTTTTGCAAGGGATCCCTTGGCCTTTCTAAGAGTTGCCATGCAAATGGCAATGTGTTTCCACAGCAATCTGCATGACATGCTAACTGCTGTACAGGATATGTGTACTGTGTCTTCAATATACTCACAGCTCTATTAAGAACTGGTCATCAGTTTCGTGGTAAAGATACAAGTTCTTTATGCTGATATTTTCACTTGCTGTGGGCTACAGACCAGCAGAATATTATCCTTTAGCCTGTAACTGGTGACTTCTGTTTGCTGAATAATAAGAGTTCAGACAACACAATGAAGTAAAAAGCAAAGAGCTGTGAGCATTGCATTGCACTGCCTCCTTTGTGTGTTACTTGATGGTTTTCCTGGTCTGATAATTATCTAATGCAGTAATAGAGAAAAGGTCAGAGTTATTGTGAGGCTGCTTCTGAACGTAATTTTTCAGCTCATTTTTGGCATGTCATGTATATAATCTCCCAGTGATGAATATTTGCATTTCATTGCTATGATTTAGGAGTTGTTTTTTTTTTGCCTGTAATTCAAATTGCTTTCAGTGCTCTCTGCAAAATGTGCTTTGCAGCAATGCAATGTACTTTCTGAGTTCATTTTAGAAATTTGATTTTGTTCTTCCCCTTCACTTCTGGTGTCAGTCTGGTGCAGAGGCAGCATGAAGGAGGTTCAAGAGTAGGAAAGGAATATGTAGAAGATTTGTAACTTAATAAGAATAAAGAATGTAGTTCACTTTTAATATCATCCACAAAATTTACTTCTCTGCAGAGATTAATGTTCAGAGGTTTTTTAATCTGTGTGCTTGTACACGCTCCCAGTGAATTACTATTATTATTAAATCTAAAGAGAGGAGGGAAGCACTGGGGAGGAAGCACAGTGTTTCTTTGACTTCTCCAGATCCCTGGAAATGCAGAGAACCTTGTAAGACAGACAGCACACATGAGGCATGAGAGGTGCTCAGAGCTGTTTGCTTTGATAGTGCTTGCATTGTTTTTGTCTGTGTTAGTATGCAGGGCAAACCATACATCTGGTTTCACTCATCTTGCCTGAGAGCCAGTTTCAGTGCCTTGTGGGGAAAGGTTTAGAATAATGGAGGTGGTAACAGCTTTTATAAGCTAAAGATAGGGTTTAAATGTATCTTCAGGGACATCTGCATGCCAGGCATGTGCCACTTTGGATTCAGGCAATGCATGCATTTCCAGAGTAGTGAGCACACACCCAGGGCTGTGAAGACATCAAGTGCTTTAAGGGGTTGCATCTCCTTGCAGACAGATCTTATATCTCATATCTCCTATCTTATATCTCATCTGTCTAAAGTGTGGGCACTGTTGGTCCCACAATTCTGGAGTTTGGAGCCTTAAGCCTGACAGTATTTGAGAGGTGTTTGGACAATACCCTTAATAATTCACTTTAACTTTTTATCAGCCCTGATTTGGTAAGAGAGTTGGACTAGATGATTATTGTAGATAGCTTCCAAATGAAATATTCTGTTATAATCTGAGGTCCCTTCCAACTGAAACAATCTCTCCTCTCCTCTCCTCTCCTCTCCTCTCCTCTCCTCTCCTCTCCTCTCCACTCCTCTCCCTCTAAGTAAAATAACTCATGGATTTTTTTTTTTTTTTTTAGAGAGTTCTCATGTGGCTCTCTCTCCTTCAGAGGAATTGTTTTATGTAATAGTTCAAGAAAAGAGTTCAGAGAGGTTTTTTATGTACCATTATGTTTATTGACAGTAGAAACAGTTCTCACCCTTAAAATCGGTAGTCTAAGTAGCAAATTCAGTTTTTTTTGAGATCTGTTATCTTTCTTCAGTTTGGAGTGTTTGGTCATCCCAGTCCTAATTGAAGAGGTGAGAGATCTTTTGCTTATTATTAGTGTAAATTGTATATTTGCAAAGAAATATGTGAATATAATTGAAAAGCAATGAAAATAATCCAAAGCCTAGAGAAACATGGATTGTGATAAAAAAAAAAAAACAATTAATGTGTGGCTGTTTGATCTTCTAATGTGTATAAAAGAATGCTGCAAGAGGAAGGCAATAATTCATTTTCCATGCCCAGGGCACAAGTAATTATGGCTTTAAACTGCAATTCTGAATCTCTCTGAGCATTCTTTGTCGGCTTGAATTTCTTTCAAGTGACCGATTGCTCACCTGCTCGGTGTTCCCATGAAACGTGCTCCAGTCACACCCACGCAGTGTGACTGCACCTCTGACCTCCCTGTGACTCCCAGACAGGCTGATGTGGGGCAGCTCTCTGGTCTGAGTGCAGAAGTCTGGTGTAGGCTGAGCAGGGAGCCCAACAGCAGAGCAGAGGCAGGACTTTGGATCTGGTGAGACTGATACAGCAGAGGGCCAAATGTGAGCCTGCAAATGAGATCACCACTCAGGATTCTCTCACCTCTGAGAGCTTTGGCATCTTTCCCTCTTCATGGCCTCACTGATAACCATGATATGGCCCAACCCTAATCCTGACACGTGTACCCCTGTTCAGTGGTGTGTAATAGGTCAGAAAGCAGTTGGGCTCTCTGCTCTGGTAGCTAGCAATATAAATGTTATCTGTGACTGAGGGAAACCTGATACTGTTTTTTAATCTGTTGGACATCCTACTTGGAAGGAGGAGTAATTTTTCAGCTGCAGGAAAACCATGAAAAGGAAATCTTTTGTTGCTGTTTGACTGTTTTTCACAGCTACAAATGGAAACAATCAATGGACGTTACCAGCCCGGGAACATCTATCTTCCCTTTTTCCCATGTGAAAATCCCCAGTCTAAAATGAGATCAACTTTATTGGGAAACTGAACTAGAATTCAGATATTTGCACTGATATGGTGGTCTACTTCACACTGCTTACAAGACTTGTAATCAGAGCTGTCTGGATAATACTGATATCAGTTTAAGGCTTTGAGGATCTTCTCAGTGTGACAGACTACCTGTTGATTCGTGTAGTCACATCTGCCATACCTAAAATCCTCATTTGGAATCTTTTTCTTTTCCACTCAAAAAGGTGGAATTAATTTTGGCTGTGTATTTAGTGGTTCTGCTTGGGGCTACTTCACATTCATCTGGTAACCTTTAGTAACAAAAGCTGTGAAGGAAAGGGAACTAAAGATATGTGATGGCTTCTTTTAGTAACATTATCCCTAAAACATACTATCTTCCATAACAATTATTCCATCTGCTCTATAGAAAATAATCTCTTAGGCTGCAGTTCCCTCATAAGAGTGATACAGATGTAGGTAGCACTTCCTTGGCTGAGGATTTGGCTCACATTACACTTCCTCTCCACCCCAGTCCCTGGATCAATCCCCATATGGATCACATTCCGGCGTGTCTGGCGCTGGTGTATGTCTGCCGCTCTCTCCTTTCTCAGTCAAAGGACTGGGGGGAAGAGGGCTGTCTGCTCTAAATTATAATTCTTTTTGCTTTATTCTTGATCTAAGAAGGAGGCTGTATTTGTTCAGAATTCACCAGGAACAGAAGACTCTTTTTGAGATAGAGAAGAATATCCAGGAAGAATTTAAAGTACAAGGAACAAGGCAAGAGTCTCAGCTCCTTCGTCACCCAGTGGGTAGCCAATTTTTTGAACTCACTGTTAGCACTCAGAAACTGTTTGATCTTGCTGTGCTGTTGTATAGATTATGCAGCTCACCAAACTGTGATTGCTGTTGGTTTTGTGCTGTAAATAACCAAAAGCTTGGTGCAGCCCAACTGCCAATAGCCTTTAGGCCAGCTTGTCACAGCACAGTTATTGGTGAGGTAGAAGAGAGCGTGGTGAGGGGTCCTGAAAAATAGCCCAGTCATCTTCAGGCTGAGATTGACCACAGGCCAGGGCTCTGTAGCTTGTGATCCAACTGGAGCCTCTCACTGAGAGCTCAGGCTCCAGGCTCAGCTGGAGCAGGTCCGAGTTCTGCATACAGGGACTAGAGAAAGCAGATGGGCATTCATCATCTCCATGGAATCTTACAAACCCAGCTTTACAGGATTTGCATATAGCTGATGGGGGATTTGAAGCTTAAACCCAGAGGGATCACGGGGAAAAAACCCCCTTACTTACATACAATTATATCTTTCCAACCCTATTGCTTCTAGCACAACTGCTTCCCTGCTCCATCCTGCCTCTTTATTATTTTTATTTTTTTTTTTTGAGGGAAATGGCCCACTTTTCAGTTTGGTGGTAAAATAGAGCTGATGACTGAAGCCAGGATGGTTTTAGCCAAAGTAACAACACTGTAAAAAGAATGATCCACACAAGCAACTGTAATTCAGAGTCCTGCAGCATGTAAAGAAATTAATTTTGGGAATTTCTTTGTAAACAGACAGACCTGCCACAAGCCTAATCCAGAATCTGCACCAGTTTTGCTAGCTTTTTTCAAGATCTACAGCAGTTTGCTTATCTTTTTCTGATTCATCTTTTCCTGTTTTGCATTTGGAATTAGTCTGTGCTGATGCAGAAAGCGCCAAACTGCTGCAAATGGATGCTGATATTTTCATTCTGAGCATAGCTAGTGAAAGGGGGGTCTCATGTAACTCTTCCCTGAAGATCCATAAAATGTCTCAAAGCACAGAGACAGATATGAGTTGCCATACATACTCACACTAGGCATCAAGGAAAGCCCTGCAAAGAATTATGGTGAGGCTAACAGTAAGAAGGAATGAAAAGCTTTCTTGAAAAATTTGTGGCTGTAGTTGGTCTAGCAAAACCAGCAGAGTGGTGCTTTTCAGGCACAGCTCTAGGTATTGAAGAAATGTTTGTCTCTGCTTGTTGTAGGGCTTTAGGAGGTTCAGTGGTTGTGAAGGCATGAGAAACAGCATCTTTATTCTGTGCACTGCTTTTCCCTCCCTCTATGCTCCACTTAAACTGGAAAGCAACAGACAATCAAACCAGTCTTGCAAAATCCTGGCAATTTCCACATAGATACGGAAAGAAAAAGAAAATCTGCTTTGCATCCCTGCCTAAAGCAGCCTTAGAGGATCACTGTCCATTTTAGTACTTGGTTTATTTTTTCTCCATCAGTAGAACTGTCCCTGATTATTTTGTGTTTGCATAGATACAGATGAGAATGCACTCCTGGCAATACAGATAAGTAACTAACTTCACTGCATTTCATGTATTTACTTCAGACCAACTTCAGTGAAATGAAGGCACCAGCAAACCCTTCTGACATGTACATGAGTACAGGCACACTTGTGATCAGAAATCACCTGCACACAGAGAGCTAGTGCTCCTTTACCCTCACCCAGAGCCATGCAATCTGTGCCAAAGAGGCATAATCATGTTAGGCTTTTGGGGTGGTAGAAGTATCCTCTTGAGTTTGATTTCTCCTCCATCTAATTTTCCTGGTCTTCTGTAACCTGTATGATTTTTGTAAGTGAGAGGAAACAATTTGCTTGCTAACATTATGCTCTTTTAAATAGACTTTCAAGTATAGATTTCCCATAAACCTAGAAAGCAGCCCAGCCTATCTGTTGGCTTTTAATTCTGAAATTTATGAGCTCTCCACATCCATTTCAGATACAAGCACAGTGTTAATTGCTCCATATTTATTTCACAGAAGATGCAGTAAATCTTAACAAAGCTTCAAACATTAAGAAGAAATGCAGTGGGTTTAGGACAAAAGTATTAAAACCACATTAAATTAGTAAGTGCTTAATAACGTTTCATTTTCAAGCTGTTCATCAGAATTTGTGTTAAGTTTGGAAGAGTAAATGTCACAAGAATTCTTTAAAGAGAAATCCAACAGGAACACTTTTTCCCCCCTCAAACTTAAGATTTCCTTACATTTTCCTAACTCCTCCTCCCCTTCTGAGATTTTCAGAACTGTGAAAACAATATTTTTTTTGCTATAATTATAATGCTAGTTGAGAATGTGTTATTTTGGCTGCATTACTAGCTCACATACAGTTTGTTTATAGCTCTCTGCAAAGCCGTTTTAATAAGGTCAGATTTGCAATTTAAATTAACTTTAATATTTCTTGCAAACTCCAGTTCTGTTTGTTTATGTAAGGGGTAAACATACTGGAAATTTATTGTTTTAGAAATACTTTCCTTTGTTTCATTTTCAAATTGGTACATCAGGTAGTAAACAATCTTGACTTTATGTATTTTCTTGTGTGATGGGAAGAAAACTATTTCTTTTTTTGAAGTAAGAGAAGAAAAGAATGTAGAATAGTGAGAAAGAATGAAATCAGTTATTCAAAATGGAAATTTCATCTGAAGAAATGATATACAATGAACAATTTATTTTACAAGTGAAGACTTTTTTCCACTTGCATTTTTTTTTCCTAGGGATTGCTGCTTTAAAGATTTGTTAAATCATATGTAAAAACAAATACCTACATATGAATATCTTAGGACTCTTCACTGGTAATTTTTATTCCCATACTGGAGCTGAATCTTAAAATTGGGCAGTTTGTTGTGACACTATGATACCATTTTCTTTTTCTTTCAATTTGATGACCTTTTTCTTTCATGGGATAATTTTCCTTCATCCCTATTTATATAAACTACAGATATTTTCAAAGCCTAGCATTTTACCAGCTAATGCTACACTCCTCACAGAAGACACAACTGTGACACCTGAACATGAAACACATTCAGTTTTGCAGTTTAAAAGATTTGGAAATGAAGAAATTTTTTTGCCCAAACATTGAGTTGAATATATAACAACTATCATGTGGTAGTCTGCCAACAGGAATGTAAACCTTACCAGATGAATTTCTGATAAAGGGTCCTGAAACAGTGTGAAATAATTGTAGTCATTTTCCACTACCTTTGTTGAGCAGTTAATGTTTGATATTGTCTTATTTCTATAAAAGCTGTGTAACTGTTTCATAGATTGTATGCATAGCTTGACTCCTACCACTTTGAGCAAGTGGAGTAACTCTATTATCTCACTAGTTGCAAGTTATTTTATTTTCTGAGTGCTAGAAAAAAAAATAAGTGAAACATTCTTGGCTGGAAGAGTGGATTGCAAGCAGACTCCTAGGTGTTCTTTTATAGTATGCTGCTGCCTCTCACCTGGCCAACCCACCCAAGGGCCTGTTCCTTAAACCAAGAGCCAAAGCTGCTGCAGAATAACTTGTTTACAGAGCTGAAATAAATTGTGGATATATAGATTTGAAGAGAGCCAGTGGAGAGGCCATGCATGGGTTTGCAGAGGAGAGAGGTTGCTGACCAACCCAGCTATGAAAAATGTTGTGCTGCTTGGATATTTCAGAAATTCTAGCTTTATGTCAAGGTTTGTTTGTTTGTTTTGTTTGTAGGTTTGCTTTTTTTTTTTTTTTTGGCCAGCCTGCTAGCCATTTTTAAAACAGAGATAAACGTAGCCTTCTTGTGAGGCTAAATGCATAAGGGTGTGAAAAACACAGCAATTTTTCAGGCAGGAGTAGGAAAGAGGGCAAAGCTTGGGGAGCTCGAAGGAAGAAATCAGAAGATGCTAAAGGAGGTGACACAGGGGTTATGTTCATGGTTTATTTCCCTTAAAAGCTATTCTGTTTTGTTGTTTTTAAGAAGATAATTTCATCCTGCTTTGAAGGAACACATCTCTTGAGATGATTTGTCTCTAGCAGCAACAGCAGGAAGAAATAAAGGCATGGATACAGATTTTCAAGGCAGTGATAGCCTTTGCCCTGCTTTGTTCTGATTTGCCTGGAAATGGCTTTGCAGAAACGTGGATATTGGTGAGGGCAGAGATTTAGCTTGCAGCTGTTCAAACTGAAGAATTCTGGTTCGTGAAAAGACTGAGCAAAAAGCTTTCATCAAAATGTCTTTTCTTAAAATGAACTCAGTGAAAAATTGAAGTTCATAAAAAAATATGTGTTTTGACCAACTTCTCAAGAAAATTTCTCATATGAGTTTTGGGTCATTCACAGAACAGTGAATGACTAGTTCTTGACAAAGTAGCCAGTAGCTTGATCCTTAGGACATTGAACTATCCCCTGAAGTTTGCACAAATCCATGGAGCTGACCTATCCTACAAACAGCTGGATGTTCTGAGGAAGTACACCATTTTCCATCAAAAAAGTAAAAAAAAGAAAACCTAGAACGCAAACCCTCTCCCCTCCTAAAAGAATTAAAACCCCACATCTTCTCTTGATGTACGAGGAAAATTCCTTTAAAAACCCCCAGCTGTTTGGCATAGAAGAAAAATTATTTTCTGACCAATCTTAAATATTAGCTGCATCCAAAGAATTTCCTTCTGCTGTCGCAAGAGAAAAGAATTAGCTGCATAGGAAAGATGAATTTTCCATCAGACTATCTGTGTTTCTGATACAAGTTTAGAGGGGAAGAAGCTGATTTCCTCAATGGGGCTTATTCCCTTGAGGAAATATCACTCTCTGGTTTTCCCATGCTACACCTGGTGCATGGCAGTTTTGTTTCTGGTTGAGTCTCTTGATTCATTTCATAATTATGCATGCTATTTTTCTTCTCTGCTCCCTGTCTAGCTGTGCATTGCCTAAGGCTACAGCCCTGAAGTTTTCACCTGGTGGATTCTGTTTGTTGTTGATATCATTGTAGGATTTATTTAATAATTTTTTTCAGACTTTGGAGGTTGAAGAGAGAGGTTAATCCCATTTAAAATGTAATATCTGTCAAAGCATTTAAAATCCAATTTAACAGCTCCAAAACCTGACTCTTACTGTGTACACAAATAAGAAAAAAGCTATGCTGCACAAGATGTCTTGATGAAACATGACCTACACTCCTCTCCACCCTTAATAAGTCAGTGGGAAGAGATAGGTTTGTCCCTGGGATACTGTTACAGTGTAGACATCATTAAGGAGGTAAAATTGCTTCAAACATTGCTACTGAAGATTTCTGCAATGTGGAGAAATAAGAAATGATTGAAATTACTCCTTGGTCAGGTTAAAAATCAAAAAACCCACAGCACAGAATTTTAATCCACATCCAGACTTTTGAAAAATCTTAGGGCAAAAATGTCCATTGGGAGCAGCCTGTTTCTTGGTGTGAGATAATATTTAGGAATAGTTTCCCCATTCTGGTATTGGTTTGGTTTTTTTTTAATTAAAATAGTTTTTCTTTTCTGGCTTTCAATTCCTACAGCCTGACCTTCACATAATCACAGGATGGTCAGGATTAGAAGTGACCTCTGGAGATCATCCACTCCAACCCTCATGCTAGAGCAGGTTCACCTCTAGCAGGTTGCACAGGATTGTGCCCAGGCAGGATTTGAATGTGTCCATGGAAGGAGACTCCACAGCCTCTCTGGGCTACCTGTCCAGTGCTCAGTCACCCCTATGTCACTGCTGAGTCTGCAGCAACACACTGACTCATGACCTCAGAAGGCTTGATGGGCTAGAAAAAGCTTTATTAAGAANCCACACTAAAGATATTTTTCCTCATATTTAGATAGGGCTTCCTGTACCCCTGTTTGTGCCCATTGCTCCTTGTCCTGTCACTGGGCATCACTGAAAGGAGTCTGACCCCATCTGCTGGACATCCCCTTCAAGATATTTGTGAACATTCCTAAGGTCCCCTCTGAGTCAGCTCGAAATCTAAACAGGCCCCATTCTCTCAGCCACTGCTCATAAGAGAGCAACTCCAGTCCCTTAATCAAGCTTGTGCCCTCCTGCTGGACCCTCTCCCTGTCTTGTGCTGAGGAGCAGCTCCTTGTAGTTCCTTGTCTTGTGCAGAGGGGCCCAGAACTGGACACAGCACTCCAGATGTGGCCTCACCAATGCAGAGCAGAGGGGCACAATCACCTCCCTTCCCCAGCCACACTTTTCCTAAAGCATCCCAGGCCACCACTGGGTTCTTGGGCACAAGGGCACGCTGCTGGCCGTGGTTATCTTGTCCAACAAGTTCTCTTTGCCTGTCTCTCATCTCTGCTGACAAGAAGGAGAACTGAAGCTGACTGGAAATAAAATACTTTGGAGGATTCTCCTGGGAAGCTCATGTTTTTTCTACATGCTTCATTTCTTCCTTCTGGATTATTAGCTGAGGACCAAGACCTTCCATGATTTTCTCTGCATCTGCCCAGTTTAGATTTTGATGCTTTGCTTGCATTAAAATCTCCTGTTTATATCAACTTTTGAGTCTGTTGATGACTTTAATCTGAACTTGGACTTTAAATTAGTTTGGAGGGTCATATTTTAAAATGAAATGTGCTGGAAAAAATTCAAGAGTGTGTTCCTCCCTTGACTCAGAGAGATGAACTATCATCATATGCCGGTGAGAATTCTCAATGGCTGTGTGTATTACATCTTCTTTCCTTTTGCTAATAAATTGAGCACTCAGGAATGGCTACTGTAGAGGGCAAAGTGCCAATCTTGATCAACCACTAAAGCTGTTCACCTGAGGAAATGTCGTATTTCAATGAAGATAATAACCCATCTGTTCGGTTATCCATTACTGCTCATATTTTTTCATCTCACTTCTCACAAAGAGTGAGGGATGTAGGCTTTTCAATCCATTTGCTGCTGCTTCTTCTCCCCTTCCACTAATATATTACTAGTACTAATTCTTTTTATGTGATCCTTCTGCCTTTCGAGATAGGAAGACTGAGTGATATTGGTTGGCTGTATAACAGCAGTAGAGGTTACATGGAGAAAACATCTTTGCTGTTTGACTGTACAGTGTCCCAGTGGAAAAACCATGAGTTTCCCACATTTTGAAATTTATAGTACATTATTACATTTAATAATCCCTAAAGAGATCATTATCAGGCTGAAGAATGAAAGGAGGGGAAACAGGTGGTCATGACCTCTGCCATAGCTGTAGAGCAGGAGCAGGGGTCGATGTGAGCCACCTCTTCTTGCACTGAAATGCACACTCCAAACCCTGCTTGCAAGTAGAACTTATGGGATGTTTTAATTCCTATCAAGTTGGAGCCTCTTACTATCTTTGGCCTGTGTCCCCATGGTGAGAGCACTAGGTGTAGAGTAAGGAATATGGTATTTTATTCTTGGCTCTGGCACTGACTTGCTGCATCACCTTACTTGATTTATTTAACCTCTGTGTCTTAAATTGTCTACAAATCGAAGATAATTTTACCCACTTTACATGGATGTTGAGCTTTATGTCTTTTTTTTTTTAAATGACAGTACTGTGTGATCCCTAATGACCAGGCCTCTTGTCATTATCATCTTGGACTCTATTTCATGAGTCTCCAGTGATAAAAATGACTATGTTTAGTCTTAAACAGGTGGATATTCTGGCCTTCCTTTCCCAGAGACATTTATCCATTTGCTATTCACCCCCCTGTCACAGGACAGAAGCAGCACACAATGATCAGTCACTGCAAGGTAACACATGCCAGCTCCAAAAGGACTGGAGCCAGCAGCACTCAGAATAAGTGAGTTTCTTAATGTAACACATGGCTGATAAAAAGAGAAAGATAAATGAAACCCATAATTCATTCACTGTTTGCACTTTCTGGTAGTGAGACATATCAGGTTGCTGAGTAGGATTTTAAATGCAAGTAACTTACTATTTGTCATTAACCACCCTCCCAGCCAGTTATATAAAATGAAGTGAAAGCAACCTTCAAAAATGAGGTGTAACCAAGCACTACAGTTAAATGAGATCACTTTCCTTTTAGATTTGTTATTTTCAATCAGACCTTATATAATGAGAATTGAAATTAAATTTAAAAAATTCTCCGGTGCAGTAAAAATATAAATGTAAAATGCTGTTAATGCTCTTTCTCTACACAGTGGCTATCATCATAGCTGTCACTGGGGTTGCTTAAAAACTGATTAGAAGAAGCATTTTATCCAGAAGGCCTATGCACATGTTAATGGATTTTGGTGCATTCTGTGGTTAACCAATTAAAATTCAGCTAAGTGCTGTGGGTTTGAAAGTCTGATAGAAGACTGAATTTATTGATTTCCTGTTTCAACCTAGGTTGTCTACCATGAGACAGAGGGAAAAGCTGAGTTACAGGTGACATGGAAAACTGGTGATGGGACAGCAAGTGCAAATAATTGAATAAGATGCAATGGTGCATAGAGAAAGATGGTTGGCTAAAAGGGCAATATGTTGAGAGATATTTCCACTATCTTCTTCAAACTCTTCTTGAAAGCTTTTGGGCTTATTTTTCTACTCTAACAGAGAAAACTTTCCTTGTGAGGGAAAGAAGACAGAGAGACACTGATCTCCCTGGTGAGCAGTGACAGGACCCAAGGAAATGACCTGAAGTTGTGTCAGGGGAGATTTAGGTTAGATATTAGAAAAAGGTTCTGCACCCAGAGGTGCAGATTAATAAATCCATGAAGAGCGTGAGGGACTTGCATGACTTCAGAAGTGCCCTTTCTCTGCCTATGATACCATCAGGTAGGAAAAAAACATTATACATTGCCCAGGCAGCTGCAAGCATCTGGGAAATTTCATGTAGCAGAGTATTTTTCATTTACAATTTCATGTATATAGTACAATATTAGAGGTACTGATTTACGAATACTGAGGCTTAAGTTGGGAGAGGGAGATATTTTATACGGTGAACAAAATTTTAAAAATGAAGGACATTTCTACTCCTGCCCATAGACATATTCTTTTATGGAGTTATTCTGTAAGATTGCGTTGAAATATTTTGCATAACAGAGCATGACAATTGATCTTAATGCAGCACCATAAGAGAGAAGACAGAGTTTGATTAAACTTCATTTTTATTAAAAATTAATTAGTTTTTAAGGGCAGGCTCATCAAATCCGGTGCATAACAGGCCATCAAATTTTAGTCAGTAATTTCTATTTTAAGGCTGATAACTACATTTAAACTACAGGCAGTCTGAATTTAAAGCAAACACGTGGTGGAGATGCTGGCACTGAAGGTGTTGCAGCAGCACAGGTGAAGCAGTTCTGCTAACAACAGTGTGGTTTGATGGGGCCATGACTGATCCAGCCAGCAAGAGAAGGCCTTGGGTTAGCAGAGGTCTTCCTGACTGGTGCATGGCTTTTTACATTTGCACATGTGTGTGTGGATTTGCTGTGATCCCACTTTGCTGCCAGCCCAGCATATTCTCCATTTACTGACCTCCTGGAGCTAAAGGTGCTGCAAACACTTAGTTCCAGAGCTGATGAATATGCATGTATGAATGCACGAAGCATGGGGGGAGTCAAAAAATGTTGAAGGTCTTACTAAAAGGTGAACCTTCTTTCTAGAACAGATTTCTATCAGTAAATGAGTGAATTTAGTGTTACTTTTGTGCTTAAATCTGTCTTCACAAGCTGTTTCCTTTAAGGGTTAATGCTTGTGTCTCAATGTGTGTGATAATAGTTTTCTTAGGACAGTTGACCTACTGTTGGCACAGTTCTGAAGGTATTGGTGATTATACCCTCATGTTATCCAAATCAAACTTGGGCAGTGATTAAAAGATTGCTTTGGGAAGAGGGATAGTTTTTTATCAAAAAATCCCATAATATCCCATATCCCTGTGTAGTTCATACAAAGCCTTGCTGGTTAAGATGTTGTTCAAGCCATGAGTTTTTATTCATTATTTTATGGCTGACTGCTGGCTTCTCTCTGATATTTGGGATCATCACATGCCAGCCACCTTAGTTGTGATCTGCAGTGGTTCAGTCTATTAAACACAGCTGCACATACCAAGAAGTATCAAAACACTTTTATTTATTATATAATTTATTACATCTGTTGGTTGGGAAGGAGGAGGAATTCTTTCCCCTTGTTTTTTTTTTTTCTTCTGAAGTGGGGTGAACACACAGTTCTCCTACCAACTGTTTCATTTCTCCCTTTATTTCCTGGCAGGATAAATTTGTGCTTAGAGGACCAGGCTGACAATTAAGTGCAGTAACTAGCAAGGCGCTGAGGAAGTTCACTGTTACCATGATGTGGTGTAGAATTCTCACTTTCCATTTGCAAAAATGCAACAGACTGTCAAATCTAGAAGAGATTGCCTGCTAGGAATTCGGAGAAATTAGAACTTCTAAATTTTTCCCTATTTAGTGTAGGAAGCATCTGTGCGTGTGTTCATATGCCAGGTAGTTTTGATGGCAGCATTATAGGTGTAAGGTCCTTATACCCCCTTCACTGCTTTTTTTTTTTTCCTTAAGTAAATTTGACTAGTATGTCCATGACAAAATAGGGTATAATTCTGAAATGTAATTTTTTTTTTGTTTCCATCTGTGCAGATATTCCTAGACACCTGATATGTGTTTTGATTATCTGAATCCCAAAGTAAGGACCTCATTCAATTGTAATGCCTGTTTTCTAATAGACAAAAAGCCCTTTGCCTTCAGGAACAGTGTATTTTACGTGAGTGAAGGAGAGAAGCAGACAGGTTTTCTAAATCTAGTCAGAAATGTTTGGTGTTTAGACACTGATTGGATGCTTTCAGTGAGTGAAACACAAGGAATTAGAGTGTTGTATCTGTGTGAAGAATCCCTGTTAATAACTTCAGTGGGTGTCATCCACCCACAGTCTGTGGAGATAAATCCAACTTTCTAACTTTACAGAAACTTCCCAAGCAAGGCATATCTCTGTGGCTAACCAAAGCAAAAAATTACTTGAAGCAAGAGAAAATGGTTTTCTTTCTTCCTTCCCTTCTCTCATAGAAGAGGTGCATTGCTCTGAAAGTTACTGAATTAGAGGATAACTGCTCTTGAGAGTTATATCAAAGAATGTCAGAGCAGTTCCACTAATGACAATGGCTATCTGAGGGAATATTGTAGCCAGGGCATCATGTCAATAATGAAGTAGTCTGAAGTACTTTTAAATGATATTTCTGCTGACTCTAGGTGAAAATCCATGTCATGTAATAGAGCTGTAAGTGCTTTTCTAAAGGCTCATGTCAAGACAGTATTCTCTGAAAGTGAGCAAATCATCCTGAAGGGTGCTCTACTAAATGGATTTATAATGTATTGTTGTCTTAATGTGCATGTCTTCTGACTAACACATTCTGATCTGATTAAGTGCTGATTTTCACTTGCTTTTAAATTACAGGGCAATGATGGCTCTGTGGAATAAGATTTCTGTGACTCGTTCAAGAACGTCAGTGAAGAAGCACTACAATTTTAAAGATCTCTGTCTCGGTAGATCTTGTTGGCAGAAAGTTTTCTTCGATTAAAACGCCTTTTGCTATTTTTTGCACTTATTAGACTGCTTCCAAGGCTGGTCTTCTGAAGTCAATGCAAAGTATTTTACTGATGATAATGGGTTAGGCCTGGGTATGGTATGTGGCAATGGATTATCACTACAAAAAGAAATCAGATTGATTTACTTGTGAAGCTGTTGGTGAGCTTTCCATTAGGATCATCTTCTTCACAAACTCCAGGTCTTGCTCCACTCTGTAGCACCATTGTGGATGTTTTTCTTTTCTGCATGTTTAAAAACTCTTATTATACTTAGAAAAAAATCTCCTTAATTTGGCTTTTGGCAATCTATAGAGGGTTCTCATATACAACTACTGATTTAAAATTTTGCAGTCAGAAAAAAGACACTCCAGATGGCACCTTTTTGTGTATAAAGAGTACAATATGCTTTTTGATTTTATGGAAGTGTACTTTCCTGTCTCTATTTTCTTATAGCATTTTGTGTCCGATTGTGCATAATCTTGAAGTTTCTTCAAATGCTACTCTACCAATTCTAGCAATGAAATAACAATTTTATTTATTTTTTTGACTGCAGCTCCTTTTAAAATTAACCCTTCTTTTCATAGATAATCATTAATTTACTTCTAAAGGAGGATTAATTCATGAATTAATTTCCTGAGAACCCACAACTGGTCAGCCTCACCTCTGTGCCTGGGAAAATCAAGGAACAGATCCTCTGAGGAGCTGTGCTATGGCACATGGAGGACAGGGACATGATTCAAGGCAGCCAGCACAGCTTCCCTGACGGAAAGCCCTGCCTGACCAAAGGTAATCTCTGCTACCAGCACAGGCTGGGGGATGAACAGATTGGAGCAGCCCTGCTGAGAAGGAGCTGGGAGTGCTGGTGGATGGGAGGCTGGACATGCACCAGCCATGAGCGCTCACAGCCCAGAAAGACAAACGTGTCCTGGGCAGCATCCAACGCAGGGTGGGCAGCAGGGGAGGGAGGGGATTCTGCCCCTCTGCTCTGCTTTTGTGGGACCCCACCTGCAGGGCTGCATCAGCTCTGGGGTCCCGGCGCAGGAAGGACATGGACCTGTTGGAGGGAGTCCTGAGAAGGGACACCAAGTGGAACAGAGGGATGAAGCAGCTCTGCTGTGAGGAAAGGCTGACGGAATTGGGTTTGTTCTCCAGGAGAAGGCTTCTGGATGACCTAAGGATGGCCTTCCAGCAGCTGAAGGGAGCTTACANGTTGCGCACAATCTTTATATATGATAAAACAGTTTACATTCCATTCTTGGAGAAGATTCTAGCTAATTGGTTACATTATCCTAACTTGTCTATAAAACATTTTGTAATTGGTATAATTCCCAAAAATGGATATTAGACTATTTTTGTCTTCACACCTACGTTATTTCCAGGTTTTGGGCCTCTACAGGCCGCTGCAGGCCTCGGTTAGGCCACAGCTAGGCCAAGGTTGGGTTGTTCAAAACTCTGCCAGGACACCCCATGTCCCAGATCAAGAAGAAATTCTTCTATGATGGAGGGAGACTTTTTACAGGGGCATGTAGTGAGAGGACATAGAGCAATGGTTTCAAAGTGAAAGGCTGTGAGTTTAGATTAGTTACTGGGAGGAAATTCTATCTGTGAGGGTGATGAGGCACAGGAAGAGGTTGCCCAGAGAAGTTGTGAATGTCCCATCCCTGGCAGTGATCAAGGCCAAGTTTGCTGGAGTCTGAGCAACTTGGTCTGGTGCTGGGAGGGTTGGAACTAGACAATCCTAAAAGGCCCTTCCAACCCAAATCATTCCATTGTTCTATGATTTATAAATAATCCTGCAATATGAAGTCCTATTGTTATCCCCTTTTCACAGTGAAGTGGTTCACAGTGAAGGAGAGATACATTGAAATTTTGGTCAAAGTACATGTTAATATGTGTGTATGATTTAAGAAACTCGAGGCTTGTTTCCTCAAGGGTAGGAAGAGAGGTCGTGGTGAGTGATGACCTGGTGGCCAGTGTGCCTT
The DNA here is from genome assembly GCA_013400175.1 of Phainopepla nitens. Lineage (NCBI taxonomy): Eukaryota > Metazoa > Chordata > Aves > Passeriformes > Bombycillidae > Phainopepla > Phainopepla nitens. The sequence goes on from VXBQ01012105.1 coordinate 45,988, forward strand.
GTCCCCTTTCTTAGGCTGGAGTGGCAAATCCATGGCAGGCAGAGAGGGGCTCTGCCAGAGCAGCCTTGATTTAAACAACCTTAGCAAGGAGACCAGATAACATTTCTTCCAGCATTCCCTGCCTCATAGCACTTTCAGCTTCTGTCACAAATTTGACAAGACCTCTTGCACACCATGCCCCACAGAGACCTGACTCCTGCATGGAATTTTTGAGAAACAAATGAGGTAGATACAGTTCTGCAGAAAAAAAGCTCTTCTACATGAAAGTCAATAGTAATACCAACAGGAATGCTGAGTTCAGGTTTAAAAGGCAAATAAAAGTCTTCTGTTTGGCAGACAGAGTAGCAGCGAAGCAAAGGGTGTATGACAATACTGTAACAAATCCTTTCTCGTTCTTTCTACTGCTGCAAAGCCCATGTTTTGGGAAACTGTAGATACAGCAGCATTTTCCATCTGTATATCATGGCTTCAGGGACCTTTTTCCTCAGTGCTAATTCTGTTTCTTGTGCCAGTTGAGTTTCTTTTCATGTCTAGCCAAGGCCGGGTGCAATAGTGCATGTGGTCACTACCTCATGTGACCCATGGGGAATGCAGGAGTGTGCATGTGTGTGTCTGTGTGTCTGTGTCTGTATGTCTGTGTGTCTGTGTGTGGCTGGGCAGCTGCTCTGCAGTTGACCTCCTGGGCACACCTGACCAGTGATTGTGTTGCTGAACTACGATTGCCCAGTCATCTGAACCAGGATTGTGCTGCAAGTGCCACACACTTCCTAAAACTAGAAACTGTATGTGACCCTCTGCTTGGAAACACAGGGCAAGCCAAGAGAAGGATCAAGAGGCAGCCACTGTAATGCTGAGGGAGCTGTTTTGATCTGCAGTTCTGCCTTGCAGGTCCAGCATTGTTTTTGTTCTCTTTTTCCTTCCTCAGTCTGTGTCAAGAGAATACTCTAGTGTCTTAGCCTTAGAAAATATCCTCAAGGACATCATTATCTAGATTTCTATAACTTACCAAAAGGAGATGACCAGAAGTCCCAAAGCCACTTATTACTTTCCTTAATGCTTTGGAAACATAACTGCAACTTTTCTGATCATTTATTTAAAATGTGCCAGTGAGTTAAATAGAGCAACAGCCCAGGAAAAGAATAGAGAAGGAGTTGTTCAAACTTCCTTGAAATAATGTTTTGTGCCTGAGCTTGACAGGACCTCCTTTAGGATTGAGAGTTTAGAGGAGGGAAGGATTGGTGTGACGTAACAAAAAGGGACTTGAATACGCCTGTGCCTATGCAACAGGTATAAAATGCCTCCCAGCTAAGAAAACTCCCATTTGTAATAAGGAGACTGGAAATAACCAGGATGATCTCCTTTGCTTATCTGCCATGGACAAAAGAGCATGCCATTCCCATGGGGCTTGGCTGGCTCTGTAGGTGGGCTTTTGTCTGCTTGTCTCTGTGCATGTGTACTGAGGCTCTTTTGGCTCTGTTAAACTGGTTGAAATTAGGGACTTGATTACCAAATAGCTCTGAAGTCCTGGAGATTGCCAGTAATTCTCTTTCATGTTATGGCTTTCACTACTGTCAGAGGGGACTCAGCAGACGTGAGCCTGCAGTGAAGCATTTTAGGGTTTTGCCTGCCTTGGCTGCATTTAAAGTCCTGCAGCACATGGGACAGGGTTTTGGAGGGTGAGATCATGAGGATCATACTAGGTTTTAGATTCAAGTCAGGTTTGCAAATTCACATTTGCCCTGCAGGGAAAAGTTCAGGATCCAGTTAAATCACAAAATGGGTTGGAAATTCAACTGGAAGGTTTTTGCTTCACAAAGGATATGTAAACGAGAAAAAGCCCAGATTTCAGAATCATGTGACCAGGCTTACAGTTTGAGCTGTCATACCTTGGATATATCAGGGCTTACTGGCATGATATTGCTGCTATTTAAATATGGTAAATGACTTGAAGTCAGACCACAAATTCCTTCTGCTCATCCCAAAACACTCTAAAGGTCTCTCTTGATTGAAGTCTCAGTTCAATTAAATTTACATCTTAAGCATGTTTATATGATGCAGCAGAGTCTCATAGAAATATAATCTGCAGATCCCTCTGTCCTTGCTTTCCTTGTCTTGTTGCCTCCTTGCCATCTCCTACCACAGGGCACCACATAATGATGTCTGAGCCCTGAGCTAGGATGCAGATACAAATTTCTGGAGTGACATATTCTATGATCTGTCCTGGCCTTTGGAGCAAATTAAGTGCTGGGTACTCCATTTCACCAGCAAAAAGGGGTTGCAGAAATAGTGTTTTCTGTTGAAAAGTCATTTGGATGGCAAGGTCCCAAAGAGCTTCACCAGCCAGTTCTATGTGCAGGAAAATGAAGTTAATAGCAGGGAAAAGCTTATCTAGCAAACAGGAGAAGGGATGGTAAGCAGCGTGTCTCAGGACAGACTGCCAAGTATTGATTGTTTGGGATAAGAAACAAACAATAATAATCTGTTAGTCACAAGTGGAACAGATAGAATGCTCTGTTTCTGTAAGCATGTCTCCTGGAGCTGAGACATAAAGTAGAGAAACTTCACAAGTGTCTGTCAAATCAGCTCAGCTGAAATAAGACATATCTCCTGATAGCAGCAGCAGGCTGTCAGCTGTGTGACATCTGAATAAAATGCTATTTTCCAAAGATTTCTTCAAGAACAAAAACATAAAAGCAAAAGAGAAGAATGCAAACAAAAATCCTCCACACACAGTCTCTTTATTATGAGTGCCTGAATTTTAAGTGAGAAACACTGCTACTACTTCTGAACGGAGATACTTCTCTGTTTGATGCCTCCTAGAATCACTGAATTTGTCAAGTGTCTTTGCAAGATGACCAAGCTCAAAAGCAAAGGCTGGGCACTATTCTCCACTGTTGGATAGGTGTCCTTTTTTCTGGGTCATCTGCAGCATGGGGGAAAGAATAAACTAGAAACAGCCTAAGCCCTGGAAGGAGTGCAAAGCTGACCTCATTTCTGCAAAATTTATTTTTCACTAGACTTCCAAGGGGGTTAAGAGGACGCATAAATTACAGAGTTGTTGGCTCCCATGTGAGGAAATACTGGAAGAACAGCAATGTGTGGGATCATAACTCACATTTTTCCTGCTCTGTTTCTATAACCAGGCTCTTTCTTAGATATTCTCTCTGATCTTTTTCCCTGCTTCCCCATCTAGTTGCTGTCTCTCTGCCTGTGGCCTGCTGTTGCACTCTCCCCAATGACATTTCTCAGTCCCAGGCTTCAAACTCCTTGTGCAGTTTCCACCCTTTCCACAAACTTCTTGTCTTGAGATCACCAGTCACCTAATGTATACCAGAAATTCAGGTTCAATATCTAGTTTCTCCTCATTGTTGTCACTCACACTGATCTCCTCACCCAGACTTTTCTAGGGTCTTCTCCCTCATGCACATTCCAGTCCCAATCTGCTTGTCCTCTGCTCCACTGGCAGGTTCCCGTGCTGGATGCTGAATAATACCTCATGTGGATTATGAGTTGTAGCACTGGTCATGGAGAACTGCTCCCAGAACTGCTGTCACACGTGCTGCAAGTGAGCAGGATGATCTTGTGCCACCTCCTCCACTTCTCACTTCAGTAACAGAGATGTGCAGTTTTGGACCTACTCCTGAGGAACTCCTTTCTATATCAAATGCAGTTTGATTACTTCAAAAAGCTTTTTTTTCCCCCACCTTTGTCAGCTTGGCTGTTAGTCTAGACAGACTGTCAGGCCATAGAAAGGGGCAATGCTGCTTCCCACACCTGAGCTGGGCTGCTGAGGGCTAGCTCAGCTATGCCCACAAGGAGATTTATTCAGACCACAACAGCAACTCTCCCTTCTGGTCTGGGCAATATATTTTCTGTCCATTATACCTGAAAAGGACATCTACAGCCTACAGTGACTCCCTGGTTTAGTCTCTGTATTATCCCAGAGCAATAGCTGAATGACCAATTTTCCTTATTTCACCATTTCAAGAAGGCAAGAAATCCCTCCTCTTTTTTGGCTCTTTTTCGGCTCTTTTTCTCCAGGATGTATTATAATAAGCATGACCTGTGTTTTGCTCTGCAGCTGTAAGTGCTGCTTATGCTGGTTGTAGGCAAATTTCTCAATGACTGGGTTAATCTCTAATCTTCTGAATTCCATAGGGCACAGGCTGACTGACCATGCTGTGGCTCCCTGCATTGAGTCACCAAGATTCTTTCAATTTTGGGGTCAGGAACCATTTGTGACTTCAATTAGAAAAAGAAAGGAGGGAGAAAAGGAATTAAAACTGTAGGGACTCTTAAAAATATTTATCTGACATCCTCTTAATTATTTACATGATGGCTTGCACATCCTTTTCCAGCTTTTTAATATTAATTACAGTAGTGAAAGCTGCTTTATTATTCCTTTGTGCACAGACTCCAAAAGGACACTAGAACCTCCTAATGTGACTGTGTGATCAATGTCTTGTTCATTTGCCTTTTGAGTGCATGTGTGTGTGCTGAAAACAAACAAAAATATTTTAAAGACAAAACCCATCAGCTATGAGTGTATTACTATATTAGCTAATAGTGTGCTTGGATTAAAGGTATCTGATGAATTGTAGCATAAGCCTTTTTACTCTGATTGCTATTGGAGTTGTTCCCCATCCTCAGCTTCTAAAATGAAATGGTTTCACAACTTGTGTGTTTCCTAGGGTTCTGTCCAATTTTGGTTCTCAGTGTTTTTTGGAGCTACTGCTTTATTGCCTTTTTTTATGGGAAATAATGACAAGCTTGCCTAAACAGTGATCAGTGGCAAGACTCTTAGTGATTTCAAGTTGCAACGGAATTTAGCTTAATGAATTCAATAACTTTTAGTGTGTCTCAGATGTCTACTGATGCTATTATTAATCAATCTGCTGCCAGCTGCTTGGACAATAGCTTCTTGTACTTCATAGCCTTGCTTAATCAGGAAAGTATTGTTGCCTGAGAACTTGGCAAGGACATTAAGCCAGATTCATATTTCATTTACTTCTGTGAACTTGGAGAAATGGTGTGGACATCAGTGCTGTTTTTCTGGTTTTGCTGCTGTATAAATGTGATCAGTATATGGCTCTTTAGTCCTTAAATTTGTCTTAAGAGATTTATCATATTCACATGGAGCTTTTATGGCAAGCTCTTTATCTGTGAAAACCCCTTTGCTATGGATGTGTGCATATGTGTGGATGTGCATGTGTTTATTATGCACATTGCATAGAGCATTAAATCTTACCCTTTTCATTTGCCTGGTCCCGGCAGGCCAGCACAATACTAATTACCTTGGAAAATGATTGATGTTTGTGTTAAAGCCAATATGCAGGTGGAATGTGTTATAATTTTCCATTCTTTCATTTATCTGCTTTTAACAGCTGATTGCTTTCTTGCACAGGGGACTGTGAAAGCTTTACCAAAGGAAATATTTGGATACATGCAAATTTAAATCACAATTGCATGATGGAAAGGTCTTTTATTTTTTTCAGCTTTTTGTTTTTGATTTTTTCCCCATATGATTTGATTGCATTCAGGCTGGCCAGTCTGAGAGGGACCTTTCAGAGAGCTGACAAGCGGATGGGAAAAGGCTATGAAAGTGCAACCAAGCAAAGAGGTGAATTAAAACTTGTTCAAATATTTAAACAAACTGTGGTGAAATAAAACAACTTTCTATTTAATCCTTCATGCCAGAGAGCAGATATTGCAGGTAAAATAATATTAAAAAATGAAGTTCAATATACATAAAGGAATATATTATTTCTATCTCTAGTATCCAGCATAACTCTGTAAAATTTTGATTGTAAAGCTGTGGTTGTGGAGGTGGTCAGTGTCATCAGCTCACTCTGCTCCTAATGGGAAGAAGAAGAAGAAGGAAAAAAGAGTTAATTGGACTCTGTCACCTCAGATTTCCAAACACTGCAAGGTCACCTTGGACTTCCAAGCATGCAGTGGTCCCCCTCGCTTCCTAAGCCCACTAGGTACCTGTTTCCTGACCTGTCTGGACACAGTTCTTCTAGCACCTATAACTTATCACAAGGTGCTCCTTTTATCACACAAAAACAAAACTCAAGTTCATAAAAAAAATTTTACTTATCAGAGAACTCAGATGCATTCCAATTCACGCCTCTCTGCCTATGAGAAAATCCATAACTTCTCAGACTATGTCTAGCATTAGGATTTAGCTTTGGTTTTACCACATAAGGCTGCAGTCAGGCTTGGGTGATAATACAGTATCTTTCTGATGAGTAAAGCCTCAAATACATTTTGATATACACACAAAAGGGGATCTGGGTCATTCTGTTTGGTTTCCAGTTATGTGTTATTTTGTTTGAAGGGTGAGAAGACAAGGGCAGACAGAATATTTTGCTTTTAGTGGTTTGCTAATTCAAAGCATCAGTACAACACTCTCTTAGTTCTTGAACTCTTCAATGAGCAACACAGAACTTCTTTCATCATTCCTTTCTCTGGAGCAATTGGTCTGAAATTATATTGGGTCACAGAAAAAAAGAATTGCATATGATATATAGTACGACTGAATGATCCAATGGTAAAACTTCCAGCCTTATTCCCAGTTCACCTGATTGTAAATGAATCATTTGAGCAGAGGAATAAAAGGTGTCCAAAATTCTGGATGTTGGAAACTGAATTCCAAAATTCAGCTCCAGTAGCTGATATGGATAGCCACACCTGTCCAGGGAGCCAGCTAGACTCAAACATATTTTGGATAAAGTGAACTCCAGAGCTATTGCTTTCACATCAAATGCACCAATAATTACTTTATAGTACAACAATATCAAAGAATAAATTGATTATTATTACTGACAGTGGTACATGCTACACTTTATCCATTAGACTGAAACCTGTAAATGTTCCACATGACAAGATCTCATTAAAATTAATGGCAGTCTTTTTGGTACAAGCATATTTACTCTCCTCTTGTGATTGACATTTTAAAAAGTATTTTGCTTAGGTTTTCCTAGTCTTACCATAGTTCAGTAGTAAGGATCCTTTTCCAAAACTGTTCTCATGAAGAGAGTGGGGAGTTACACAAATATTTTAAATAAATAAGCTTTGCAACAGAGCAGTGTAGAAGTAAAAACCCCAAATGGTGGCTGCTTTGTGGATTTAACAGCAAATCTAATTCTTGTCCTTGTCTTGGCTGGTGTCTGTCTCTTTCTCATTTTCAGTTAGTCATACTTAACATGCTTTGTTTGCCCAGCCTACCTTTGAGTGTTTCTTTTGTGGTGCATGGCAGAGTTCAGGGCTGGGTGTGTGATTCTTATACATCTGAAATACAGCTAACTGAGAATGAATTTCACTTTTGGAAAATGTCAATAAGCTTGAGTGAAGCTGTTCTTGAGGAAATGAATTTACTGTCCTCACCTAAACAATAAACAATTCTGAAATGGCCTCGGACTCTTTTTTAAAATATTTCTTTGTAATGAAGAAGTTCAATGCTTTGGGTCAAAATGGTATTATTTGATTTTTTCAGTTAATGTAAAAAAGAAAAGATAAATCTTAAAATTTCAGATTGAGCAGAACCTTTTACTAATTTTTAATTGAATTGGTCCAATTTAATAGTTTTATCACATCATCATTTTACAAAATTTGCGTGGCTTTTTCAATTTTAGAGTAATAAAATACAAGGTATTTTTATTATTATGCATTTTAGTAATAGTGACAATTCAGTTCTGGTTAATTACAGGATTATTGTGCTCTGACTGTACAAAAGTTCAATGGCAATTTCTCATTGTTTCAGTCTTTAATTTTGTTTTTGCTTTAGGAATGGCATAAGTCACAAGTATTTGGTTTGCTTTCTCAAATGCACAGTCATGTACTTTTCCTACCTGGACAATTGGGATATTTGGTTAGTGTCAATGACTTTGATAGGAAAGAGTTTGTATCTCCTGCAGATCAGGCATGTTACTCAGTTACGAAAACCAAGTGACTTCGGGAAGATAAGAAAGTAGGAAATGTATTTTCCAATAGATACAAAGCCAAATATTGAAGTGAAACAAATGCAAGGCCTCCAGAGAGTTGTTTATATTATAGCTATAGGAGAAAAAAGCAATAAAGCGAACACTTTAGCTGTGCTGAAACAATCTGTCACACAACAGACACAAGGATGTTGGCATACCTGCAGATATCTATTTTTCACATCCACTCCTAGAATTCCCAGGATCATCCCCCTCTATGCTATTGATTTCTGTGCTATTTCTTTGATAGATACAGGTGTCTCACGATGTTCTATCATCATGTGTTTATAACCTTGCCATTTCAGCATGGCAGGGAGCTATATTAATGATGAGAGTGGAGTGAAAGGTAAATGTTTAGTTGTAGTGAGTGGAATCCATCCCATGTCTGATATCAGGATGCATCCCTGATGCCATTTAATCACAGTAGAGGGATATTTCCTAACTTTAACAGATGTTAGCTGAGTTACCTCAACTTGTCTTTCTACACAATAGAAAATTGCCATTCACTCCACTGTGTGACTTTCAACATTGTAAATATATTGAGCTTATTTCAACCAGATCTTTACCTCTTTTCCTAACCATCCACATGTACATTTTTTCAGCAGCTCATTTGACTAGAAACAGGAAGGTAAATCAGTTGTGGCAACTAGCATTTCTGCTTTGTTACCATAAAAGGTGTGATGGCTTTTTCAGAGAGGATTTAAAACCTCCTATATGCTACCAAAACTGTTCTCTTTTTTTCCCAAGGATCTGATTAATGGGAAATGTAAAAGCATTTACTACTTTTAACAAGCTCATTAGATATTTTGTTTTTGCTGATAAAGAAGTCAAAGCAGATCAGTTCCAAAGGCCTGTATGCTTCACTATATGTGGGAGAAGTATTAAACTTCAACAAGACCAATCCAGGTGAGCCACTAGGTTAAAAAAACCCAAAACATTAGGGGTAGTGAAGCACTGGAGTGAATTGCCTAAAGGCTCCTTAGAGGCCTTGATTAGACAAGCATCTGTCAATAATGATGCCAGTACTCCTCTTCAAAATCCCTCTGTGACTAGGGGAATACCTGATCTTATGAGGGCCTATACAGTAATATTTTTTCCATGATCTATGGTAAGTATTGATATTCCTAACTTAGGTAGAATGCAAACAAAACCCAGAGAGGTGGCCTCTAAGAAATCTAAGCCTTTTTGAGGTGGTTTTTTTCTTTTAAAGCTCAGGTCTAGGCATATTAAAGAGTTACTGTACGCAATTCTGGTCTATAAGCCAAAATGGTGTTTTCCAAATATCTGCTTCAGCTGCAGCCTTTCTTTAGAGTACCCAGCCAAAGCGTTAATGATATTAGGAGTTCCTGGAGCACCTCAGCTTTGGCTGCTGTGCATGCTAAGTTGCTTTTCTGCACTGTGGAACGTGGCAGCGCTGTGCCAGCCTGGCTCCAGGAGCTGCTGGTGCTCCCTCTCACCACGTGTGAGTGGCACCATCACGCTGTGCTCGCCAGCCCAGGCTCAGCAAAACTGCAGTGAGACAGGCTGGTGCTGTGCAGAGCCTAGCTGGACACAGAGATGTGTTGTTGCTCTGTTGAGAGAAACAAAGACAATATTTATGGGTTGAATAGCATAGCAAAGACCCTGGAAGGTCAAGCCATTGCCACGGAAAGCACGAAAGGGGTCAGTGCTCTACAAATTCTTCTCAGGAAGGATGATGTGTTTACACAGCAGAGTGATACCAAAGATATGTGACTTGATAGCTGTAAAACTAATGGCCCTTTCCCTGGGCAGCAGTCTGAAGGATCAAGCCATGTTTGCCTGATCCTTAGTGCTCCCTGCTGAGAGGTGGAGCTGACTGCAGACAGAGGCAGCTGCTGGGGAGGCTGGTGGCAGAGTGGGGCAGGGGGCACAGCAGGCACGGGGCAGTGACAGTGATTGCCAGCTCTGTGGGAGTGGGAGTTGAGTCTGTGAGAGTGCCATGCAAGGGGGATGTATTAAAGAGAGAGAAACCAACATTCCCTGCCGCAGCTTTTGACATGGGATATTTTTCTCACACATCCCTAAATTACCAGAGTAAGACTTCAGAGGATCTTTTTTTCCCCAAATGGAAGTTCTTCACAGAACTAATGCAATTTCTGTACTTGTTAAAGGATGAGAGGGACTTCCTCTTACCAGGACAGGTGTCCAATAATGCTGGTACAGCCCAGCTGCAGTGATTCATTTTCAGCTAACTATCTCCAACACCGAAAGCTGTGACAGCCTAAATCTTACATGGGAAACATCCCTGCAGGGTGAGTCGCTGGGCTGTTTGCTGGTGCTGAATTTCACACTGCCACTGCTAAACTGCTGCCAGCTCCTGAAGTGACTAATTTAAGGCAAGCTTGGACACTGCTGCCTTTGGCCACAGTGCAGTGACCAGCATCTGGACATAGACTGCAAGGCACCTTCACTTGCCAAGTGACAACAGGATCAGTTGGCTGCTAAGTAAATAATGAACAACACTTCTATTAAATTCTTGCACACCTCTTTAAACATTACAATGGGCATGATGACATTATTAGAGCAAGTACAGTGTACTTCAAGAGGAGAAAAAAAAGAAGATGTAATCTCCCATTCTGTTGAGAAAAATCAGGTAATTATTTGAACTTTTCAGTTCCTTATATTATAAAAATCTCCTTGATTTGACAGGACTTAGGGAAATGATAGGTAACAGATTTATTTTGGGAAAACTGTGCTCAGCTCCCTTGTTGCCCTGCAAACATGCAGTTGGCTCCTAAAGACACATAAGGCAAATACTTTGTCTTAGCAATATAAGATTATGCAGTCCATAATATAATGAAGGCACCTCTTTTTATCTGTCAGTTGGTAAATTTAACTTTTTAATTAAAATAACGCATTAGCATAAAATCTTGACCTTCTGCTTCAAAATCTATGATGTCAAAAATGTGGTTGCACTAATATCTTATAAGGACATTGGCTACTTAAACAATTTTATTACATTGTCTGTGCATACTTCAAATGAACATATTATTACATTACTCATTTTTCCATTTTATTATCCCTTTAATAAAACTATAAGCCCTCCCGTGTTAAAGTCTTCTACTTATTTCTGGTGTATAAACCCACAAAACTTAACAAGATAGGCCTTTCAGGAGCTAATTGATCTTTAATTTAGAATGATAAGATTGGGATTCACTTGCCCAAGCTCCATAGCTGGGATTCATGCCCCAGACATTTTAGACTGTTCTAAACAGTCTGCACAATCAGATGTTCTACACAATCAGATGCCCATCAGAGATCCCACTTTTCTGTAACATATTTGTTGTCTGTACCTATCAGGTTTTCAAAGGCCCCTGAATTTGATGGCCTGCTTTCACACCTGTGAGGTTTTTCACATCATGCTTCCACCTGTATGTCTAAGCTTTAACCCTTGCCACTGTCACAATGCAAGATGACAGTCTGGGTTTGAGACAAGTTAGGGGGAAATGTCCTGAAAGGAGTCCTCTCTAAAAAGGTCTTTTTTTTTCCTTTATTTTTAACTGAAAATTAGGATTACTTTCCCTCTACCTGATTCCTCCTGTGTCTTCTACAGCCTTAGTGCCTAGAGAGGCATCTCTGAAGGACAGTACATGTCACCTGCCTGAGCTGAGAAACTAGTCTGTAGCCACCTTGGATTCCTGGAACAGGCTGTTCTGAGACACCAGATATTCCATGTCCACCTGCCTGCAGTGCAGGCTGTCTTCTGAAAAGCAAGCACTTCAAATTGGATCTCAGTATCCTAAATTTTTATGGATCTGCAGGGTCTGCAATGTTACTTAAGGTTGCCTGTAAGAACAACAGCTTTGATAACGTATAATAACTTGCCTTTGTAGCAAGCAGAGTTGCTTTCACAGGAACTTGCAGCAAAGAATGGAATTATCTCAAAACATAAACTGATACTGAAACAAGGCAGCCCAGGAATGTGGGGAACATCTCAAAATTATAAACAGTTATATTAAAGCAGTAATATATATTCAAATGTTTCTGGTTTGTTTGTTAAATGCTATACTTTTTTCAAGTAGGTCAAGAATATAATTCTTTTAAAATATCATGCTTTAAAAATAATTCTTTAAAAATATCATTATCATTCTTTAAAAATATCATTCTTTAATAATGACAAAAAATTCCCATTTTAAAGCAACAACCAAAAAATGTAAGAGATTACATTTTTTCACCTGATTGCCCCTGTGGTGTGTTTTTGGGCAATTACTGTGGCGGGTGTTAGGTTACTTATTGGATTAATAGCTTCATATCCAGTGACTTCTTAAGCCTTCATAATTTGAATAATTACTATGTTTGTAAATAAGCAGCAAGATTAAAAAAATATAAATTGGAGAGAAAAACAAGATATATCACAAAGATAAAATCACAAAACTTTTAGTCCCTTTTAAGGAGGGGTTTCTCTCAAAGATTTAATCTTTAATTAAATTTATGTGTTTTATTTATAGTTCCTTTTATTATTTTTTGCAGAACTTGCTGACACAGCAGTGGTTTTGCTAACAGAATCTGTGGTATTACTATAATAAATATTATGACAAAACCCCCCTCTGGACTATTTCCCTAAGCGTTAGCATTTTGAGAGTACATTTGGGTTTGACCACCATGAATTCATGCATTGTATATTTGACCATAAAATCATCATTGTTAAAATATATGGCCTTAATGGATCTGAAATGGCACAGGAAAGCCAAAGGCAGAGCTAACAAACAAGGAGAGAATTGTAAGTATTTTGGCATAGAGCAGGGCTGCTGTCAGCAGCTCACCAAACTTACACTGTCCAGTGACTGAGATGCTGTTACCTTGTTTTGTTTGCTTGGTTTTTGTTGTCATTGTTGTTTGGTTGTGTTTTTTTTGTTTGTTTGTTTGTTTGTTTTGTAGATAACTGCCTTGCTTTTTTGTTTCTGCTAAGTCTGCCACTGCTACATCTTTCCCAGCATTCGTTATGAAGATGCTTAAATGAAGCAAGGTTTGGGAGTGAGCGGGTTCAGGAAGAGGGTGTGTCAGCAAGCAGATAAACAGATAAACAAACAACAGACAAACAGACAGACAGATAAACCCCTGAAAGGCCAAGCACTGAGAAAGAAATGCTCCTTTGGTGTTGGACAGTGGTCTAGGCTGAGATTCACCAGCAGCTTTATACACTGACTCATTTGTTTAACAACTGTGCATAAACAGGCTCAGTTTATGGCTGTGTTTAAGTGTCTTTAGACTTCATGTAACTATTTTCTTCTCCATTGAGGAGCTTTTCTCTAAGGTCCAGGACAACTACTGTTACTGAATAGAAGGATGATGAGGGTGGCAGAATGAGACACATCTGTAAGAGAAAGGGCATTCTATGTAGTTGAGATCCATTCCTCTTTACAGAATAAACCTATTTAATGAATTAAATATAAGAGATAAAGACAAATGATAATGGCTGAAAACAAAGGAGTAATGTTTCACAGGCTGATGCTGAGAACAGAAGGGAATCTAGATATAGGAAAGTACAGATAGAATGTTTTTGGGACAATTTATAACAACAGAATAAAGGGTAGGAGGCGAATTTATAACAACAGAATAAAGGGTGGGAGGCAGTAAGCAAAGGCTAGCAATGTCTCAGACTGGAGAGAATCCATGGAGAACATTATTTAACTTCTCCTCTTTCCTTCCCCAAAGACAGCACTACCAAAGGTCAATCTTGGAATAGAGCCCATAATGAATAAGGAAATGGTAGGGTGTTGTGTAAATATTTTTTGTACAGAGAGAGATGAGACACAGTCCCATTGTGTCTTGACAGGATGCATAAGTGTTGATCATATGGTGATCAGGGTTGTGAGATCAAGAGATTTTATGAGTGGGTTTTGAGTACAATAAAAAACTGACACACTTTTCAAAACAACATAGATTAAATTCAGGCTTCTGGGTGGTAGCAAAAAGAAGAATTGCTCTGGATAAACAAGTTTTTCAGGTAAACAAGAGCCTTTCCAAGGCTTAAAAAAAAAAGCACCTTCTTAAGAGCCATTTCAACTTTTTAGATGACAAGGAGTACCAAAACTGGTATTGTATCCTTGGACTCAAGGCAAAAAGCTGTGAATTTTGTTTAAAAATAAGAGTGAGAAAAGGGAAAAAAACAGAAACTGAACTGGCATTGTCTTATTTCAGGTGACATGAAATCTGTGCAACTGAAATTAAAGGAAGTCAAATAAAAGGTGATGGAAGATTTCAATATGGTTGATCTTGACATGAGGGCATATTACAGGGTCTTATGATCTTCTAGGTCTATTTTCTACAAAATTGTGGTGAAATATAGATACTCATGAGCTTGGAAACTCTGAAAAGGAGCTAATACAATTGACAGAAGGGGTTATTTTGATTGTTGTTTTGGTGGTGTTTCTTTTTTTTTTAGCTGCTTGTAATTTACCAATTTTAAATATATGAAGTTAAATGCAATAATTTCAGAAGTGTTTTATGATACTGTAGGATAAGTTTTTAATATCTCTGAAAATATAATAGACTGGCAAGAGGAAAATAGTATTTTTCTTGAACCTGAAAATTCTGGGAGGAGGTGAAGAAAGGTTAGGTGATAGTGCAGTAATTAGACACATACCTTTTTTTTACCTCTACTACTGGTATGATTTCTGAATTTTGGATATTTCCCTGACTGTATCTCAGGAGAAAATTTAAGTACTCTCTGTCAAGACAGGAGGAGCACCTGGAGAGATTATTAAAAAATATGACTAAGTAAAGTTGAATAATATCAAGATCAAAGCAAAAGATAAATGGACAAAAGGATGAGACAGAAAACTGAGAAAAAAAAGGTGAGATTTCATTCTTAATGATTTTTTCCACAGGGAAAACTCCCTGGAATAGACCATGGATGATCCATATGAATAGAGACAGAATGATTAAACAGATGCTACACACAAACCCAAACTTGCCTCATTCAGATACATAGAACAAAAGAGTTCAGAGTCCTGGAGCCAATTTTGGGGACACGATTCTCCAGGTGTGTACCACCAGCTAACTTATCTACCCCTGAAGCAACTGCAGTTACCCTCTGGGTCCTTCCAGCAACGCCCCAGTGTCACTGGCATCTGTAGGAGCCAGAGGGCACAAAGTCCCCTCAGGAAAAAACAGAACACTGCAATGAAGAGGGTCCCAAAATCTAGGAGCTAGGCCTGAGTAACGACACTCTCCCTGATACAGCTTCATGGCGTGCTCCGCTTTATTCCTCACGCTCATATCTTTTTATACTGATAATATAGTTTACATTCTTTATTGTGGAACACTCTAATTGGCCTCAGTTTCTCGACTTGTGTCTAATCTATTGTGCTATTGGCATGAATCACAGATGGGCAAGACAGAGTTCAGGCTTCTCCCACCTTCATGGCTCTGTCATTTCAAGGTGATTTCAAGGTTACCGGCTGTCCTAGGTTGCAACGTAAATATGTGCCCAAAGCTATGTATTCCATCCCCATCTCCATGAACTGTTGAAAACAGGAGGCACAGTGTTTTCTTGTCTCCTCCCCCGGACTATCTCCTGTTAATGGGCCATCAATGCCTTGCCCCATGAGTCATAGATAACTCCCTCGGGAGCTATTTCTGTTTAATGGGCAATCAAGGACCCACCACATGACTGATAAAATGACATCAGCCCACTGTGAGGTGTTCTGCCCAGGAGGAGGAGCCAAGCATTCCCACCTGGATATAATCTGGGATTTCAAACAGAACAGCAGTG
>VXBQ01012105.1:62122-88062 GCA_013400175.1 Phainopepla nitens
TCACCCAGCAGACAATGACGAAGAGGAGAGTCTTCCTTGGAAAGAAGACCCCGAAAGGGTTGGAAGACCCCTGAGTACCAGCAGAGCATGCACAATGTAATATAGTGATGTAGATTTTGGGTAGTGAAAGTAGGAGGAGAGTTATACAAGTATTGATGAATATGTATCAACATATTGGATATAAGCACGGATTTTGGTGTAAATCGCTTTGTATGTGAGGCAGGGTGAGGAGCCCATGCCACACCCGGGTTGGTTTTGCTTATGCCGTATTCAAACCTAAATTATACTTAAATCACTTATTACCAAATTTTGTATATGCTTAATAATATACTTGATTATATTCATTTATATAAAACTGCCAAATTAAAAATTGCTGCTAAATTTTATTTTGTTGTTTGTTAAATTGGACAGATAGAATCACATTCATAACAGAGGCACTGAGCCATGCCTTTCTCTCAGCTCTCCAGGAGCTCTCTGCCTGCTCCTTACCACGACACAACCACCCAAGTGTCAGGGGAAGCAAGGTCTTGTTAAGCGTCCTCTACAGGATGTGGGGTACCCGAGTGGCCAGGAAAGAAAAAAATGCTGTGAAAAACATTGCTTTGGAGAAAGCAGAGGTGGCATAATTTACTCATGCAAGGAGAAAAATGGAGCTGTTAGCAGCCGTTACCTTGCCCTGACTCATTTTACTGTTCTACTTGTTTTGGTCAAAGTTCATGGAAATTGATATATTTCTGGAGTGTTTTGATAGACTGCCATTTTCTAATGTGAAGGAAAACCCAATTAATTTTATCAGAAGTGCCATCAACTCGTGGGAAAATTTTAATTTTTTTTTTCTACAGAGCGGGGATTTTATTATGTGTTTTACTGCTATTTAGAAACAATAGCAAAACTGTAAATGTGTTCACTTGAGAGCGCTGACCTCCCACACTTTCTTTTTCAATCCAGTCTACCACAGACTGCTTCTCTGAAACAGTGTACGTGTTCTTTTTTTGCCCTATTTAGGTCTAAGAAGCATTTGTCAAGTAGGCAGCTCAACTCTACCTCTGGCTGATGGCAAGTATTTTCTGCAGGTTTTGATTTCCTGCTGTGCACAGTGAGTGATACTCCACCTTCACCCCATCACTACCTTGACTGACAGCAATGGAGAAAAAGATCTGTACAAGTAAATAACATATCTGAAAAGAAATACAGCTCAAGTTTGGATGCTTGAGAAGGGGAAGAAACAGAAAAACATTCCAGATTTGTGAGGGGCTGTTAAGGGTATTGTACAGGTTTGCATGAGCAGTTATATAATTTAGTTGCTCTCATGTGATATTCTGGTTTATATTTACAGTACAGAGAGAGTGAACTGCACCCAACTGTATTAAATACAACTATTTTTTATCAGGAGCTGCTAGTGACAATATTACTCTAAAAGCTTGTGCATGTCATCAGAACCCAGAGGTAAAAAAAAGTACTCTTTGGATGTATTTTATTATTTTGCAATAACTGGGTAGCATGACACCTAATGACAATTTACATTGGGCTGACACCTAGTGTAAATTTCATCCCTTTTTTGTTTTACTTCTTCACTTGGCTGGCTTAATATATCTGTTCTGATATTTTGGAAAATGTTATTTTTTATGAATTCTTATGAAATTAAAATATCTAGGGATATTAGAAGTATTTTTCAGCAGGAGAATAATTAATAACACTACTGAGAATTAGTTGTTTACTTTAAAGTGAGCAAGAGCTTGTTACTATTAGCAAGTTTGGAGCAATGAATCAGAGAAATGGTAAAAAATGGTTTCTTAGACTCTGAGTCTACAAACAGGAATGCACTTGCCTAAATTTATACAAGCAACTTGTTTCACTGGAAACCCTGCTAAACCTGAGCACACATGTAAGCATTTGTAGAAGAGGCCCTCATTTTGGTTATATCTGACTGAAATAAAACCAAAAACCTTTCCTGAACTTTTTCTAAAATTTTAAGATGCCTGTGAGTGTTGAACAGAATGTAAGGTCAGTTCTTATTTTAGCTGAAAGCAGATTGACCTTCCTTAATGAGAATAGTGTTGAGTTTTTTTTGGTTTTTTTTCTGTTTTTGATTTCTTAAATAATAATTATAATGGAAAAATGTTGGAGAGTTTGACTGGAATGTGCTTTCTAATAAAAAGCAGTAACACTCCCTGATTTTATAGCACCTTTCATTGTAGGTCCGGATAGTGCCTTGTGAATGTTTTGGTCTCACACAATTCTAAGTAGAAAGGTTCTTCTATTTGTTTTGCAGGAGGCTAAAAGAGAGAGAGGTGGTGAGCTGTGCAGATGAAAATACTGAGCAGAGTCCCCAGTGCTAATGGCTATCACAAATTTATACAGACAATCCCCTTCCATGCTTAGAAACCAAGTTTCTTTTGATATACTTTTATGACTGACAACTAATGCCTGTGATGAAGATAACTATAGCTTTAATTTGGCAAGCTATTCTTGGTTGGAGATTTCTTACTCACAGCCTCAATTTCTCAGTGTTTGAAAAGGACTCAATAATGATGCTCCAAGCCAACCCTACACTTCAGATGCTTTGATTCAGTCCCTATTTGAGTGCTGGAGGTGAAATCTGGTAGAAAAAGGGCTAGGCTTGATTTTCAGGATGGAGGCTAACAAGCCCCATGTTTATCTAAGTGCTGATGTTTGCCAGAAAGAGTAATGTAAATGTATGGAAAATAATTATTTAAGTATTTTCTTTAGCCCAGTAGTAACAACAGAATTGATACCTCCTGCCTTTCTCTGTTGAAGAGAAAAACCATTTCTGTAGTCTTAACTGAATGTGTTTTATTTTAAAATACTGGTAAATTCTGTATCTGTTTTTCAGGCCTGTTTTTGAAATCTGAAACTGCTACAAGCCAAAGGCTGAATTGAGAATTCTGAACAGTGCTTATAATTTCCTCCCTCTCACAAATATTTCATTATAGTGTATGAGATTTTATAAAGAAAATTATCTATTTGTATATAACTTTGATTTTCATTTCTAGTAGACTTTGCTACAGAATGAGCAAGCTTGGGTGAAATATCATAATTACACAAATAATGCATATTAGTTATTTCCCAATGACTCTATTCTAAACTTGCACAGTAAAATTAAAAATAAAATAAATAAAACCACATCAGATAATTTGAAGATAAATGTATTCACAGACTAGTTTTTATTTCCAGTGAAGACTTCAAATAAGTAGAGATTTAGAATAATTTTTTTGTATGCTTGACCAGTGTTAAAATTAGCAGATGTTTATTACACCAAAAGAGAGCATTTCAAGCAAATAATTCCACTTAAAACATTAAGCATGTTTTCCAGTTTATACTGTTGGAGGTTATGGTGGCATGTTTGATTAATGGGCTGTTTTATTGGTGATGCAAATAATGTGCAATATCATATGACCCATATGTTGTAGATTAGAAAGGTATTAAACTTACCTTGGCACTAAGTGAAAAATCTGAAATATCCCTCTGGTAAAATATATCATTTTAGAGGAAAAAGACATGTTGGCATTGCTTGTATTTGTGCTTTTGATAAATTACACGTCATGTTTACTTAGTTTTAGTATCAAAATTTATTCTCTTTCATACTTTTGCTTCTCTTTATTTGTCAGATTTCTCTGTCAAGTGGTGTGTGTAATGGGCAGCAACTGTGAGTGAAACCCAACTGCATGTTACCTGTCACTTCTGAGCACAGAACACGAAAAAAGGTGATGATATCTAATTTTTCGTATAATAACCTCGGTATTTATTGCCATTTATTTAGATTGGTGCAAGCTACAGCAAAATTAGGAAGGCATGTGCATGAGGGAAACAGGTTGAGAAGAATCCTCAGCAAGGCCTCAAACCACAGAATGGAAATTCACCTTGTTCCATATTGCATAGGAAACTTGAGCAACAGGTTGGGGTCTATTTAAAGATTCACTGAGGTTCTGGGACCTTTGGGTAAAGTTTAGTTGGGAAATGATGGCCTGACTTATGACTTTATCTGGAAACTGTATATAAAAATCCCAATTAAACCCAGAAATGGAAGAAACTCAGTGCCTTAGGATTTTAGTTTATACTTTTGAATTCTGTTAGCACTGAATGCTAGGCTGGGGGTCAGAAGGTGCACTGGGGCTTTGCATGCACTGCAATGCAATGAAACTGCTAAGTTTCATGTTATTTGCTCCAAGTCTGTACCTGACCTGGAGCACAATCTGGCTTTCAGAAGTACTTGTTCAAGGGCCAAAAATGGCTACTTTTTCTGGTGATGAAATTCCAAATCAGAACTATCCCTCAGAAGCACACAGCAGTCTCCTCAAATTTCATCTTTTCCTGCCAGTAAAGTAGACCTGATTCCTCTTCCTTTTGTTTTTTTCCCCTAAATTTCTGTTGGGTTTGGTAACGTGGGATATGCATCCTTGCTGGTTGTGAACACCCCAGATGGGAATGTCTTCAGACAATACACTGGGGCTTTAAACTACAAAGATAAAATGCACCAGCACATGGGACAGTACAGCCCATTTCTAGAATTTTTGCTCAGATGCAACCTGACAACTCTCCTTGTTTAGGGCAAAATGTAAACAGATGTGATTTCCCACAGAAGAAGTCACTTCTGAATGAAGAGAAAATATGCTTAAAATCTTTAATGTGCCTCATCAATATTTTTAATGCTATTCTCCAGTAATGTCATCAGGCAAAAGAGTGCTCAAAAAGCTGATTTGATCCAGTAACTGCAGCCATCTTTGAGGGCAAGAACACCATCCCAAAATTTAGCCAATGGATTCAGCCAAAAATGAATTCTTCAATAAAGACTGGAGTCACAGCTCATACTTCAGAGACATAAACCATCTCTGCTCTGCCATCTTGGTCAGCAGCATCCTAAGAAAGCAATCCCTTCAAGGTCTGTACCCCTTTGAGACCTCTGCTCTTTTCTGTCACAGGTTCCCTTTGAGACTGTGTAGCACTAGCTTCTCCTGAGATTTACTGGTGAAAATTGTCCTGTGCTGGACCTGTTCCAGGCTAGGAAATTGTTGAGGGGCATAACTCTGGGCTGAATTCAGTTCCTTGAAATTTCATCCTTCTAGCTGTGCTAGCTCTACCACTCTCTTTGCAGCACACCTCATCTGGAAATAATTAACTGGGCACTGCTCCTGCAAACACTGCCCATGTGCTGCACTCCATTCAGTAGATTGCTTCAAGGAAATCAGTGGGTGTGTTTGAAAGGTTAAATTTGTAAGTGCTGGCAGAATTTGGACGCTAGTCACCACAAGAGGATGCTAAAATACCAAGGGGGAGGGGGGAATCCAAAAGGTGTCCTTAGCCAGAGATCCTGTTTTCATGCAAATGTGCTTAAAAAAAATAAAATTAAAAAGAAAAAAAAAAAGGAGGAGAAATGTATTGAGAATGTATTTTATGGTAAGTAGTCCTTTCTCCCCAGGATGCCTCTCATTATTTTCCAGAAGGGTTCAGCCATGCATTAAGCACAGGATTAGTTTTCTCATCTTGGTAGTGTTGTGACAGTTTAAAAAAAACCTCTCATAACTAATGTAGCCTCCATACTTTACAGAGTGATCATGTCCAAAGTACAGACATTGACAGATTTGAAATAATTATGTAAATTTTTTCTAGTGTTCTATTTAAAAGCACATTTTTCAGGCTTAAAAGAAAAAAAGCACCCTCAACCAATCCTTAGTGATTGCTGGGGAAGCTGTACCTACATGCCTACATTAAACCTAGCACAATATGCTATAAAAACCTCATTACACATCCAAGCTGTCTTTGTATCAGCATTAAATGCGCTTCCATACACATTCTGTAAATTACACACTTATAAATTACTCATTTGTAATAGCTGCAGGCTGATGGCTACAGTGAAAATTATATGGCTTTTTTTAAATTTGGCTTTTCCTGATGTGCTTTTTGCTTATCTGAGCACCTGATGATTCTGCTATGCCTGTCAATGGAAATCAAAAAAGAAAAAGATATAAGGAAATTTTCTTGATACACACTTTTTTACCCCCATGATTAATTCTACAATAATCAACTATTTCTCAAACTAGAAATTTTTAGTAGCAGACATGGTCATATTTTTACCCTGTGTATTTCTGCTGAAGTTAGTGCTGAATAGTTATGAACAATTCAGTAATATGACACCCAGAAATCTATTACAATAACTTAGAAGGACAAAAGATATTAAGCTGCTTAGCTTTTCTTCGTGAGGAATGGTAACACGTGCCGAACTCTTCTCAGCCATGTGCTTCAGCATCATTCCCCCAAATCCTGTGGTCCACCTGTAAAAGAGTCCCTCAAAATGACCCATCCTTCAGGAGACACCACTCTGCAGCTGCCCCTAAGCCAGGCTGAGGGAAACTCTGTCAAAACCCTTGGAGAGATCCAGGAGGACAATGTGCACAGCTTGCCCCCCATCAGCCAAGAGGGTGACTTTGTCATAGCAGACAATCACGTTTGTCAAGAAATATTTGCCCTTGTCGAGTCTGTGCTGGGTTTTCCCAATCTCCTGATTTGGGATGGCCCTCAGGAGGATCCTTTCCACAGCTTTCCTGGGGACTGAAAACTGATGGGCCTATAATTTCCTTGGTCCTCCTTTAGCCCTTTTTGCAGATGGTGTGATAGATGCTATGATATCAGAATTCTTTCAGTCTTCTCAGATGTTTCCTGATCTCCACAGCTGCTCACAGGTTGTGGAAAGCAGCCTCATGAGGATCTCAGCCAGACCTTTTAGTAACCTTAAGCAGATATTGTCTGGCCCCATCAACTTGTAAGGGTCAAGCTCCTGAAATAGTTTGCATACCAATTTTTCCTTCACTGAGTGGGTTTTTGTTTGCAAATGAATGAAAGGTGGAAGTCTGAGAAGTTTTTTTGTGAAGCAGGACTCTCTGTCAAGGACCTGGTCTGCTTGCATGGACACCTGAAGTAGGCTGACAAATTATTCCACTTATTTGCTGTGTGTATTTTTTAACAGTTTCAGTTTTTATTAAACCTGATGACACCCTGTTCATACCACACAGGAATTTGTAATCCATGAATACTCTGATTTTAGTGGGAGGCATTTCTTAGAATGGCCTTTCTTTTCCTCACAAATACTCGGAGAATGTCAAATTCAAATTAATATTTGAATCTTAGACTTGGAAATTAGCTTTAAAATTGTATGTACTCACTAGAAAAATAGAAGTGTACTTAAGTGGGACTTAAAGCTCTCATCTGAGGTCTTGCACTATATTTTCAAAATTCAAATACTCACAGAAAGTGTTCAGTAAGCAAAGATGCACCAAACCAACAAAAGCTCCAAGGTAGCAAGAGTGTTTTAGACAGATCAAAAGGTAACCTGCAGTTCGAGTTACAAATTGAGGGAAATAGTGAGTTTTTCATCTGGCCCCAGTGTCCACCAATAATGAACTGCAGCTTTTGGAGGCAAGCCCTAAAATTCATTGGGCTGTTTGTGTAAAACCTGAGATTGCTTATCTAGAGCTGTATTTTTTTGAGTTATTTTGATCATGCATTACTAAGTAATATTTTCTGACTTCATAATTATCTTATAGTCAAGGGTCCATGAAAGAGCAGGTTGGTGCTTGGATCCAGGACTGTCCCAGTCTGACCCTTACAGTTTGATGTTTGCCCTGTAAAATCCAGGTGCCTCACTTTTATTATAAAATTTATATTAGCCATTTGCTGCAATGAACCCACCCTCCACTCTTACTTTTATGTTCATATTGAGAGGGATTCTATTTTTGCTTTAAATATACCCAGCTCTCAGCCTCTACTTACTTAGTTCTCTATTGCTGTATTTGATCATTCCTTCTCACAAACATTCTCATTTGAAACCTAACTTTAAAACACATCTCTCTTTCCCAGTCGTTGGTGTTGATTTCTACCAGTTTAGTTAATTGTAACCTAGTAGGTATCAGTAACTTAATGTTTAATGCTTTTCCTCTCTATCTCTGTGCATATGGTTGTGGGCTTATTTTTTAAGGTGCTTTTGTAAAAGGAATAGATTTTTCTAGCTCCTCCAGTGGGGGTTCTTTTTGTTTCTGCAGTCATCAATGAAGAGTCTGGAAAAAACTTACTGAAAATTTAATTTAAAAGCTCTCCAGTCTCTCTAAGAACAGCAATAGCTTTACAGAGACCATAAGTAATGCTCTCTGATAATCAATTTGATTGGAGACTTAGAATAATACATTTGCACCATGACTTCTATGACTTTTTCACATGAGGACATAAGAAAATATTATTTTTTTTCAAGTAAACCAAGACAATTAAATATATGTGCGTTTTCATCCTTGTTTCATGTTCCACTAAAGCCAAACCACATTTTTTGTGCATGTTTTCTCCAAGAATCTGAGTGAAACACAACCACTTTCTCCTCTGAGAAGGGAAACACATTTTTGTGACACCCAATCCCATCTTGTCCTTGTTAGCTCTATTTGCTATAGTCTATGACCAATAATGTAATGTAATACCATTTATCTTATGGTATTACCATTTATCTCATGGTACTACCATGTAATACCGTACATCTTATGTAAGGTAGTACCATTTCATTATGAAATGTGAAGTACCCATTTCAACTAATGAAACTGAGGCCAGAATAAGTTGTGTGGTTCTATCTCAATCTTTCATTGAAGGTGAAAACAGAGGACTCCTTCTTCACTGCTTTCTCTAAATATTGAAAATGTTCCTCCCAACAGATGAGTAGAGCTTGATTTAGGGGAAATTTCTTCCCAATGGTAGCTCAAATGATTAATGTACAGCAGAAGTGAATTCTTGAATCCTCATGGCAAGAAGGCTTAGGATAAGAAATTAAAGATTTTGATTTTTCTTCTCTTATTCCCTTAGTTAAGATTAATATTTTATCTATTTGAATAGCTTTGTTGCTTTTTATAGAAAGGATGATTCATTTTTAGGTGGATAGGGTGTATTTCAAAGGATACTGATAAAAACTAAAGACTTCAGTGATGATCTGCTCTGATTATGTTAAAAATGGATTTTTTATAAGAACATTATCTTACAACTTCTCTCAAAAATACCAACTCAAATTTCATTTAGAGGAAATATGTTTTTACAGTAAAGTCCAAGAAAAAAATAAGTTCTTTAACTTAATGTAAATCAGTTTATAACATTAACTTCAATGAAGACTATGCCTACTTGAACCTGCTGAGGTCCTGTCCAGTTATGTTTATGAGAATGAGTAAATAATGCTTTTACATGCTGCAGAATCTTTATCTGGAAATGTAATTTGGGAACCAGTTGACTTGAAGCTTAAGTGCAGAGAACATTTTAGGTTCAGGTTTCAGGCAAAGGCAGCTCAAGATTTTAGATATTGGAATCTCTCTGTTGATGCATGTTTGATAATCAGGATGTAGGAATTGGGTCATCCTAGGCCAGTTCTTGTGAATGAGCATACATTCAAATCATGGGACTGCCACTAGAGCTTGGAGCATAGTCTCCATACAGAACACATGATTTTGGCAGAAAGAAGGCCAAATTTGAACTGTCTACAAGTTCCCCTCATCCAACTATGCCCAAGTCAAAAGCCTTAAAAAAAACAACAAAAAAACCAAAAAACAACACTTCCCAGAGTTAAGCATTTTGCAGAAAAGCTTTTCTTTGGACTGTATAGAGTGTCTGTAGACTATATTGAGCTCTACCTAAGACCCCCTTTGTGGGCAGCAGTAATAATTTCAAGAGGGCTAGAATTAATTTCACCCTTGATGGGCCACAGGTGTAACCAGTACTAATTTCAAGAGGGCTGGAAGCAATCTCACCCTTGATGGGCCACAGGTGTAACCCGTAAGGATGAGCCCTACAAGAGAGGGGGTTGGCTGACCTTGAGTCAGTTGTGGTCTGCCTGCTGAGCTGTGAAGATGTGTCAGATGGAGTCTGCTGGCTGAGCTGAGAGGAGGAAGGGCTCGGTGGCTGGGAGAGGGACAGAGAAGGTAAGATACTGAGTGAGGAATAAATGGGGGTAGGTGGTGTGTGAGGAACAGAAAGGAGTTAGCTGGTTAGTTATGAAGAAAAAAGAAATCTGGAGGTTGTGTGGTGCTGCTTGGGTGAGGTTTGGTCCTCTGAAGGCTGTGTGGCCCTGCCCAAGGAAAAGGGCTGTGATGCTGCCCGTGGAAGGAATCAGAAGACTGCATGATGCCTCATGTGGAAAGTTTAGCATTCTAACAGTATTTTGTCTGTCTTGACTATGGCATGTGCTGTGACATATGTACCTTGTGGTTGTGGGCAACCATGATAGCCTTTGCTGAGCGATGAGCCATGCTCAGCTTTACACCACTTCACAAGGTACCATTAAAACCAACTAAAGAGGGCATTGCTGCTGGTGAAAGGAAGCAGTTTGTTCTGTCAATATGTAACAGCATAATACCCGGTAGGCCCTGGAGAATATGTGGAAGGTAGGAGGTGTATCAGTGTCTGCTCACCATCTTGTTATGCACTGGGTGCTCTCTAGGTCTCATACCATTCCCTGATGTTGGTGGCACACAGACTTAAATGAGGTTTTGTTCTGGCTGAGTAGAGCCACTGTTCTGTTCCAGAATAAACCCATGTGAATTGTGTTTGCTGTGGTAAGGCAAAATAATTCATTAGCTTTGCCTTCTAGTTCATGCTCTTCACTGTGCATTGTGCCTGTGCAGCATTTGCAGTAAAGAATCTGTGAGCAGTGATTACCCACAGGTGGATTGCATGTTTAAAGGAGATGCCCAAATTAGCCATCTGAGCTCTCTACCTCATGAGCTGCATCTGAGATGAATATCCTTCTGAAGAATCCCTGATTATGTTGTGTGTAGCCTGTATGAAGGTTAGGTTGCTAATTCAGGCATTTAAATTAGAACCAAAAATATGGTGTGTGACTGTCCCTGTGGTAAAGGTGTTTGTAGCCAATATGGTTTTAATTGTCTTGGCATTACTGGGGACACTGCTTTACTTCCTTTGAGTATTCTACATACATAAAATTAATGCAGGGTAGCTAACTTGTGATGACTGAGGATTGAGCATAAGGTAGCCCGGGCAGAACATGAGTTTCAACAGACTGTGACTTAAGTGCATGACCCAGGTTTGGTGGTGTCATGCCTTTCCATCACCAGCTGATACAGTATTTCAGAGATCTGGGCAAGGAAAAACTTTCTTAATTTGCAAGTCTTTAATCTATTGTTAAGGAACAGCAGTTGTTAGACTTGTCATTAATTGGAAATATAAAATGCCTAGCTCATGCCTGCCTTAAGCAGACAATATTTTCTTAAGGGGATTTAGGATTGGTTTAAACTTTTGACTTCCTTTGTGTAATTGCCTGGTAGTAGCTGTCTGACTATGTGAATATTCCAGCTTGTGCTAGGAAATATTTTTTTTGTCTGGCCTTCGTATTTCATGCATATTAGGAATTCATAAATATGTTAGGAAATTCTCCAGACTATTCCTTTCCCTGACTGTAGATTCATGACAAAATGCTTGCCTGAATAAAATCTTAGTGGCACTACCTTGCATTCCATATATCTTAGGGAGAATATTTCCCTTCTTTCTTCCCCTACTCTTTGTGCTGGTTTCCACTCGAATAGTTTATTTTCTTCAGAGCAGCCAGACTGGGGTTATGTTTTGGTGTTTTGTGCTGGAAGCAGTGTTGATAACAGGGACTTTTTAGTTACTGCTGAGGAGAGTTTACACAGGCTCAAGGCCTTTTCTGCTCCCCACCTCACCCCACTGCAGAGGAGGTTGGGAGGGGACACAGACAGGACAGATGTCCCAGCTGACCGAAGGGATGCTCCAGATTACATGGCATCATGATTGGTGTGGGAAGTGGGGACAGCTGGAGTTGTGGTGTTTGCCTTTTCAAACAGCCTCTGTGTGGGGTGGAGCCCTGTTTTCCTAGGGATGGCTCCTGCCTGTTAGAATAGGGAATGAATTCCTCATTTTGCTTTGCTTATTTATGTGGATTTTCCTTTCCTGATTAAACTGTCTTTGTCATCCTGAAATTTTCTCATTTTTATTCTTCTGATTGTCTTCCCCATCCCACCAGGGGGTGAGTGAGTGGCTTTGTGGGGCTTAGTTGATGGCTGGGCTTAAACCATGACAGCCTCCTACTCTGTTAAAGGGCAATGTAACATCACTACAGAGGAAACTTCCTCTTTTAGAAACCATAAATCATTGATTTCCCCCTTACAATAACCAGCCCTTCCCATCTGGGAGGCCTTCCACATACACCATTTGTGTTATAATCTCCACTGTTTTTCTGCCTGCCACATTGATTTATCCTTTGCTAACAAATCAGTTTGTATGAAAAAGCTGCTGCTTTCCCATTCAGTGTTTGAAATGTTTGGGTGCTCTATAAATCATACCTAGAATATGAGCATATAGGAAGGTGAAGTTAAAAAAGGTTTTTTTATAAAAATTTGCATGTGTATTATTGAAAAAATCCAGTTTCACTGCTGCATTCCAGTGCTGATGAAATGTTGCTTTGAGGGATATATATATAAAAATGAAAGTTAGGCTGATGGAGAAATCTTCACTTTAACAGCTTCCCCTTCCCATTCCAAATTATGGAATCTCTCATAGGAAATGTCAGGTAACTGCTTTGGTGATGAAAAAACAGATAAAGTGTTTTTGTGTGTAGGGTCCTCCCTACCTACTCTCCTGTTTCTATCAGTAAGGAGCAAAGCCTTAAAGCAGAAGACAGACTGAAGGGGTGATTTTAATTCCAAACATCTCCCAATTCCTCAGTGTGATCAGGTGCAAAGTACCAGGCCTCTTTTCAATTGAGATTTGCTCCTGTGCGACGGAGGTGATAATGCTACCTGGCAGAAGTGGTGTGGGGCTTCAGTGATAAAGCAATCAGAACACATTTCAGAGCTTCATGAATTAATCAGTGGTAGCTGCAAGGTCCACCACTGCTTGCTGTTAATTTAAATCCCCAAATACAAGATAGTCTGTTCTGAAACTGCCTGCAAATAACTGGAGCCATGATACCCTCCTGGAGGAAGGAATAGAGGGACTGAGGCCGTGATCCTGATGGGACATGAGTCTCAGCACAGGGTAACTCTAATCTCAGTCAGGACAAAGTGCTTGTGGATCCTAGGGGAAACCAGGTGCAATTCCTGACTGTCAGAGGGTGTTGGATTCTCCATGCTGCAGTGGTTAAGTCCTTGCATTTGTCTAATCCTAGATCTAGGTAACCTTAGCATGTAAGCCTGGGTTGCCATCAACTGGCAGAATATTCAGTCCCAAGTCAGAAATATTGCATAAAAATTCATTGCACAAGGAAAACCAAGTGCCTGTGAGCAGGAGTGACAAATCACACAGAAGCATGGGCAGATGCTGTTTAGAAAGGCTTAGGAGAGAATCCTTGTCTCATAGAAAGAAGTTACTGGAAGATGGAAAATATCTATTAAAATCTAGCTTACCTCAATTTTTTTCCCCAAAAGAGACAAAATGAGATATGTTCTTTCCATTAGTCACCTTAATCTTTGGATTCCAGAGCTTTTATTTCCCTTTCCTCTATTTCAATGAATAATTAAGCATCTAGTGGAATAGGAAAGATTGAAGGAGGCTGACCTGGCACATGAGCTATGAGTCAGTGGTACCTTACTTCCTAAGAAATGCAGAAGCAATTTTTTTCTGATTCTTCTCCATTAACAT
This sequence comes from Phainopepla nitens, assembly GCA_013400175.1. Lineage (NCBI taxonomy): Eukaryota > Metazoa > Chordata > Aves > Passeriformes > Bombycillidae > Phainopepla > Phainopepla nitens. The sequence goes on from VXBQ01012105.1 coordinate 75,770, forward strand.
CTTAATTTCCCAGTACAATTCTAAGAGAATTAGATTAATCACTCACCACTCTGCCAATTTTAATCAGAAACAATGACTGCCTGTGAATAATAATTTTTTCTTTGCAGCTCCAGATGTTTGTAGAATAAACCACTACTTTCTTGCCCTACACTTAGCACCTACAAACAATTTAGGTTTAACTTTAAGTTTGCAGAGTCTTGGAACTCAGCAGAACTTTAGATTTGGAAAATAGGCCTTCTGCTTCCCTTAACTGTGAATATTTGCATTCACTTTGGCTGAAACATTTTCTCAAACAGTTTCATCTGTAGCTTGTCTGGAGACATGATAAAAACAGGTGGGCAACCTCTAGGTTGGGAACTCCTGCAAAATTTACTGCTCTGGACACAGGGAAAGCTGTCAGGAAGGATGGACTTCAAGGAGAGATGTGAAGATCTTGGATAGAATTATAGTGGCCAATTCAGTCCCAGAAATATCAAGGCCATTTTCAAAAAGCAATTTGAAGAGTATCAGGCATGCTGTTGTACCTTCCTAATCTTTTTCGGCACAGGCTCTTTACCTTGGTATAATTATAGAGCTGGTCTTAACTGGCTCCTCCAGAGTCCTTCCACCACCTGCATATTTTCCTTCAGTACCTCTCTGTTTTTTTTTTTTTCCCTAATATAGCTTATCCCTGCTCTCAGCTGTGCTCCACCTTCTTTTGCCAATAGAGGAAAGTGCAAAATTGTAGATTGGCAGACTTTTATACTGATATTTCTTTCTCTGCTTTAAAAAAGTCAATTTTAAAGCAAAATATACCTATAAGTCAGTACTTGAAAAATTGCAGCTTAAGGGGAGGTTCATTTCTAGCTAGTCTTATGATGAGGAAGTAATTTTGTAATTCTGCCACCATTCAGCACATCTACCAAAGTGTGTATGGAGTAGCATGTACATCTGCCCTGTCCTTTGGAAGCAAATCCTTGTTTGATGTTCCAAACTCTTCTGGAGCAATATTAGTCTTGGTCCTTAGGTATCATCAAGTATATTTCATATTATCAACATTATTTTTCAATTCATGCATTCTTAAATGCTGGGCATACTTGAATATGATCTTGAACCTTTTCTCTTTTACAGTTTAATATCTTGGATGTAAAAGAAGCAGTTCTGTTCTAACAGTAATTACTGCCAGTGACTAAATGTATTATTTTCTGTTTTGAAATTCTTCCTTTACCTTTGCACTTGGAAGTTTTTTACATTCTTAAGAAAAGAATCCCACACTGTACCTTGAAGCAAGGGAACATGAATTTTAAAAACTACCATTAGATCATTATTTCTAGGTGCAAGCTTGTTATCCCTGTGACCTATTGTATTAATAAAGCCCCAGAATGCTAGCTGGCACTGACAGACAGAGCATGTTTTATGAACTGTATATGCAGCTTCTTCTGATTGCTACAGAGACACAAATTCATACCATTTCCTATCAAGAGCCTGCTTCTCAATCATAAGCTAACATCCATTCAAATTAAAGAAGTTTGCCCTTCTCAGAAACTGTGTGACTCCTTCATTCTCTAAGAGTTTGATTTATTTTAACATTAAAATATTGAGAACATCAAATTTTAATATCAGTGCTGTCAGGTTATTCATAAGGTAAGTACAATTCTTACACTCGAGCTCAAAAATTACTTCATTTTTAGAAGGAAATTTATTGCACTCTGCAGGAAGGTGTGCAATTCCTTCTTTCAGAGAACTTGTGGATTATCTTCTTTCAGAAGAGACTGAACTTGTGATTCTTATTTCCTCTGTAGTTTATTTTTTTTTGCATAAATAATCTCTTACTTATTTCTCCCTTCACTTTTTAGCAGCAGGGAACTGAAGGCTTCTTTACTGTCTTGCTAATAATAATTAGAGATAGAAAACTGATTCGTGCAACAAAACAAAAATCAGCTAGAAATTCAACCCAGACCTCATCAAAGTAAAAATGCATTTTTCTTGTTATAATGATCAAATCTGTCAGTTTGCTTCTGTTCATGTCCCTACATTCTACCTAGGGTCTCTATATCCATTACTAGCACTTTTATTTGTAGACAGTAGCAATTTCTGGGCTTCAACAAGTTCCTGTGCTCCCAGTTTATAAGACTGCACAGAGCTCTTTCAGAGATCAAGCTCTCACGAGGCAAGATCATCAAAGGATAATAAGGAGCAATATTATCATTATCTTTCAACAGCTGGGAAATTGAGATTTCATTTGAGTACATTATTCATCAAGGCCTCTGCTGGGTCTTTTGTCATTCATACAAGAGACATTATATTGGAAAGGTAGCTACAAGTCCAAGTAACTCTGCTTAAATTTACTCTGTAGAGGCCACTTATGTATGAGTACTGATGGTCTAATTAAGATCTAACATTATCTTGAAGACAAAGCATGCTTTCTTTTGGAAGTAGATAAACTAATTAGAGGTATTAAGCTGCTCTTGCTTTACTTACCATTTCTGGAGGCTATGCTGCAGCTAGGAAAGCTGAGGACTTACTTGTCCTTTGTAATCTGGTTTATAGGATAACACTGGTCTGGGTCTGCAGCAGTAGTTCAATCCACTATGTTTCTTGATAAAAATCATCAAAGCAGTTAAATGAAACTTATAGCTTTTCAGTTAAAAAATGGGAGAAGCAGCTGGGACCTTTGTTGTGGTACAAGTCCGAAGAAAAGACTGCCTAGAGGGGAAAAAATGCCTTCAGGAAGAAGAAAAAGGTCAGAAAGATTGTGATGTATGCAGAGAGAAAAATAAGTCAGATTTACCGTGAAAGAAACAATGGGGTTGCCAGAACAAGGGAGGATCTCAGGATATCTGAATACAATGAAGTGATACAGCAGATCAGTTCCTGCACGGAGAACCGTAAGAAAATTAAGCAAATTTTTCACTACTGTTAAATTAGGCCCACTACAAAGGTGCATACCAGACATTTAAGCTTGTCTCCTTTTAGTTTCCAGGGGTGGAGGCACCAGCTGGATCCAATTCTCATTCCAGCTAATAGCTGGGACATGGAGTGTCTTGAGCCAGATCTAAAAGCAGCACATGTAGAGCTATTTTTAATCTTACTGGCTTTTGAGAAAGGCAACAGAGACGTTTTCATAGGAAGTTAGGAAAGCAAAATCAGGAAAGGAAATAATCCTATTAACCAGATAGGAAAGACTGAGAGGGAGTTAATAGCTGGCAGAATCAGAGTATCCATTTTGCATCTGCAAAGAAATGGAGGTTATTTTTCCACAGTTAAAGAGCCAAATGTCAGAAATTCATAGGAAGAACACCAGTCTCTGTTTTGCACATATCCCTACTGCTAATGAACAGAAGAATTACGTGTGTTTCTGTAAGCATACTGTTCAAAATTCACTGCTGTTAAATTTAAAAGTCTTATGAAAGGGGATTTTGTCCATTTCCATGCTCCACCATTCTCTAATTGCAAATGCATAAGATAGGAGAAAAGCAGAAAATTCCTTTGGAATCCTCTGAGCTGAGGTATGCTGTAATACAACAGAGGTGTTAAATGTAAGAAATTTCTACAGTAGATAACCTTTTCATTCAATTTGCAAAAATTAAACAGTAGAGCAGTTATCATTTTCCAGTCATAAAGATTACAATTTGTACATTATTTAATATTTTTCTTTTCCAAATGCCTACTCTTCTTATGAATGTGTTCACCTGTTTGCCGTGACAAACCCATGAATTCTAGATACATTTTTATTTAGAAATAAGTTGGGACTGTAATTAAAAAGAACTGATACTTAGTATTTACCTCTTTTCTCTCACAGTGATAGATTGAGGGGTGGATAGAAAAACATGTATTTGTATCTTTGTAAATAAAAATAACACCTAGATGATAGTATTAGTGAACCACAATGCTTTACAGCTAAGATATTATTCTCCAGATGTACACAGACTTCAGAAAGAAAGTCTTAACTGCATTTCCATCAAACAGATCTGTTTGTTAATGATAGCTGGGACAAAAATATGAAAGATTGATTCTGAGAATGTTGACAGGCAAAGTTTTCCCACTTTTTCTGGCAAGAGTGTTGCTCATGTGTTGTTTCTGTTGCAGAGGCACTGCAGGCTCAGAGTGGACAGGCTCTATTTCTATGGGAGTGCACTGGATTGCACAGCAGCCTCTACTCTGATGCTATGTGCACTCATCCATACCTTCCTTCATGTTTTCCTAGGGCTTACATTGTGCTCTCGGTCTGTAAGATTCCTGCAAATAGTTCAGAGAAGGAGGAATTTCAAGAGAATACTTGAACTCTGCAGAGTAATAGTTCATCTCTTTCACGGGGCTGCATGTTGTTGTTGTACTGCTCTTGTACAGAACACTGAGAAATTGTGTTTGGTTTTACAGCAAGATATTTAAATACGTAGCTGCTCCACATTGGAAGGACGGTGTGGGCTGCGTGTCCTTGTTGTGTAGCATAAGTGTGGCTCCACCAATCAATCCTAAAAAAAAAAATTAGATTATTTAGAAGTAACATACTGAAGATAAGCCACAAGATGTGCTGCATACCTTAAGTGCTAGAAAAGGACTTTGGTTCTGCATGGCAGATAGGTTTCCTCTACAGACCACATTCTTTTTATCTGAATGCATGGACATGAGAATCTATCCACAGAGACACTGTTTTTTTGGAAAAAAAACAAGAATGTCATGGACAACATAGTGAAGAAAGAATGATCAAGGTGTCATGGCTGACTCATTGCTCAGACTTTTTAAAGAATTAACCTTAGATAACTTCATGGTTCAAATATCTGTCTTTAAAAATAAAAAACACTGTTGTAAAATTATTAGAAAAATGTTGATGGGGTTTGGTAACAAGTCAGTTTGAACTCCATTGTAATCCACTTGCTCAGTGTTTTAAATTTTTGATGCCTGACAAGTTTTGAGGAAGAAATATGGCATTTTATAAGAATATGAGTTCAGTGACACCCAAAAGTAAGATGCAGTGGTTGTGTGTGGTATTTCTGAATTTGTGGGCAGGTTTTGTTGTGGATTGTGTTTGATAGAGTACATCCGACAGTTATCTGAGGGCTGAAGCAATCAGGGAATGGAGGCAAGTACAGAAATTCAAAGATTTGAGTTACAGACAGTCCTGGAGACTTGGACTGGTGAGTGCTATTCTAACCCTACCTACTTTGCAAGTATTAGTTTAGACAATGTTTGGTACAGTAAAAAGTGTTTTCTTAACCTGGAGAAACCATCAAAAATGCTGTTATTACTATATAGGAATAGTATAATATATAAATATATAAGATCTTCTATAGTTATTAGCAGTTAATGCTGCTATTAACTATAGATTTTATGTTACTCAGAATTTAGGTTCTGAATGATGTATCTAGTAGAAGCAAAATGAAGCATACACCTATTTTGAGAAACTTTTGATGTTTCCCCTGCAAGAATTCCTATGGCATCCAAAGTCCTGCTGTGCAGAATCACAGGTAACTCCAATGTGCGTGAGTATATGTTTAGGCATTTATCTTCCATTTAAAACTGCTTTTTTCACAGATCTCTGGAAATCCCAGCTGGTTAGAGTTTCCTAGATGACACTTAATGCACCATGGAAGTACTGTGTTTATCATAAAAAGCCCCCAGTCAAGTAAATTTAAAATATGTCTGTGGGAGGAAATACTCATGGTAGAAGTGCCTTTTGATTAGGAAACATGTACAGGAAGTCCAAATTCATCTCAGCTGCAGGCAATTTGAATCTGCTCTTCTGTTTTACCACAGGATGCCTTTATCTTTAATCTGCTGCCTCTTTCCTATCTTCTGTCGAATTTGGACCACCAGATGCAAGAAAAAGTGCAGCATATCTGGTCACTAAATCTGATCTTGTTTATTGTACTCTCTGGGTTAAGTATTTGCTTCACCAAGATCACAGACTGGGAAAAATAAGCAAACAAAAAACCAAATCCAGCAAAAAGCCTTCAGATCTCTGGGTTATGTAGTATTTCCCTGCTCCCATACCCTTTTTCTCAGTAGTAAGCAGATTACTGACTACTCTTTTCTGGTAGTTTAAGTCTTCACTTTGCAATCCTTGCCTTTGGGTGATGTGTCCTGATCTCCCTTTCCTTTTCCCCACTGTGGGACCCTGTGAGAGCCCAAAGAGGCACACAGCTACAAAGGCAGATGGTAAGAGAGGAGAAATGGAAATGGCAAGCTCCAGTGTGAGAATAGATGCAGTGTGTAATACAAGAGGCCAGGGCATCTTGATGGTGGCATCTGTGTAACCTTGAGCAGCACCTGTTGAGTCAGTTCACCTCCTTTTGTCCCAAGAAGGTAAATGGTCTTCATGTGGGAAGATGACCAAGGATTATTAACATCCACTTACCAAGACTTCCTTGTCCACTCTTAGTTTATTGCTTGTGTAATGCTTTCTGCAAAGTCTTTGAAAGATGAGGTTCTGGCATATGCTTCACTGAAGAGTTAAATGGTGTAGAGAAGGACAAAGGAGGGTTTCATAATTTGGGCTATAGAATCTCCATGCACCATTACATTGCAGCTGAAGCACAGGACTTACAGGATATATATCCAATTTGAGAGGCTGTCCTGTTAGCCTCTTATGCATTTGCTCACTGTGGACTGAAGGTATGTTACACTATTCTATTGAAGTATTTGGACTAAAACAAACCTTTGAGCATTTTAAAAGTTCTGTCTAGCCAGAAAAAAAAGGGATATTTATCAAGCTGCTTACACCCTCTGTATCAGTGACCATAAAACCCTTTGAGGCCGACGTATCTTGACATCTCTAAATTCTACCACAATAAATAAAAGAACAAGGGTAGAAGTCTTCATTGGTAAAGTGCTTAAAGCCTGACAACCTTACAAGAAGTTGAGCAGAGCCAGCTTCTTTGTTTTGACAAGGTTTTCCTCCAGGATGATAAATGAGAAAGCCACATTAAATGATGACTCCCTTTCCACTTTCACGTGTTTCCTCTGCCAACCTAAGAGCATTGGAAAGCCCTCTCCTCAACTTGCCATTCTGCAAGTAAGCTGGCAGTGAGACCTGGACTCTCTGCCAAAGATGCTCCTTGGCTTTACTCTTTGTTTCAATAAAACTTGAGTTTCATAAAGTGAATCCAGTGTGTAGAATAAAAATTTTGCCAGGTGTGAAGAAAGTCTGGTGAGTTAGAAAACAGCTGAGCAGCCTTCCCATGTGTAGAGAAGTACTAAACAGGCAGGTCACAAATCCTTTTGTTGTTTTTCATGAAAATATATTAAATGAGTTTCCAAAACTAATGGTGCAGTTGTGCAAGGATTGACACATTCCTCATATCTCATGATCTAGAAGTCAGCCAGCTGACTTCAGAAGCTTTCAAGACCATTCATCTATCATTCTGGGTATTGATCTTTGTGCATTTTAGGGAGGTTTTCATCATGGAATATAGCATAAAACATTATTTCAATTATTTGCCCTAAGCTACACCAACCTTTTGGTTTGTTGTTAGATTTCAAGGGTTGATGTATTGGTCAATCAATTAAGATGGATTACCAGCATTTCTCTTTGCAGTTCACTTCAGTTTTACCAGTGTTTGAGGATACAAACCAGAGTGAACAACAACATGATATACTTTCCTTTACAGGCTGCAAACACAAAACAGTACTGCTATCTCCATTCAATTCCTCTGGAAAGGAATGGAAAATACATGTTGCAATAAGTCTCTTGTGTGTCTTGTGTTCCTTTGCTGGTGTCTGAAGGACATTTTACATTTTGCACTCTTTCACTGGCTCTGTCTACCAGCTATCCCATAATCTTCCAGTTGTAAGTGGCTGTTGTCATGTTGTAAGAATCAGTGAGTCTTCAGTGATGACAAATTATTGTTTGTAGCCGTGTCTGTAGGTATTAAAGCCTTCATGAGGATCTGGATAGAAGCTAAAACTAAGCTAAATGGGAAACTTTACAATAAAATTTTTGTTGTAAAGCCAGTGGAAGGAGGAGTTGGTGCCTCCCTCCTGCTGCTCACTCTTGCCATTGGAGTGGCCCACTGGCTGGTTTTGCAGAAATGTTTGTGCTAGCTGCCGTGTGGTGGGCTGAACTGGGGAAGGAAGAAGGTGGCAGAAAGCCAAAAAAAGAAAAATGTCTGGGAAGCTGGTGGTGTCAGTTACCTGGGGTAGTTCAAGCAGTTTCACTGCTGAAGTTTTAGCCACAGCCTTAGAGTTCAGCATTTATGTTTTCTGGCAGGTCAGGTTTCAAGTTTTCCTTCAAGACGTGATCAGATACATCTGGGTCAGAGCCTGGAAACTGTTCCTGTCTGGGTTGGGTTTGATTTGGCCCTAACTAAAACCACAGGAGCTCCTTCACAGAGCCGAGTCATTGGAAAGGAAACCAAGATTTGAACCTCTGTCTGATTATCTTAAAGTGATGTTATTTTTAGTATAAGCTTATTTTTTTTGTGTTGCATTTTGCATGTGCCCCACTGATTATGGGGTTATACGAGAGGCAGAGTTGGAAGCAAAAACATTCTCCTGCTATTTGCAGGATGCAAAAACTATTCTGAAACCAAATCAGTTGCACTTGCAGTGCCGGTAGAAAAGCCAATCTGTGCAGCAGCATACACAAGATAACTTACTGCCACTCTGTATAAACTTGGCAATTCACTTAAAAGAACATAATTCAAAGTATTCATTTAGTAAATACCACAGATTTCCATCGACTATTAGTGAGTTGATGAACCCGATTTGGTTAGACATTATAATTAATTGTTCCAAAAATGCCTAAGCAAAGGGGTATAATCAAATAATCAATTATCCAGTAGCTTTTAATTGAGATAGCTACTTCTATTTTTTATTGTCAGCCTTTCCGAAGTGTAGGAATCCATTTTAACGCTTAGAAAATTGTATCTGTGTTTATGGAAATACTGATACTTTGAGACAAGGACAAAATTCATGCCTGGTGCAAATGTATGTCACAGACTGGCATATATAAGAAAAATACTCCATTCACTCTACTTTTTAAAGTTAATGATGTGTGTGTAAAGTAACTTAAAATCTAATGTCTTCAAGTGCTTGCTATGGATTTTGCAGAAGAGCTGGATACAAGATGCATGCTAACTCAGAGAGCAGCTGGACTTTCCTCTGCAGTTGTGAGTAGATGGGATTTAAATGGGAGGGTGCTACCTACTGCCAAACATAATTTTCAAGTGTTGTGCTCCTCTGGGATGTTTTGATTGAATTAAGAGGTTTCAGCTAGCCCAGTCAGTGAGATGCAGTAGGTAGCAAAAGGTTCTCAACACATTGTTGGACATGATATGCAGGTCTTTTGCTCATTTTTAAGTCTGCAAGTATAAATTCCTAAAGCACTATAATGATTGTGTGAGCTTTTAAAGTCATATTAGAAATTTCCATACATTAAAAAGACATCCAAATACTGGACTGTCCCCACATACTCTATTATATATTTTTCTAACCTCAAACTAGAATGTTTTTTCAAGAAGAAAAATTTCTGTATGACAAAAAGCATGAAAAATGTTACTTATAATGACTGCAAGTGTCTGGAGGAAAACATCCTGTAATTTTAAATTATGTTATTCTTGCCTCCCATCTGTGTTGCAGGACTTCACTGTCTTTATTCTTGCCAGATTGCTTTATCCCCAGAGCAAATATGACTTTATTATTCCAATTTTTACAAGTTTGAGTTTGTGTCATTTTTTGGACTGAAATCTTTACCATCTCTTCTTCTGTTTCCTCAGCATGAATGTCTGGTACATGCAGTAATTCAGTTTAGCCTTATCAGACATGGGGTCCCATGGTAACAGTGGGGAATATCTTCATTATTAATACTACTGTGAGTACAGAATATGACTTATGAAAGTGTCTGTATATTTGTGGAGTTTCTCTGGTGTTATCTGTCCTCTGCTAATTAGAGTCTAGCTGACGAAGACATGGAGTGAAGAGGAGGGAGGACATTTTTGTTTTGACTGTTAATTACAGTCAGCTCTTGTAATGTGTCTCTACTGGACACTCCAGCATAGGAGAGATCCATAAAAACTCAGCTTTAAACTAATATGCTAGGACAATAAAATGAATTTAGACACTGAAATACGGAACTTAACGTTAAGATTCCCAAAGATGCTGAACAAGGAAGGCTAAGAAAAGTGAAAAAAATAATCTTGCCAAAATGGGATAGATTCTGTGGGAGATCCTGGCTGATTTGCTGTCACACAGTGTTATTGTTGCTCTGTCTGCTCCATACCATCACAGCCTGGAGGAGAGTAATATAAATCTTCTATGAATTCAATTGAACTGCTTTCTTATGTCTCCAATCTATAGAAGATTGAAAATTAATTTAGTGCAACCCACTGAAGTTTTGATCACCTTCCACATAACAGAAATCACCAGGAGTATTGAGAACTCAGCTTCTCCTGGGCCAATATCAAGAAGGAGCTGAAATTTCAGATTTGAATACACAGCACAGATATTCAGTGTGGACTGCGCGTGTTCCTGCCATGTGTTTTGCATGTAGCAATGTCTATGAGGGAGTGGAAAGTATTTTGTCAGTATTTTTGTTTTATTTGACTGCAGTTTTGACTGTTACGTTACAGAAGAGAGAAATTAGATGTAACATACCTTCAGCCATGGGTAACATACCCTTCAGACATGGAGGAATTCCTTCATGTCAATGCTGCATTTATGCCAGGCACACTGTGTTTTTCTGCCCCATGGAGTGGGATCTGTCTCACTTGTGTACTGGGGCTCTGGCACCACTTAGGGGAAAAATGGCCACATATCAAGGCTGCAGGTGGAAAGGGCTGCTTTCAACAGCTCTTCTCGGAGGGAGAGCCACTTGGGAGGCTTTTATTTGTTTGTTCCTCACTGGGGAGCTTCACTGCTGTGCTGGGACCTTTCTGCAGTTCCATGATTCAAGACAGCCATGAAGTGGAAAAGCTGTGTGATGCACTCTGATACATGGGTGTGATGCTAGTGATGATCAAATGTGAGGCAGAAGTCAGCTGTGGTTTTGTTTCAATGAAAGAGGCTTTCTAGACCTGAAATGGTGAACAAAGCGTTTCTTTCCTGCAACAGCCTAAGTTGTTGGAGGTTTTTTAAGATCTCCATTATTATTCTTAAAGAAAAATGGAGAAAGTCTGAGTGATTGTAACTCTTTTTCACTAGTGTCTTTTACTGAAAAGACAGTCCTAGGTTCTGTTACACATTTTTTCCATTGGGCCACTTAATATTTGCCTGGAAGAAACTTCTGCATCTGAAGTAAGCAGAGAAAGTGGGTTTCCATTATTTATCTCTATCCTGAAGAAACAGCCACAGAGGCATGCCAAAAGCTATTCACATGCTGAATCTGGTATGAAGTTTGGAAAGTACACCTTACAGACAAACCCTGAGCCACAGCATGTGCTGCTGGCGTTTGTAAAATAATTCTATGTCAAATAATAAATGAGTCCTGCAAAACAAAAAGAACAGGCTGGAAGATCTCAAGAAGAGATAGAGCACAGCTTGTTGATAGCATCAATTTGTAGGGGTGTTCCCCCACCATCAGGCTCTGAGGCTGCCCAGGGAAGCTGTTTCTTTTTCCAGTATCCAGAGGATCTCAATAGGAAATGAAAACAGTTGTTTCTCATCTACTCCTGGTAAAATTTCAGAATTTTTGGGCCCCGTGGTTAAATGATTCCTAGAGCTAATGCTTATAATTCCTCCCCCCCTCCTTTTTTTAAAAGAAAATCTTTTCAGCATGTCTCAGGCTAGAATGAATTTTTGCTCAGCATGAATACTATTCCCTGCCCCTTGCATCAATGGGAGCAGGAGCAGAGCTTGTTTTGGAACCAGTGGAAATATTGGCAGGGACCTTGGAATTTGTACACAGCTTTGAATCTTACATGCAAATAATGTCATGCAGCAGAAACAACTACTGAGCTGGTGTGGTGGGGTTGATGCTGGCCCAGTTCCTGGCACCCAAAAAGCTGCTCACTCACTGCCCTCTGCAAACTGGACAGAGGAGAGAAAATTTAAGTAGGGGCTCATGAGTTAAGATAAGGAAAAGGAGAGGTGGCACATCAAATACCATTATGGGCAAAACAGGCTCCTGCTTAGAAATATGAAGTGAATTTATTACCATCAGCATCAGAGCAGGATAATGAGGAATAAAAGAAGCCCTTAAAAACACCTTCCCCTTCCCTCCCAGCTCTCCCACCTGCCCCAGCAGCACAAGGAGACAGCAGTGGGGTTATGGTCAGTTCATCACCTGAGGTTTCTCCACTGCTCAAGGAGAGGAGCTGTTCCCCTGCTGCACCATGGGGTCCCTCCCATGGGAGACAGTTCTCCATGAACTTCTCCAG
>VXBQ01012105.1:88190-118666 GCA_013400175.1 Phainopepla nitens
TGGGGTGCAGTCCTTCAAGGACAGGCTGTTCTAGCCTGGGCTCCTCTCTCCACAGGCTCACAGCCTCCTCTCAGGCAAGCACCCACCCCTGCATGGGCTCCTCCAGGGGCTGCAGGTGGATCTCTACTCCCCCATGGACCCCCAGGGGCTGCAGGGCACAGCTCCTCACCATGGTTTTCATCACGGGCTGCAGGGGAATCTCAGCTCCCCTGCCCTGAGCAGCTCCTGCCCCTCCTTCTGCACTGACCTTGGTGTCTGCAGTTGTTCTTCTCACATGTTCTCACCCCACTCTTCCCTGGCCGTAATTAAAACTGCAAAAGATCTTTTTGTTTTCCTTTCTTCCTAAATCTGTTATCACAGAGGTTTTTACCCCCATTAATAATTGGCTCAGCCTTGGCCAGTGGCAGGTCCACCTTTGGAGCTTCCAGGGCTTGATTTGTTCACTCTGCTGGATGTGGAGAAAGGTTTTAGCAGCTTCTCACAGAAGGCAGCCCCTGCAGCCCTCTCCCCTGCTGTCAAAAACTGGGCCATGAAAACCTAATACAGTCAGATATCTAGTGATTTCTTTTTGAAAATGGCAAGCATCCTTTATAAAACTAGCAGTCAGGATATAGAAACTAAGGAAAGAGAGCATGATGGAGTTTTGACTCTTCTCTAGTTCATTTGGCAAGTTTCAGACATTAAGTTAAAATAGGTGCAGTTAATTTTGTGTTACTGAAGGAGATGGTCATTTCCTGATGTTCATTCTTCCTTGTTTTCTGCTTCTCTACTTCTGAGATAATCCATGTGTTTCTCATTGGTTGGGAAAAAGATGAAAACCTTGTAGTTCAGGTATACGGTTTTGACTTTTTTAATCTGCTTTGCCCACATACCTTCCAATAAGGGGAAAAAAAAAGGGATTTTACTGTCAAAATAAAGACAAAAAAGGGGAAGAGCAACTAGAGCAAAATTAATTAGTTCAACTTCTAGGATAAAAACCACTGTGATCTTGATTATTTCTTAATGGTTCAGCAAGTCACTCGATTAATAGGAGCAGTATTTGTAGGTCTGTGAACAACTTTGAAAATATAACTTATACTGGTATTTACCTAATATTAATTGCCATTACCAAGTGGTTACTGGTTGGAAAGGACTTGAAAGGAAATGCTGAGACACTTCTTCATGGGACTTAAAGGGGCAAGGGTCACACAGCCCCTCCTTCCCCAAAGGTATGAGCTGACTGTGGCTGCCAGCTCCAGGGATGCTGGAGAAGCCCCCGAGAGGACACAGACATGGCACTTGTGACCCTCAGGCCAAGTAAAGCAGAGGTCTTTGTTATCCTAAAAGCATGTCCAGGACTTTTTATGATGCAGCACAGTGCATTACTATGCCTAAGATGTCTTTTGCCTGAATCTTGAACAAATAAATTACTTATTAGTGAAAGAGGTATCACACAGACACACCCGTGTGATGTATTGCAAAAATGGTTGCCAGGCTCTTTGAAATGAATGCGAAAAGAAACAGCTGACATTTCCAAACTGAATTGCAAATCTTGTAGCCCTGCAAATTTACAAATATACAAATCTTATTACACATCTCCTGAGTGACTACATTTAAGTGATTCATGAAGATACAGAAAATTCATCCCTATCAGCTGGGTCCAGGAAGGACAAATTGCCCAGGAACAGCCTATTATGCTTGTTCTTAGCACTTTTAAAATGACAGCTGACATTTATTTCTAAGATGTTATAATGCACAAGGGAAGATAACATTCCCTGCTACTGTTGAGCTGTGAAAACCTGCATTCAATAATTATTTGCATATCTCTTCTTTAATCCAAGGATTTAGATTCCCTTTATAAATATTTACCAATTAAGCAGCTCAACAAACTAAGCAGTGGGAACACATTGTTATATTTTATAGTTGTGCAAAGAGTACTTGTAAGTTAAAGCATTTATCCATAGTTTTATCCAAGGGCAAAGAGGAGTGAAGTGTCAGGACTCAAGTGTTTAGCTGCACAGGCTTCAGTCAGTCCATTTTTTATATGTGTATTTCACCATGAGCAATATACTCATCAAAATGGAGAAGTCATTTTTCAGGTCAAGTGTTACCTGCTCAAAGACTTTTTTTTTTTTTTTTAAATAGAGAAATGTGGTTCTTTTGACCCTCTAGTCTGACCTCTTGTGGAATACAGAGGGTTTCCATGAGTAGTTCTCTCTTCACCAGGGTCTGCTGTGGACTACAGTATTTCAGTAGGAAAACAAAAAGGACAATATAAAATTACAACTCCCTCAAAATTCGGTGATTCTTTGAAGGTTCTATCAATGGAGAATCCACTAGAGTTGTGGCACTGTTTAGGATGCTTACTGTTAAGCATTTGCCCTTTTTTCATTGAACTTCAATTTCTAAACATAATCTGCTTCTTTAGCGACACAATTAATTTCATGGGTTTAAAGTTCCTGAACGTTGTAACTGATACTGAACTCATCTGCAATTGTTTTTCCCAAGAATATTGATAAGTATTTTTTTGTCTGTGGATATTTCTTTTATGTTTACAAGTATCTAATGTCCTTAATAAATCCTATTAAGTTCTGTCACAGATCTGTTGGTAAAGATGTGTTAAGTTACACAGGATGGATCTTTCCTTTGATATTTGCCTATGTAATTTATTGTCCTGCTGTTTGTGAATCTTGGTACAAAAATTACAGATGTTGATTCCCTTTCTCAGAGTTTGTCTTTTGCATATTTTGTCAAATTCTTTTAGAGTTCTCTCACCTTAGATAAACAGTGTCAGGATTGAGTACCTCTTCAGTGAAGGCATTTAATTCTCACTGTTTTTATTGAAATGACTTCTTGTTTGTGTCTTATTATTTTTCCCATGAGGACCTTAACTAGGACTCGGGGAAAAAAAGCATAAATTGTAAATTGTGTCCTCCAGTGTCTTGTGTTTCCTTCTGAGAATGTTAGAATGCAAATATTTGAGGAGAAGAGATGCTGAGAGGAGTGATTCAGGACAAGCAAGATTTCAGTTGTGAATTCTGAGATCTAGAATTGGTATGATGGAAAGCTGCACAAGCAATGTGCTTTGATTTCTACTCCTTCACTGGACAGTGTATGCAGCTCTTCAGCACCATGAACTGGAAATAATACCAGTGAACAAATTTGGATGTTATTAAAGGATGTTCATTACTCACAACTAGCAGCTAAGTGAAATACACATTAGTGAAATTTTTCATTCAGTGGCTACTTAATCTGATTCAAATTCAGATTTAATGCCTAAGTGCTGATACAGTTCCATGTAAGAACTGTATCTGTGACATTGCTCTATTTGTTGCTAAAGACAACAGTAAATTAGTTAAAAGTCATAGAAGAAATACTAAATTACAGATTGTTTTCTGCCTGCTTGTCCATGCTTACCTGCTTCAGTTGTGTCTGAGTATTGCCAGTGAGTATATTAAAATACAGAGAATGCAGAGCCCACCTATGGAGGAAAGAACTGACAGAGCTTATATGCTCTTGGTGGATCCTCTAATGCCCATAAGAGTGTGGTTCATGATTATTACTCTTTTGTATTTTAATTATCATGACCACTTGGACATATGTTGGAGAGGACAGCCTATTTTTTTTTTTGTGCCATTGTCATGGATGAGGATCAGCACTTAAACAGTTTTGTTAACTCTCAAAAGAGAGAGTTAAGAGGATTAATTTGTTTTTACAACACAGCTGTTTCTTAGGAAGAGATGATTCCTTGCATTTTTTTTTGAGAAAGGAAATGCATTTGGTTAGATAGCTGTTGATATAATACAGTACATCTGGCCTCATCCACACTTTTCTCCATCCAGACTCCAAGTTCAAATGTTTTCCCTCATGCTGCTTGTCAAATAAAATGTCCCAGGACTAATTATTGCATTAGCTGTAGTCTTGTTAGATCATAAGATTAATGATCTTAAAACAGCTGTGATGCTAAAATAAATGTGATTCAAAACAACAGTGACATGGACACTTCTGCTCAGGCATTCCCACATGAAGCTGATGCTTCTGTTCTGAGTAGAAGAGATCACAGGGAAGTGTACAAACTCCTCAATCTTCTCCTTTGAGCTTTAATACATTTTTGATATGCAGTGGTTGTGTATGTGGTTTCTGTGGCTGCACAAGGGTTTTTCCAAGGAACTGGCTAAGTTCTGTGTGACTGATTTATGGATGAATGTTGAACTACATCTGAATTTTCATTCTTAGCACCTGTTTGAAGTCATTTTTTCAGCCAGGGGATAGGGAAGGACAAAGAGGTCAAACTTCTTATGCAGCATGCTGCAAAGGTTAGAAGGCAGATACCCCCTCCAAGGTACATTTCACTGTCTGAATAACCTTGCAGTGTTCTGCAGTCACAGCACCCAGCATAAAAGCTCAGGTGGACATATACCCGAATAATGGCAGAAGACCCAAATTTATTTTTTTTTTAGGGGAGTTCAGGTATTTTCTGCAGCATCTCCTCCAAGAGCTACATGCAACAGCCTGAAAAAACTCAGTTAAGGTCTGTAAAGACATCTGGAGATGGAAAAGCATTTATGAAAGTTAAATTTTATGAAGATTATGGCTGTGTTTCACAGATAGGCCACATAAACAGGTGCAAAAGTTGAGAATGGAATTGCAAGAGCAGTAACAACAGCTCTAAGTGCAGAGTGCATTTACCCAGGAGATACAGAGACATCTAGTACAGAGTTAGGTTCCCATCTCTTTTTCCCAGTGTATTTTTAGAGAAGGTTAATGTCTCCAACCAAGACATTCTGGGATTCACAGAATGGAATTACTCAGTGAATTAGCTGATACACAAGAGAGGTAGGAAAAAAATTACTGAAAGGAAGGAGTAACATGTAGTTGGAGTGATGAGCATTGAGTAAGACTAGAAACATAAATGAATGATAGCAGTTATGGATGAACTAATGGTAAGTGAAAAGGGACAAGATAAATATTACTTTCCAGGGAATATCTTCACCAAATCATTGGTTGGTGGTTTTTTTTTTTTTAAATCTCTGTGGCATTGGATATATTACTGAGATTTTTTTTTTCCCTGTGTCCTTATTGATGAACTGGCCAAAATGTGCAGTCACATGCCTTTAATTTCCTCTGTAAGGAAGGGAACAGTATCTGCTAAGTGTTTGGGGGAGACATTGGGATTGCAGCAGGTGTGGGTCCTAGGGAATGTCCTCATGGGAAGCAGCCTCTGTCACCCACCATGGTGTCTGCAGAGTTAAGTGCAGAAGAGGTACTTGTTGCCAGCACTTAAGTCAAAGTCAGCACTGCTCACAACAAGACTGGATGCATGCAGTGGGGGGGGGACAGGATGGCCTTTCCAACATGCCTCGTGGAGACTATTACATAAATTAATAGCATATTGATATTGTGGGTCAGTATGGCCCAAAATATTTCAAGGATAATCTTTGCTGGTGGATTTCTATTTAAACATCTGTCTTCTGGTGAAATGCAGAGGGGGAAATTTAACCACATCTTTCTAGGGAGTCCAATAAAAACTTTTCTGGTGCTAGCTCATTTGGTCTATCACTCTAACTTCCCTGTGAGCCTGTCCTTCCCTGGTGAGGGAACATCATCCATGACCCTGCTGCAGCTCTAGGGACAGTGGGAACAGAGGCTGGGACAGCAGCACGCACTCAGAGGTCCCAGCCCAACCTTGCTTTGTGCCTGACCCTGCTCCTCCTGGAGCCTCCCAGCAGATGAGGCTGCTCCAGGACAAGGCTCCTGCCCAGTCCTGAGCCTGTGGTCACCAGGCTGTGAGAAATCAGCAACCTTCTCAGGCTGTCCTGGGAGGTTTTGAAGGAGTGCAAAGAGAATTATAAACAATATCTGCACCTGGTGTTTGTAGGGGAGATTAATGATATTTGTCTTAGGATGTTTTTCAAGGGGTTGTTTTTCTTTCACCAGTGGCCTGAGGGGTGTCTTTGCTTGTTAACCTGCTGACCAATGTGAATTGACCTAATGAACTCATCTACAAAAGTCAAGTTCTTTTCTTAATAAAGGCTTTTTAGCTTCTCTGCCTTCTGATCTATGGGGTCCTTATTGTTGCTGAGTGAACTCTGCAGTGACACTGAGCCCACCCCAAGGGCTGTGACAAAGGGGAGCCCTGTTGCAGATGGCTGGGGTTTGGATCTGCCAGGGCCATGCTGAGCCCCCAGACCCCCTTCAGCAGAACGTGGCTGGGCACTGAGGAATGGCCTCTGCAATGGGCAGGTGAGGATTTCCCAATGGCTGGCAGAGAGCCAGCAGCAGCTGGGAAGGGATGGGCTCTTTCAAGGCAAGATGTCTTGGCTAGAGGTGAGGGTAGTGCCTAGCCTTGCTCCTTCTCCTGGCTGCTGTGGGCAGTGTGTGATTTTAGCTCCTGCTGGTGCGTGTGAGGGTTGCTGAGCACGGGGAGCTGGATGGAGCCATTCAGGGACAGCAAGTCTGGTGCTCAGTGTGTGACAGCTGGAGCTCTTTGGCTGCAAAGGGTGCTCCAAGATCCCTTTGGCAGTGAAAATGGGACCTTCCTTGCCGGCTGAGTGATGAGCACCTCGGGGCTTTTTTAGCAAAATAGGTGAGGATTGTGTGGAGAATTTGGTTTGGATCCAGACCTCCAGACTGCACTTGAAAAGGAGGACTGTATCTGCTGTGCTGTGACCTCTCATGCTGCTCTTGAAAAATGGACACGTGGTGGGGTTCATCATCTGGGCACAGCAGATCCCCTCGGGGGTGGATACAGGCTCATTCTGGAACCAGAATGGGTGACTGTATTTTGAAGCAAACTTTTTAAGAGAGTTGTGGGCTTTTTCACAGCTCAATAAGCATATTGAGAGGCTTATTAAAATAATAACAGCACATTTGTTAATAATTAATCATTGGCATTAATAGAGGGACTTTCAGCCAAAGATGCTGAAGTTCTTTCCAAATTTCACTGACCAAAATTGCCAACAGTAAGGAATTGCCAAAATTACCTAATCCATCATCATGTATTGCCACCCCTGACAGCTATTTAATTGTTCAGCACATAACAACTGCTCAGTAGAAATCAGATTGGTGCAGAAAGCAAGGAGTTTGCTGCATGTCCAAGAAAAGGTCAAAAAGAAGTAGGTGAAGGGCTGTGGATATCACTCCAAGGTGGACTTGGTCATGTAATAACACACCCACCTTTTATTTGCGTTCATTCATGAATCTCAGTTTATAAGCTGGGATTTTACATGCCACTTGAGTTGGATGGTCCCTGCTAGCGCAGTGGTGCAGAAAGATGTGGTGTGCTCAGAGCTACCATTGTCATCCTTTCCTGCTGAAGGCTGGCATTCAGACTAACCCTGAGGATCCTTTGGATTCTTTCTGGTGTTTAAACACATTGATCACTGTGATAAAACAAAGCCTTGACCTACACCCTGAATATTTAATTTCAGCTCTGTTCTCTGATTTTATTGCCTATTTCTCATAGCCTAAATTGTCTTATAGTGATCTCTGCTGACTGTGGAACAAGACCAGATGTCTAATTTATGTGCCTCAGTTAAATGCCTAAAAGGTAGTTGATATGAATCCAGCCAAAATTCTTGTGAGTTTTTTATTGCATCTGCCTTAGTGATGTTACACCTGTTTGTATCTGAATGTATCTGCAGCCTCTCCATATTAAATACAGGAAATTTATCCTCATTATGAAATCTCTCTTGAGAGTCCATTGCTAATGAAATTGCTTCATATTTATTTTTGAAGTTGTATATAAACAACTAGCATTATTAGTATACAATTACCAGAGAGTAATCACAGAATTACTGTAAACATAGTCTACAAAACATACTGCAAATTAATATTCATGCATTTCTTAATCTGCCATTTGGAACAAAAGCATAAATCCAATCTAGACTTCATCACAAAGGAATAATATCACCAGGGGAAACTGGGATGTTTTGTACTTTAGGGTAATTAAAGGGAAAAGTCCTGTGACTCTTTTCAGTGTTCTGGGGGTGCAACTGCTGTGGCTGCTGATGCACAATTCAGCAGCACATTGTGTCAGTGATAAGACAGAAAAGAAAAGCAGCATTTAGACATGCCTCTATGCAGAGATATTGCAGCATTCAATCAAATGTGTGCAGCTGATTCCAACAACGTTGTTTGACAGCCTGATATTTGCAAGAAGTCTAAGATTAAAGATAGCTAAAGGAATGTAAATGAATTCTGCCATTTACAAAAAACCATAGGTCTTTTGTTGTCTAAAGTAGAAAGAAATAAGTGAAGTAGTAAAACTAGAGGCTCAGAAATACATTTTGTGCAGCTCATTCATGTTTGCTCTGCTTAGATTAGATTTTTACACATTCTTCACACAACTGGAAATAGACCAGTACTGAAAAATAATGGGAATGATTAAAGGGTGGTAAAGTACTTTCGATTTCATGAATATGGTATTTGGGGGTGATTTTTAATTACTCATTTTTAGATGTCCAGAAATCAGTTTTGCAAGGGCTAAATGACCATAAGGATACAGTAAATGGAAGATGTAAAAATGTAACTCTTCCATAACTGAGAAGTAGAAAAGCAAAAATTTAGAATTCACATTGAGAGAAATGAGAGTAGGGGTCACTTTTGAAAACTTAGCTTATACAAATTCAAATAGAAAGAGTGGCAAAGCAGATTTTTGTGATGCTACTAAAATTTTTGAGAGTTTAGAAGAAGCAGGAGGAGAAAACAGTCATTCCTTTGCTTTTTAAAATGATGCTGCTCTAAATGTCGTCATCACTCTCACGTGCCCATTTCTGCAGAGGTTTAAGTGTTTAAGGGAAACCATGGTGGATGACAAGCTATTCAGGACCACGGTTATTTCAGGAGCAAAATCTGGTTTCCAGAGGACTGGAATTGTAAGGACTCAGTGATGTGGGGAGGGGACCAGGGGCTGTGCTGACACAAGTGACCACGACCACATTCCCAAACCCCCTGCTCATTGCAGGTCACACACACTCCTGTACTCCCAGCTCCCACACAAAACAACAGTGGTGTCTGACAAATGCCAACAAGCTGTGCACGTGTTTTGTTTCTCTTTTACTGACTTGCTTTCTCATCAGAGTGTTTCTCATTCTACACTGGACAGAGGACTGTATGCTGCCTTGTGTGGTCTGGGAATGTGTTGGAAAGAATCATTGTCATTTTTACAGAAATTCTAACAATGTTAAATGCCATCATGACAAAGCTCTTTTTGCTTCCTGCCCACAAAACACAGCATTCTGCCATTTCTTATAACTTCTGCCTGTCTCTTAATCTATGCCCAAGAAATGAGGCAGAACGTTCCCGCTGAATAATGTCTCCTTGCATAGATAAGGCTTTTAGTGAGGAACATTTTAATAGAGTTCAGATTTAAAGAGAAAAAGAATAGAGATTAAGGAAGTAAGACTAATACATATTTTCCAAACATATTTTAAATGAGACTACAACAATGAAGCAGAATGATGCTGCACATAAGATAGTAAGAAGTGGGAGGTATTTTCAGGAGCCAAGAGTTGTACAAGGGGTAGGTTCTTGCTGCAGTAAATGTGAAGGGGCAAAAAGAAAAGAGGTCTGACCAAAAAACTATTTGGATTACCAAGGTCACAGAAACCATCATGGACCATGTTTCTTTAATGCCCAGTGAAGGGGTGAAATTGTTTAACAGGGAGTCTGAGGCATTAAGGAGAAGGCAGAACATTGGCTTATAGTGCTAATAAAAAAAGTGATATGTGGCTTTTCATTAACTTGTGTTTCTTTATGCAAATCCTTTGGGGATACTTCATGCTTGATGATATAGAATTTTATTCTTTTAATCCCTAAAGATGTGATCACAATGACTCTATAAGCTTATATGGCAGAGATAGTTTAAGTGTGAATTCTGAAAAACAGATAATGCAGGAAAGATAAAAAACTTAAGAGTAATGGAATGCAACAAGCAGCGACAAAGTTTAATGAGAAATATTTCTTTTGAAACACAGCATGATAACAAGAAAGGATTCAGTAAAGAGAGAGAAAAAAATTTATGAAAGGACATTATTTTTATAAAGCTTGCTATAGTGCATGACTTGAGGAGAGTGGGTATGTTTAGAAAGTCCCTAAAATCTGTCTCAGATTCTCTGCACTGCATGTGGCAACAATCAAGGTTTTTCCTCCAGGACATAGACTACCGTTTGTAAATTAACTTCTTGATGGACTGAAAACTTAGTTTAATACTTATTTCCTGTCTGCATTTGAAAAAAAAAAAAAAAAGGCAGCAGGGTCAGTCAGTTCTGGGTACTTGAGGAAGGATACAAATGATAACTGAAATATTTAGATTTTACTCCCCTGATGGGAAATGTGTAGATCTATATAAAGAAGAAGAACAAGAAGAGGACTAAAAGTCTAGCGGTTATGTTGAGAAAAGAAATGAAAATGCCTAACTAATTCTTGATTGTTCTGCTATTCTTGCTATATTTAGGTTCTGTGTATTTATTCCATTGTATAAGGAGGAATGTTCTAAAAATATTAGTGGTTTTTTCCCTTCAGATTTAAAAGGGCATGTGAAGATGTATCATCTGCACTCAGAAGTCACAAAACTTTGGAGTCTTTATTAAAACTGTTAGGAAGATACAGCTATAGGAGAGCTCTGACACTGCAGGAAGGCAGCAGGATTTTTCCCTTTTATTTCTTGGTAAGGCTAATAGAAACATTGACCAGTTGATGCAAATCCATGTTGTATATACTGATGATTTCATTGCAGAAGATGTGGAGCAATAAATGACTGAGATTTGATGGAAACAGGAAACACATGGGGTTACATGAAGTGAATGAAGGTGAATTGCTCATGGTTTTAGGTCAGCAGAAAGGGCCTGGATGAGAGTACCCAGAAGCTGACAATCACCAATATCAAAGGACCATAGAAAAAGGTGTCAGTGAGGGAGGGGATAAGGACTTAAGCACAAAATATAAATAAATATCAAGGATAAGAGTAAAGGTGGTTTAGTTAACTTGTATTCAGAAGACAGGTCAAGAATTTGGGACGATGGGAGCCAAACAAGCTACATCTCTCAGAAAAGATCATTCTGATGGTGCTTGACCTGTCACCAAGCACTAAGATGAAGGAATAATAAACATATCTGAGGAAATTGCTACTGAGGGGGGAAATATTCTGTTGTTACAATGACTGTGCCCCAACACCTATATTATTTCAAATATTGCATTGAGTGGATTAGTGTCCCATTAAAATAATATCAGATACTTACAGAGGGAATCTCTACCCTGTGACAAAAGGCAGCAGTCTCTGACTCTAAGGAAATGCTGGGAGAAAGCTTTTGTGGAGGATATAAAACTTTTTATGAGAGATATCAGAGGCTTAGTTAGATGGGAGCACATATCATAATGAATAATTCTCTGCTCTAAAGGTGATTGAGTGAGTCAGAGACATTTTCTTCCCAAATTTCTCTGATTGTGTGACAGAGCTTTGTTTATTGATTTATAGCCTTTCATTTGTAACACTCCCTTTCAGAAAGTGTGGGGTTTCAATATTTCTGTCCCTTTTTCACTGGTTGCACAGAAAGTAACAGCAGAAGATGGCAGCAGAGATTGCTGTCTCTGTCTCATTTCTTTATATGTGCAGAGTATGGATGCTTGGTGAAAGAACACAGGGTGAACTTTTCTTTAAAAATATACTGATTTAGCTCTGGGAAGATAACTCCTTGACTCTAAGAACACATTCATCAGTTCATTTTTTTTTTAATGGAAATTATGTGGGAGTTATGAAAGAAAAAAACTTTCTCCTTGTATCTTTCCATATGTCTCAATGGCAACACTTGTGAGCACATGAAACAGTCCTTGCAAAAGATCGTGGACACATTCACTTTACATGATCCTCCTGCCTTAGCAATAACTCATCAAAAGCAGGTGCCCTACATTCTGTGTAAAAATCAAATAGGTTGAAAATTGTAAAGAAGTGCTGAAAAGTTTCATATAAAGTTCCTTAAATTTCTACAGGGGACTCAGCAAACAAGGCCAAAACTCTAATTTGTGTAATTTGTAAAGATCTGCCTGCAGATTATCTCAACCCTCTGATCACAGGCAGTGCATTAGGTGTGAGCTAAAGCCTGTAGGAAGAGTAATGTACTTTTAGTAGACCAACTGTCGTGGTTGTAAAGCAAAGACTTTTGGATAGTTAACTTCCTTCTCCTATCACAGAGAGACACACACCCACAGACTCTGCCTAATCCTCTCTCAGGGAAAGCCAGAACATCCTTCCTCAGAGGCAGGGGAATACCAGGGTGGATATATTTATAGAGGATGCAGGAGCAGTGCCAGTGCTGCCTTGCTGCCTCAAGTGTGTTGGAAGCAGCTGTCTCTGCTCCTGCTCTGGCTGCTGCACATTAATATTTTTGTGGTTTTGCCTGTGCATAAGGAAGCTTGCTCAAAATCTGTCTGTGCTTCTGCTGCTTTTCTAATAGCTACAGGAGAGTCGAGATGCTCTTGGATTTTTTGTGGTTTTTTTTTAAACTTAATTTTATTTTTATTTTATTTTTTTGATTCCAGAATCTCTGCTTCTGTGCTGAATATTAACTGTTTGTAGAACTGCGAAACTGAGGCCAACAGACAACTTAATTGCTTCACTAAAGAGAGAAGCATGACTCAGGTCTGCATATTCCAGACCTCATTTGTCTTCAGAACCTTTCAAATCAGAGAAAAAAAGAAAATCAGTGGGTACATAATATGCTCCCTGGAGGTGACATTTTTAGAGCATCCTTTAATTCTGACAGAAATTTTCCATGATGTCTGTTGAAGCACGTTTGCTGTCTTTCTTCCCTGTTGTTAATGACTGCCACTTGTCAAATGGGAGACCTGGAATAAGGAGAGTTTTGCTAATAGCTCCACAGTATTATATTTTCTGTCTCTCACACATGCTTCTACTTATCTTTCTGGTGAGTGCAAATCAGCTGTTTTACTCTGGTATTTTCCTTATAATCATACTGGAGGTCAAAGCATTCATGACTACTACATTAACCACAATAAGTTTCTGAAGGAGTAAATTCAGGTGTGGACATAATATCTTACCTCAATATTGCTTTATTATTTAGGCTGAGGTCAGAACAGTTATTATTCCTCATAATATACGTATGTATTCCTGGCATTGTCCTCCTTAATCATGAAAAATGGAAAAAAAATTGAGATCTACTCCAGAATGCAATGTGTTAAACTCTGAAGGCTACAGGTATGACAGTGTATGAGGAATTATCCTTTCTGCTGCAGAATGCAGAGTGTTGCAACACAAGGAAGCCATAATTGGTGACATCTTTCTCATTTTTCCTTTATATATTTGTGAGTTTATATTCCTAGTGATTCTTTCTGAGAGATTGGTACTTTAGGTTCAGGTTGTACTGAGGTTTTTGAAATGATGGAGGGGCTTTTCAGAATTTGCAAAAATATTTTGTATGGCTGTTGCTGCATCCTGAAGGTAGAGGTGGGAACACTGGTCCTACCCTGAAAGTGAAATTAGTTGTGGGGTTTTTCCATTTCCTGGAGCTTCCCTTCATACTTGGCTCTTTTGTGCCAATATTTTGGAAATAAGGTGTATTAAAGTTCTGATGATGAGCTGCTATATATTTTTTTGTACAAATTTTGTTTCCTGTGGTTGCAGGCACTGCTGGTCCTTGTCTAGCTGCAAAGGCCTTTCAACATCAGTGTTTGAATATGAGTGGGCCATATTTAACTTTTCAAAGTGTGGAAACAGCCACAGTCAGAGCCTTTTTATATCCTAATATATACCCATCTCAACCAGCTCTGTAATGTCTTCTTGATTTTTCATTGGTAAAAAATTCAGTTCAGTAGTAACTTCTTTTGAAGATGCAGACCTCAAGTATCTGGCCTACATAATTATTCTTGTGAGGATAAAACTAGCTGGACTTGCACCAAAAGAAATTGATGTGTTTAAAATTTAAAAAAAAATGAAAAATAATAAAGAAGCCTAGCCCAAACCAAAGAATTGTCAGGTTAGGATGGGAAACCAATTATTCCCTATGGGAAGCTATTACCTAGTGTCTTAAGCTGTTAAAACCATGCAGTTGTAGTGGATTTAAGCACCAGACCTACAACTGTTTTAAACAAGGAAATACAAACTGATTTTTTCACTTCTATTTTTTCACTTCTATTTTTTCTCCAAAGGTTTAAAAAGTTTATTGGGCTTCACTGATGGAAGCTGTACAGGCATCACTGAAATGGATGAAAAGAAGGGCCTAGTATTCAGCTGAAACACATATATTGCTTTTCTTTTATTTTCTCTTTTCTTGGTTCCAATTTTACCAATCAGCTACTTTTTATTTGGGATTAAAAAAAATATGGAAAACACTAATGTTGAATTGAATATTTTAAACTTACTCCTTTAAAAATTAATCTTTTTTTGGTTTTCAGGCATTTAAGATATTATTGTTAACATAATATCTGGTATTTCAGAGAGGTATTTGATTCAATAATCTACCATCTCCTTTGTATAATATAGTGTAATTTTTTGGGGATAATACCAAGTTCTTAGAGTTCTTTTTTCATGACTCTTAAAATTCTTATATTCTTCATGAATGTAAATTCTTTTATGACACTGAGAGACAGTCTTTCAAGAATGTGTCTTAATTTTTAAAGTATTCCACTAAAAGCTGGGCTAGAATGAATTGAAATCTGAGAGGGGAGTTTCCCTGGTGACCTTGATTGTCTATGCTTCACTTTTAGAGGTAGAGAGAGAGGGAAAATGACACCTGCATACATCTCTTTGCAGTGAGTCACAGTAAAATGTCCTGTGCTATGAATTGGTTACTTGGGTTTTTAACTAAGTGAGGAATAAAAGAACCATTAAGTGAATTTCATAAAGAAGTAGGCAAGAAAAGCATTTCAATACTGTGTAATATCCCTTTCTGTGCATCTATGCATGTGGCACCTAACACAACTATATGTTGAAATGCTGTGCTAAATAATGTACACATTTTGTCTCCTTTTGGTTGCTGTAGAAACTGAAGCAGGTATTCAATTTGTCTGAAATCACTCAAAGAACTAATATTAGAATTATGGCACTCTGGGAGTTGCCAATCCCAGAATTACTCCCCAAGTGTTAAAAATGTGATGCACTTCAGAAATTTAATGCTGATATGACTTTGTCAGAGCAAGTACAGAAAAAAGAAAATTTTGAAATTTAAAATGCCTGTAGTATCTCAGAAATTGGGAGATAACAGTGTGAGAAAAACACTAAGCATATGGTAGATTGAAAATGGAGATAAAGATGAAAATGTTATGATGCTCATAAGAGGTAAATAAAAAGCTTTCTTAGGGTAAATGGATGATTATTCAGAAAAAAATAAGGTTAGAAAACTCCATAACAGTGTGTAGAACTGGAAAAAGGTATGTGAACAATTATGGAGACAGATGCAGGGCTCCTATTTATTCCCTTTTTTTATGTGGAAATCTGTGTACATCACCAATATGGGGTTACAGTCACAGGGAAATTGAGTTGATGGCATCTGACTTCCCCTTCTCATTCTAGTTCTGAGTCTGGTTTTCTACTCTGAGAAAACCCCTCAGCTTATCCTTGTGAGTTGTGATCCCCTCTTACACACCTTCAGACTTTTTTTTTGGGAGAGGCTTGAAGTAAATGATCTCATTCCATGCAGGATGTGGGAAAAGAAAAGATCTTATGAGTTTGCTTCTTGCATGTTTATTCTGAGGCAGAGGACCTTACAAATGAGATATTCCTCTCATGTATCTTAGTATATAATATTATACTCAGTCTGAACATCAGACTAATTCTAACTTGGAAAATTCAACCCTAACAGCTCCTCTACCCACTTAATAATTTCTGTCTATGAAAAGAAGAGTTTTCTGTGTTCTGCAGGGAAGGAAGAAAGGAAGGAACTGGAAGCATCTAGGCATCCTGTTTATTTGCATCACATGGATGAATAAATTCAGTTAACAGCAAGTACAAAGTAAAAGCTATAGATAGGATGGAAAAAGAACTATTTTACAGCCCATCTGTTCTGAATTTTCTGTGTATTTTCAAAGTAAGATAATCCCTTGAATGTTGCTAATGAATTTTTTTAAACTAATACTGAAATAAGTCATCTGCATTCTGCAGTTCTATATTCATACTAATTTTTATGCATATAATTTCAGATTGCATAGTGTGATTATATGCTATACAGGACTTGCAACAGAGAAGCATCTTTATATTCTCAAATAGTCTGCAAGTACATAGAATATATTGGACTATTTTTTTTTCTCAGCTTTTTTTTTTTTTTCCTAAAAATCAGGAATTCAATATTATTCAGTGGAATAAGTGTAGTGGAGACAATGCTCTTCAAGCTCTGAAGGTGAAAGAAAAAGGGTCTCTGAAAAACTCTAGATTATTCCTAAAACCTATCAGTAGCTTTGCATTTAAGTGTTGTTCAGAAGCAGTTGTCTTAATTAATTTGGTGAGAGCTGGTTCCTTTCTGGGACATATGGGTTTCTAAGGCAGTTTGTCTCAATCCTTGTTTCTATGAACTGTGATTAGATGGACTATGAGGAAACTGAGACACTTAGGTGTCCCTTGCAACAAAAATTCCAGCTCATCTGTCTGGCGTTGACATCTGAGGTTGAACAGGCAGTGTAAGTGTTTAAAGATTAATCTCCCTAATGGTTCAGTTAATCTTCCCAAAACCTTAAGGGATTTGACTGACAACTCCATGAATTTCCTCCTCAAGTGTGCATTTATAAGAACAAAGGGATAAGTAGGGAAAAAAAAATAAATCTATATCCTAAACCCACAGGTGCTTCAACGGACTCAGAAATATTAGATATTTTGTCATTCACTTCTTGTAGATTCTCAGCCTACTCTGTACTAATCAGGTTCTTCTCCAAACTCCTCTACATCCCTCATTTTGTGGGCTAGAGAAGTCAAGCTTTTATTCTTCAACCATGGTAGCAAAGACAAATTTGTTAAGAGGCTTCCCAAAGGGGTAAAATATATCTAAGACATTTAAGACAATGCATAGAGGAACAATGATTCATTTTTATTTCTGAGGTCAAATTGTTGTTCATTGCTAAGCAAATATAAATATGGAAATCAATAATTTCTGTGGAGCACATCCCTGGCTAGGAGTATCTGGGAATTCAGAAAAAAGAGGAAGAGACTTTACTGTATCAGATAACAGATTTTAGTCAATATAATCTGAATAACTTGAACTTGACCAGTCATATAAAAGAGAATAGGGATATTTTTTTTTTTGTGATATTGAGAGCCTCTTGGAGACAGTCTGGTTTTTTTTCAATCTGTTTAATCTGGGTGCTTCTTCCTTTGCAAGTCTGGCCAAACATGAAAAACTTGAAGTAAAAAGAAGCAGACCAAACATGTACAGAAAAACTGTGTCAGACTGTAAGGACTTTCATAAGTTTTGCTTAAGCTGGTTCTAACAATTAGCATGGAATGTCAAATATTACAAGTAAATTGTTGGAACTTCTTTGTTCTTCCTTTTTATGGCTCAGGGTTATGAGCTGCTGGAAAGACTGTGTACATGTCCCCTGATTTGGACAACTCAGTACTAACTGGCTAAATCATCTGTCTCTTGTGCTTTGCTCCTCTCATGATTTGAAAAATAATTTGCTGGCTTCTAAATGCTCCTTCAAGATGCACAAACTGAATATACAGAAAAGAAAAAGAAGTTTCCTGCTATTTCTTCACATGAATGCCACTATGATTGATTTCAGAAGAAAGGAAATTTTTTCCCTTGAGAAGTAAATTATAATTTTCTTGTATTTCATGCCTTCCTGTCTGCATATGAAGAACAAAAAAAAAAAAATCCTCCTGGGATTTAATGCTTAAAAACATAAAGATATCTCTGGATAAACTGTTCTATGACCAAAAAGACTTGAGCTGGGTCAGATAGATTGTACTCAAGCTGACATTTAAAGATGACGTTATCTGTTGACTCCAGCTGTAGAGCACACACAAAACAGAAATACGTTGGGACAGAGTAAGAATTCTTTGCTGATATGAAGGTTTAACCTTGTTCAGAGGCTGATTAAGTGTAAGGCAACCAGACAGTTGGTCAGATTTACTGTTTAATTCAGTAGTATGATAAGATACAACTGCTTATTTAAGTGAAACCATCATCTCAATACAGAAGAAATGGCTTGGTTTATTTAAAACTGTTGAGAAGCAGAGGTTTCTGCAATCTCAGGAGAACAAATGTTGTCAACAGATATGCATTAGAGACCCAGAGCACTGGATTCATTTCACCTAGTCATTGTTCCACATACAATGATGTTACACTTTGAAAAGATAGAAAAGAATGGAAGTTAAGCTAATGAATCTGGCTTGCCTGAGCAGAGCAGAATAAAGAAAACATGACCTTAAGAAATCTACTACCTCGATGCTGGACAGTGATGAGACAAATGCCAAGCAACTGATCTAGAATATTCTGTTGTTGCTAAAGAGCTTTGGTCAGGCCATGTGAAAAAGGAAAGCTCAGAAGGTTGCATTTCAGAAGGCGGTCAAACTCCAGTTTGCTTTGCGTGGTCTGACTATGTCTAAATGCCAATCAACCTCAAACTAGCACAGTGTAAAAAGGAAAGTGATTAAATATCTAAAGATTGCATGTAAGGTACAGGATATAGATAAAGAAATTATATGACTGGATGATTGCAATGATGAGATAGGGCTGGTCCTGCCTTAGGGAGGAGCTGTAAGATGTGAACTAGAGGACCTTTTTCTATGACCACCTCACCTCTTTTGACTATGCTGCCCTTTCTCTGGCAAAGGATTTGAAAGTCAAAGCTAGCTGTGGCAGGAGTTTTGATAGGATTGGAGCCAAAGAGGCAGCTGAGACATATCCCTATTCCTTTCCAGCAACAGGACCTTCTGGGTCTGAACTTAGCATCGCTGAGAGGAGCAAGAACCCGTAGGAGAAATGGAGAATGACCACTCTCAAAACTGTTCCTGCTGCTCTGGACATTCTTGTCCTGTGATGGGACAGTGGATTATGAATGGGCTGGAGCCTAAAGAAGAACAACTACTAGCTTAAGCACAGGAAAACAAGGTGTGGAAATCAAGTGCTTTTCAAAATCTCTTATCTGGTATGATGTCCACACTGAATCCCTCCTCAACGGGCCCTCTGAGAACTGTAAATGACTCCACGCTTAGAATTAAAAAATTCTTGCAGAGTCATGCTGTTGCAACACTGACAGGCATAAACTGTCAGTTATTGCCCTCCTTTGCTCAACTAGAATGAGTGCAGTTTGCTGTTTTATTATAAATATGGAATAATTGCAGGAGTAATTGGCCTTTGCTGTTAAAACCAGTAAACTCATAGTAACAAAGGGAATTATGGGAGTTTAAACAAAGCAAAATAGTGAAGGCCTCAACAAGGTTCCCATCTTCTTTAATTTTGTTATGGATTTTGTGACAGTTGACACTACATCATAGTACTGGCTTGAGACTCTCAGCCACTGTTCAGAACAAATAAGCTTCCAGCAAACAGTTTAAAACAAGCAAACAGTTTAAAACATTATGTTGTGGGGAAGTAGGAGATAGCATCAAGGGCTCTTTGAATTTACTGAAGGCAGTTGCTGCTTTGTTAGCTTTCATTTTAAAGCATTTTGATTCCTTCTCCTCACTCCCATTGCTGTATTGCCAAGTGACTGTTAAAGATTAAGAGATCAGAAAGAAACCACATTCTCCATATATTTTTTTCTTCTTGGAAATATGATTTTCAGGATTTTTATGATCTGGCTCATAACCTCTAAATGCTACTTCATTTTACATTTAATTTAAAGTACAGTCTCTCCATTAGATCATAAAATTTCAGCTGTCTCAGAAGGTGGTTCAATATTGATTTAAAGGTGAAATCACTCTGCAGAGATACCAATTTTTTTTCCTGCCTTGAATGTCTTCTTGTAATAATGCCACAATAATATGCTTCCTTGAAAAGTTTAAAAGCAGTTGAGTCTGGTGCAACTGAACTTTTGTACATCACCCAAGCAGATATATAAACACATATATGTCTTGTTCTATTTATTATGTTTATTTTCTTTTTCATCAGAAATACATGAGGACAAGCATGTGAAAAAAAACCTAAGTTGTTGAATGTTTTTTCTGCTCTTTCAAAAATCATAGAATCACAGAGTCATAGAGCAGTTTGAGTTGGAAGGGACCTTAAAGATCATCTGGTTCCAACCCCGCTGCCACGGGCAGGGACATCTTCCACTAGACCAGGTTGCTCAATGCCCCATCCAGCCTGGCCTTGAACACTGTCAGGGATGGGGCATCCACAAATTCTCAAGGCAATTTCTTTCAGTGCCTCAGCACCGCCACAGTAAAGAATTTCTTCCACATATCTAATCTAAACCTTCCCTCTTTCTGTTTGAATCCATTCTCCCTTGTCCTATCACTACATGATCCTGTAAATAGTCTCTCTTCATCTTGCTTTACAGCTTCTTTGTCTAAAGATAAACTCAACAGTTGGTTTCTAATTTTTGCAGATAGATATACCATTGAAATTCTGCTAAGGACAAGAGAAATCAGTCAAGCAAGACAGAATGGAATATGTGGCTACAGAATCCAGTGACAATTATCCTATTTTTATGAGACCTGTTCTTGCAGTTACCTGCAATTAAGGTTTCTATATGGTCGCTAGGCAATCTCTCAGTAAAGATGAAATTATGTCTTTCAAGTAAAGATCAGAGAACAGAAAGGATACTCATGGTAGTTCTAAAGACAGAGGGCATTTATGGAGCTTGTGAAGAGAAGCAGCTGAAAAGTATTGTAAGAATTGTGCAGTGGAATGATCTGAAAGGCTTCTGCAAATGTCTCAAATTGTTGTCCTTTCATGGTAGTGCTGTGGATGGGAAGGTGATATAACTGGTGACACTACAGTGGTTTAGGATCAGTGTGCAGAAGCGTGACAGTACTGCACATTTGTTTGGGTTTTTGCAATTTTTTTTTTTAGGAGGTCCAGTTTTCATTTCTGAACATAACTGGTTTTGTTAGAGCATGCCTAGGATCAGAGAAAAATTTTTAATGAAATTTTAATGAAATATTGTTGCAAGAGAAGTACCTAATAAGAAAAATATTCTAAAATATTTTTCTTGGCTGAAATGAGTACTTTTTTGTCTGCTTTTTTTAAATGAAGTGCACAGATCCCAAGAAAACCAAGTCTTATAGCTCAGTGAGCTGATCCATACATAGCATTGTTTCCTAGTGCCAGGTATGTTCTATTCCTCTGTCAGGAGGGATCTATGCTAAAGAAAACATTTAGCTTTTGCAGGTTCTTTCTTCTAAAGGAAGTTTTCTTTTAAAGTTGGAGCTGTGATATTCTTCATTTAGTTTGGTGCAGCTTTCTAAGCGGTGCAGTGGCCAAAATATTTCAATGCTAAAAGCTAAGAATTGGCTTGTGGGTAGTTACTGCTGAACTTAAAACTTCTCTGTCTTTGATAATGATCACTGATGAAAAAGGAAGCAGAAAGGAATTGGTGTTGGCTGGGGAAGCTGGGCCAGCTGCGGCTGAGCTGGCTGATCTTCATCTGTGGGAGCACGCAAGAGGCTCTGCAGTCCTTGGAGAAGAGCCCTGCATGACTTCTTTGTAATGGCACTTGTGAGTTTTGGTTTAGCTGTCTGTCTTCTATTTAAACCAAATATCTGATGCTCATATCAAGTTTGAATGGAGGAAAGCAAAACAGATTCAAGCAGACTTTTTGTATTCGTATCAGAAGTCAGTGGGTCTTTTCTGTAACACTGCTGCAGGATTTCTACAGGACTGTGTGTGTTGTAACTCATACTGGGGTTAAAAGGTTTTAATCTCACATGTAACTAGGACACCTTTCATGTCTGAGCTAGGAAAGATAGTTTCCTGACTGATGGAACTGAAAAGATGGAAAAGATCGCCTTGTCCAACATAAAGTGCATGATCATATGCAC
Organism: Phainopepla nitens; assembly: GCA_013400175.1. NCBI lineage: Eukaryota > Metazoa > Chordata > Aves > Passeriformes > Bombycillidae > Phainopepla > Phainopepla nitens. The sequence continues at coordinate 110,101 of VXBQ01012105.1, forward strand.
TGCTTTAGAAGTAAGTTAAAAAAACATACTTAAGCAAAAGTTTATAAAACATACATCTAATATTTGATTGTTTAGAAAAATTCCAAAGATTCCAATGGTTTGAAGCCCCATTGCCTGAAATTCTGTGGCTTTTTCTTAAAAGCACTTTGCCTTGGGTGACAGAGCTTTTTATTTACATGCATATGTGTGTGAGACTTATGCATATTTTGATAGTATAGACAATATAGAAATGATTTATATAATTAAAATAAAGAGGAAATAGTGGAGGTATAACCAGAGAAACGCAGTTGTAGCCACAAAACCTGCATATCATCCATGCAACTATGATTTGAGAGACTTTCAAGCTTACCCTGAGCTGTCAAATATTTTTCCCTTAATTTTCAGGTGCTCTGGATCTGTAAATAGCACTGCTTATGAGTAACAGGTCTCTGCAAGTTATCTATGCATCTGGGATAAGCAAAGCTGCCTCACAGAAATGTAGTTATGATATTGGCACAGTGCTATGAGCAGTGTAGACAAGAAAAAAAATAAAACCTGCTACAAAGAGGCCTTCTCCCTGGTGACACAGTTATCTGACACCATGGAATAATTTTTCTTCGTCTAAAAGAAAAACAAGACCAAGAGAAAGAATCAGTTTTCATTCTACTAACCCAGTACAGTGAAATTTTTTTATTTCTAGAGTCTCTTTTGGCAGAGGATATCCTGGCAGAATAATGGAGTGAGTGCTTAAATCCCTAGAAAAAACAACGTATCCGTAATGAGAAATTCTGACTGCAGAAATGTTCACTCACTGCATTAAGCTGAGAATGTGATTGAACCACGGGCTACATGACATGAAAACATGCATGCACTCTGTGTTAACCTTTAGTGAAGGACAGATGATAAGCCCTTTACCCTACTGCCAGACTGAAGAGGGATTCAATGTCTCCACTGGTTCCACTCTAATTAAATGTGGAAACCGCTAGCCAAACTGTTTTATGAATTCAGAAAATGCTAGCTCCATTTTTCTTGTCAGGCTACAAAACTAGACCATGACAGATGACTTTGAGCATTTGCTGATCATTCATCTACAAAACATAGTAGTTTGATTCTTTCACTTACGGCTGTTTGCAGAAGTTAATTAATTGAAGCATTGGTGCTCAGCAAATTATTTTTATTTTTCCCCCTTTAGCCAGATTTCATTGTATCCGAAGCAAAAATCTTTAATAACGTGATACAAATGAAAGATCACAGACACCATTTCTTATCGAAAGGGTGCATTTATTTAGCCTTAATATAAGAATAATTACACTGGCTACATGTAGCCACACAAATATAATGTAACTCAATCAAGAATGCAATCTACTGGTTTGGTGCTATTCATGAGGCACCTAAATAATTCAAATTAATCATATTCCTTAGAACCAAATGTAGGAGTCACAGCTATGCAGAGCTAGTGCAAAATTCAATTTGTTCTAATCTTCCTTTGAGAGCAAAAGCTCAAAATATAGTAGATATTGGCATCACTTGTCTGTTGTGTAGTTAATTTCTTGCTTTTTTCCTTCTCTTAGTTTCTCTGTATCTTATAGACATGAACATATTTAAGGCAATGTGATTTTAAATATATTGTTTATATTCCAGAAGAGTAAAAAAGTAGTCCTTACTTAAAATAGCATTTTCTTTTCACTATTCCATTAAGGGCTAACTATGTTACAAGAATATAAGAAAAATGGAATTATTTATTCACAAGAAATAAAATTAAGAAGCCTGTCTTTAGCTTTTTATAAGAATGAAATCCAAAAACCAAATTAATAAACAGAAAAGTTTTAATAACTGCTTTCTTGAGTGATCCGAAATCAAGGCAAATATAAGTGTTAATTTCAGGGATAAATTTAGCACTAGATTACTTTATTTCTCATCTTCCTGTTCCCTGAAATGGGGAAAGGATATACCCACAACACTTCAATAAGCATACTGATCTTCATGTGATATTGAAGGCACAGTTTCAGTTGGAAGAAGCAGAGTGATGCCACTTTTGTACATGTTCAAATATATATATGAGTTTTACAGAATGCTCAGTTCAAGGATGATTGGCTAACAGTCACTGTGAATTCTTTTGCTTTAATAAGTAGGGATTCTCTGTTAAGAGCAATTTTTCCTTTTTAGCTTATAGGTGAAGTCATTACATATTTTAGTAGACTGCAATGTAATAAATGCATGCTGTTATTCCATGAGAAGCAAGGGCCTGTACAGCTCAGCTTAGATGTGTAGGATGCACAGGAAAAGGGAAGAGCTGTTCCTGGAATAGCAGTGGAGGCCATCCCAATCTGTTTGCAGTCTGCAGCCAGGACCTGCTGCTGGTATCACTGCAGAGTCCTCTGCTCACAGACTGATGCTCCAAAAACACCCCAGTAGGGCAAGGAGCCCTCTGTGACAGAAATATCAGGTCAGTGTAAACAATGACTGACACTGAGATGGAGAGCTGAGGAGTAAGAATAGTTCAAACACTAAGGAATGCCTAACATTTAATGTACTTGCAAAATGCAGACTAAGTTTGTGGTAAACAGAGCCAGAACTTGCAAACAGGGTGAGGGGTGCAAGGCTACCCAGAGATAAGTGATAAAACCAGGGCCTGAACCATAGAGAATTAATCTCAAGGCCTGGAATGTGCCCAAGGGGCTAAGACACATGTTCTGGAGACAAAGTTGAAAAGTTGAGATGAGATGAAGAGTTTGGAAGCCTCTTCCAACGACCCCCAAATTGGAGAGGTGCAGGCACAAAAGGACTTTTGGCTCATTTGAATACGAGCCAAGGCTAAGCGGGGCTAGGAAATAAATATGGATTAAGCATCTTATATAATCCTAGACTTTTAAAGAATAAATAGAGCAATAATTTAAGGATCCAGCACACATGTTTTTAGAAGAGTTATCCCCACGCACCTCAACGCTAAAATCAACCATACCTCCCTCATAACTTTTACGAATTATAGAGCTCTTCCACATGTCAACACGAGCAACCACATGGCTTTACCAGGAGTGAACTGAAGGAGGACTGGGCTCAGAAAGGCTTGTCCTAATGCTAGCAGCAGGGAAAGGCTCACTCAGTGTGCTGCAGTCTAAGAGCTGTCTGACACTGGAAGGCCACTTGGCCTTCTGTGTGAAATAAAACCCTGTTTCTGCATAGTCCATGGTAATTAAAGGAGGAAAACAAACTGAAATCTGGTATTGAACTGATTTATTTGACATGGTAGGGGCAATATTCTCTACTGAGTAACACCAGTTGGCTGGCGATTGTGGTGAGGGAAGGGTTTGAAGAACAGTATTCTGCAAAGAGGGATAATTTCTGCTCCACCTGTGAGGAGCAATGTGGGAGAGGGGAAACAAGGCACAAACGTGTATTGTTCTAAGTATGACATTGCAGGAAATGAGTCTGGGATCAAGGGCTGATATGTAACAAGCGCTAGAAATTACAGAAGAAATGGGCTGAGATGCCATGTCTGTGAGGAGACAGAAGAAGAGGGAATCAGCAGAGAAGCAACCAAATTACAAAGCTGAAGAAACACTCTTTGCAATGCTGCTCCAAGTGCCTGTTAGGGAGGAAAGACTGTCTGTAACAAGACAAGAGGTAATATTTCTTGAGGAGAACTTGGACAGAATCTTTACGTGTGTGGAGAGAATAAATAGGAAAGGCTGGATAATAGAAACATTACTTAGAGCATAAATGTAGGATTTGTAGTGTGTTAATGGTGGTTTTGAAAGGTTCTGGCATAAAATGAAAGATTGTGATGGGAATTATGGTCACCATCTACTTCTACAAGTTTTATAAAAAGGTGTTGATTCATCTTAAGACACAAGGAAACCTTTTTTTATGTGTGTGTAACTGCAGTGGTCTTCCCACCTGCAGCCTCAGGGACATAAGACTACAAGAACATGCTTAGTCATCTAGACTATTTGGGCTGTTAAGTTTTGCTTGAACAAGTAAGTTTGTTGATTTATTTCTCGTTTCTCTTTTGCATATTAATAGTCACCAAAGGCAATTACAAGATATTTGAAAAGAAAGATTCTCAAATACCACTGTGTCATGAGAGAATGGAAGCTGAGTCTGAAAGCATTGATTTTTCTATTTTTTTTTTTTTTTTTTTTTTTTTTTTTTTTAAATATATACTGAGGTCACTGTCTNTTCTAAAAATACACAAGTCAAACTGCCAGCTGCTATATATCAGCTTAGGCCCCTGGCAGCAGCTTTACACCAAAGGAAAGTCTGGCTCTTCTTCCCTGAATTTTGCTTAATTCCTTCCTATTTTTATTCAAGTATGTGCTTCTGGGAGGATAAGCACCATAGTTCTTAAGGGCTGCAATCTCTTAAAATATAAAATAAATAAGTGGCTTTGGGATAAATATTTTCTCTCCGCCAGTGGCATAATGTTTGGGCTGGAAATGTTATCATCAAAGAAAGTTTTATCTTGAAAAACTGTGCTCTCTGACTCTGAATATCAAGCCAGGTAAAAAAAAAAAAAGAAAACTGAAAAGTAGCAAGGATTCAAATCTTTGCCTAAATATTGCTTTGAGCAAAGGCAGTGGAGGGTTTTCCATATCTGTAATTCGAATGGGCTAATCTGAGGCCTTCCTGCAGCTGAGACCTGGCTGTGTGCTCTGCCTGCTTCCATTTGTGATATTACAAATCTTTACAAGCAGAAATAATTTGGGATTTGCTGTGTTATCATTAGAATTCTCATTATAAGAACAGAAGTGACCGCTGCAGATAATGTTGCAAAACTGTTTCTACTCTAACATTTCAAATTCACTTGCTCAGTAGTGGGAAAATTTACTCCTTCTAGGCTAAAGTTTCCAGGCTTTAGCACACCTGGACATTCATTTATTTACTTTATTTTACTTGGGGATGAGGAAAGAAAGATCAGTGGTTTTGAAGAGGAGTAGAAGAATGTGTATTTGCTGAACACTGGGGTGGGTTGATTCTGACTGCGTGCCAGGTGCCACCAAAGCCAGCACAGACATTTGGGGAGGCCACAAAACCCCTATGTTCAGATTTGGGTCCCTCACCTCAGGACAGACACTGAGGTGCTGGGCCATGTCCTGAGCAGGCAGCAAAGTTGGTGCATTGTCTGGAGACAATGTCTTGTGCAGAGCAGCTGAGAGCTGAGGATGTTCAGCCTGGACAAGACGAAGCTCAGGGGAGGTTTTATCGCTCTGTACAGCCCTCGGAAAGGAGGCTGCAGCCAGGTGACCAGTGACAAGAGCAAACAGCCTCAAGTTGCACCAGGGAAGGTTTAGGCTGGCTATTAGGAAAAATTTCTTCAGTTAAATGGTTTTCAGGCACTGGAACAAGGGTCTCAGGCGAGTGGTGGAACCAAGAGCCCTGGAAGAGTTCAGAAACCATGTGGCTGTGGCACTTGGGAGCGTGGTGAAGTGGTGAACTCAGAGGTGCTACGATAACAGTTGGACCTGATGATCTTAGAGGTCTCTTCTAACCTTAACAATTTAAATGCCTCTATGATTTTGCTGTGGTTGGACCTGATGATCTTAGAGGTTTCTTCCAATCTTAACAATTTAAATGCCTCTATGATTTTGCTGTGGTTGGACCTGATGATCTTAGAGGTCTCTTCCAATCTTAACAATTTAAATGCCTCTATGATTTTGCTGTGGTGCAATCACATCTGTGCAACCATTTAGTTACACTGAAAGTTAGACACTTGATCACATAAATCACATCAGGAATTTGCAATGAAAGTTCACACTGGATACAACAAATCAAAAATTACAAACAAAACAAGGCCTGCACTGGACTATGATAAGCAGTTTTATTTCTAGTACAACCAATGAAATATCTTCTATCAAAGAAGAAAAAGAATAAAAGCAACCCAAATCTGTGTTACTCTGAGCTTTTGAGGTATTTTTAACGATTTTATCTCTTTAAAATAAAATTATTTCAGTGGCATTGCTCACATAAAGTAATGATTCAACTTAAGTGTCCTAATTATGAAATTAAATAGAGGAGGATGGTAATATCAGTTCCCATTGAATACTATCAAATTATTTAGTAAGCATAACCAGAGTCTGGCTGTGTATTCTGCAAAGTTGTTGCATATGTAAGACCCTGTATGTGACCCGCCAAGTTGCATCCAGAAAAGTACAAATTGTCCCTCATATTATGCAAGCACTTACAGCTGATTTAAGGACTGAAAAATTGTCAAAGGTATCTTGTTATGTATCTTATGACAGCTCATATCAGTCTGTTGTCCTTATATCACTGGAATGCCTGAGCATCTTCCAGCACTGCGTTAATGACTTGTTGGACATTTTCAGTCTGTAGTCCTCGCTGCCATCCTGCTGTTGTTCAGCTGGAAAGTAAATAAGTCTTACTTTGGTTTTTTTTCCAGATTCTCATAACGTTGCAATCACTAGGGTAACTCAAAGCTTGGGAAGCAGGAGTTAGAGGATAGTGGATATTTTAGGCTGATCTCTGGGGGTTCTGTGTGCTTTTCCTGTGGTGCAAGCCCTACTAACAAGGCAGATGTTAGAGGTTCCAGATGTGCCCAGCCCTTGGACATGGCATGTGGGGAGCTGAAGGGTCAGTGGGAGCCAGGCCTCAGTGCTTCAGGCTGGCAGTGGGCAGGCAGGCTAAGCTGTGTATTGAGGGAATAGTTGCTTTTAGTAGTTTGAGTCAGTTTTTAATGTCATTTCTTACCCATGGATGTAAAAAATTTGTTCTAGTACTGTATTTGTTCCATTACAATTTATGTTATGCTATTTCAGAATCTGAAGAGATTTTAATGGAGGAGGTTAAATTTTCTGTCCTAGAGATGGGAAGGAACAAACCTTCTCTATATTTCTTTATTGGTGAGGTGGTAGATTGATTGCTGTTAGGAACCAGATGACCTTAAAGACAGCTTAAATTTATAGCCATAATATCTAACCTTAAAAAAGATCTCAAAGGATCTTCAAGAGGTGGAGTTTCCACCTGTGTCAGTAAACATCACAGCAGTGTCAAGGACAATGACAGCACACCTGTCCAGCTGGTCCTGCTCAGAGCCAGCTGTGGAGTCTCTTGTGTTGGGGGAACCCTTGTTGTCTAATCAGGAGAGCTCAAGGAGGAAAACTGTAAGGCTGGCCTAGCTCCCAGGACCTAGATTTTCTGTGCATAGTCAGAGAGATGAAGCAAAATTAGGTCTCCAAGAAGACCAGGCTTTGCCTCAGAATAATAAGTTCCAGGTATTAGCTTTTTCCACTGACTGTGATTATCCTCTCTAGAGGAGATTTGAATTAGTAACTGTATAATCCAGATGATAGATATCAATTTTTGCTATCTGTGCTACTCTCTGGGAATGTAATTACAGGCTATGCTTCATTTGATCCATGTGTTAAAAAGAAAGAAATCACTGCAGTCTGGTTTCTTTATTTTATTCTTTGTGCAGCAGAGACATTTGCATGAAGAGTCTGGAGCTGCTACTTCTTATATTTCTGCCAGACATTAAAGATACTTTTGAAACTTACCGAGAAGATGGCGCATTGAATTCTGAAAGCACATTTGTGCATGAACCTTTCAGAGCAAAAGTCAAAATTTTTCTTATGTTGGCCTTTCAAAATACCTTAAGTTTTTGCATATTGAAAGTAACTTAGCAAACCTTCAGTAGGATTAATTTGTTTAATGGCTTCTATGAAGGATTGTATCTGATGGACTATAGGTTAGATTAGTGTAGAATACAAGTGATGACGTTAATAGGATCATAAAATAATTCAGGTGGTGAGGTACTCAGGAGACCTGTAGTCCAACCTGGTGCTCGAAGCAGAGCCAGCTATGTTGTCAGATCAGATTACTGCCTTGATTTAGGTACCTTAAAGGATACAACTCGGATAGGTTTTAATTTTATAATTTCTTAAACCTTTTGGAAATGTTGGATTTTTGCAAAAGGGGGAACATTCAACAGGATCTCATGGACATCTGTGACCTACCTTTTTAATGAGTGTTTGTGTGTCTGACATTTACCCAGTTCTGGGAATGAAGCACGTATTTTAGTAATTAATCTCTGATGTACTGGAAAGAATTTAACACTTAATATTGGCAGATTTTTGATATCTGAAAAAAAATTATTACTTTGAAGTGGTCAGAGTGGAAGCAGATTCAGTTAGAAAGGGTATATATGATGCTGATAAAAATTCTGGTGACAAACTTCATGTTGTGTGTACATTATTGAATTAGAAAAAGAATTGCAAAACTGAAATCTGGCTTGTTGAAAGTTTTAAAATAATTTCAGAGTCATTCTAGCTTCAAATCATCCTTCAAGATTTTTCATTTGAGAAATACTTTCGCCCTCCATACGGCTGTATGAAAAATCCCCTGTCTCAGATCACAGATGTTATCACTATCAGTGACCTGAAGCACTCCTGCAGTGTATGACTAAAGAAAACAGTGAGCAGTTCAAACTGTTAACTCTTCTGGGGTGCTGGACACAGCATCCTTGGGCACTTAATGGAGAGGAGTGAGATGTCACCTAAGTTCACTGAAATTGAGTGGTTTGTCTACAAAAGATGATGTGAACTCGGATCCAATTTTGTCTCTTTCTCTCTCT
>VXBQ01012105.1:119433-330083 GCA_013400175.1 Phainopepla nitens
CTCTCTCTCTCTCTCTTTCCCTCTCTCTCTCTCTCTTTCCCTCTCTCTCTCTCTCTTTCCCTCTCTCTCTCTCTCTTTCCCTCTCTCTCTCTCTCTTTCCCTCTCTCTCTTTCCCTCTCTCTCTTTCCCTCTCTCTCTTTCCCTCTCTCTCTTTCCCTCTCTCTCTTTCCCTCTCTCTCTTTCCCTCTCTCTCTCTTTCCCTCTCTCTCTCTTTCCCTCTCTCTCTCTTTCCCTCTCTCTCTCTTTCCCTCTCTCTCTCTTTCCCTCTCTCTCTCTTTCCCTCTCTCTCTCTTCCTTTTCATTTTCCCCACAGTGCAAGCCACTGCCCAGCAGCCCTGATGGCAGGAAGCTTAAATCGCTGTTGCGCTCTTGCAGTCAGCCCTGAGCAGCACGGTGGCAAAATTGCGAGCGAGTTTCTGTGCCAGATGGGACCTGACTGAACACGTAATTGAAACAGTGAGACCACCTGGACACACAAGGCTGTCAGCTGTAAAAAAAGGCATGCTCCTAATAGTTACTGGTAGAAACAGACCAAACTGCTTTTACAGGCAGCACGGCGAGTGCTAAGGAGAGTTTTGTTCTGGCCCGTGGAAATTCCAGCTGTGGCTGTAGGTTACTGCTTCCTCTGGAAAGATGATCCTGGGGGTTTCTGGCATAGCTTCTGGTTCTCCATTTATCTGAACACCACGACACAGCTTCCATTTTCTCTTGTGATTTGAAGAAGTTGAGCATAATCCACCCCTTATTAATAATGCAATCCTCTGAGGTATCGTTTCCCATTCATTTCTTATTTTACTGGGCCCTAAAAGTTGATGTAAAGGAAATACATTTTGGAACACCTATGTAGGTATTATAATATTTTTATTTTTTTTAAAAAGTATATAAATTGGGCCCATAAGGCTTATTGTGATTAAAGCTTCACTGCTTATGGTGAAATTCTGGAGCTACACGTATTGCTGTTATTAGCATATAAATGCTCTTATCTGCCGGAGTTGGACATAATCATGAAATATGCCATCATTCCAGGATGAGTTGGGAGCTGCCTGGGGTCCCATAACATTATGAGAATGAAGTAGCAATACTATTGTCATGGTTGAAGAAGCACATTCATTTCCACCCCCTCTTATTTGAAACTGGTAATTTTACAGCAAAAATGGCTTACATGTTAGGTAAAATTTCTGAGATTTATTTAAATGTCAAAGGTGACTCCTTTTTTTTTTTTTTTTCCCCTGGGTCACTGACTTTAATACTGATGTGTTTTTTTTTTTTTGGGTAGCAGAAAAGTCTGTTAAAACTTTAATTACTTTAGATAGTTTGCATGTGCATGGAAGACAAATAGCTTAATAATGGTCAAATTTTCAGAGATTTAATCTAAATGCAAAACAATATCTCTGGAAAACATTAGTACCTTTATACCATATTTTAGCTGTGTGGTTAGTTTTTCTCTGGAGCTTTTTAGGATCCACTTTGTTCTTATTTGCTCCTTATTTGTGTGGTTTTGACTACTGTTGCACAGGGATGTCTGGCTGGGACCATCTGCAGGGCTTTGCAGGGAGGCAGGATCTGAAATGGTCTTTCAACCAGCCTCTTTCTTTGTCTGTAAATGTGTGGAACGCAGCTGAGAACACGCTTTCTGTGGGCTGATGGAAAGCTAAAATAGGAGAAGCATCCTCCCACTCAGCTTTATTTTCCAGAATCTCTGTGTGGGTGCTTCCTGCCCATAGTATTTCAATATCATCAGGCCTTATACAGAGGTCTAAACTCCACCAGTGTGTATAAAAAGTTTAGTAAAAATATCTGAACTAAACTGAAGCACTCTTAAACTCCAAGTTCCTTTCATTTTCTTCTGCTTAGAATAAAACCTGTTACTGTATGTGCTTTTGTTGTCACCAAAGAGTTACAATGCCATGACAGGGGCTATTTTTGTAGGACATGTGTAGTGTGTGAAATTTTGATAGAAGTATTAGAAGAGAGTTGGATCAAAACAAATTTCCACTCAGTCTGCAGATAAAACTGGCTGTAAAACAGATAAGCCTCCAACCTTTGAATCCTTATCTAAGAGGAAGCTTTTGATGTTCTGTCCTCACCATTTTTCTGAGGGGTGCAGATAGTATCAATTCCATCACTTGCCAGTCCCAGATCAGTCAGTGTCAAGTCTGGATTTATTTTCATCAAGTTGTGGAGAATCTCTTGATAGTGTGCATCCTGTTCATTATTTTTGACCCACACTATTGAGATTGAATCCATATGTCTATTAAATCACAAGGAATCTGACTGAAATACAAGGTGAGTAATTTATGAGCTCTGGCTATATTATAAGAACATTTCTTTGAGAAAATACAGTATTCTAAAAAAAAATTGCTCACTTATCTTCATGATCATAAATTATCTCATACCTAATTACAAACAGACAGAATGAATAACTGTCTTCATTGAGAACTGTTTGACACTGAGAATATATTGCTTATTTTATAAACTTAATGCACAGCCCATAAATATGTCACAGCTAAAGAGTACTGCATCTTTAAGTATATTAAGTGCAGTCTTGTGTAACCAAACATAATAGGATTTTTAAAAGAATTAGAACTGAAGAATTTAACAAACAACCTTTTAAAATTTCTACCTGTGTGAAGCTTCTGTAAACTGACCAATTTGAATTACACATCCAAAAAGCAACTTTGACTGCATTGAAACACATTACTATTTTTCTTGTTTTTGTGTATTTAGAAGCAATATGAGAGTTCCAGTGAAAATTGTTTTTATTAATTAATTTAAAAAGAACCTGTTAATGGGTTTAGAGCTGTACTGAAGTAAAAAATGAGAATGCATATGCTTTGTTTCAGTGAAGGTCATGCTGACACCTTTATAGCTGCTTCAGGTCTGAACCTGATATACATTGTATTAATTTGCAGTAGGCTTCATTTTTTATCAATCCTTCTCATCTTTCATATTGAAAATCTTCTAATTCAAAACTTCATCTTGAGTTGATATGCATTCATTAATAATGCCCCTTTTTGAAGGGATGGAATTCCTATAAAAGATAAGGTGATATAAACTGTGTAGGAAATGTCAAACATACTAATCCAAACAGCTGGAGAACTGTGGAGGGAATAGAAAGAGAGGTAATAAAAGAAAGAAATGTTAAATTTGCTGAGATAAAAAAGAAATCCTGTACTTCAAGTACTAACAACTCCAACTAAATGATGCATTCAAATATATTCTTCTTTAAGCACTCAGCCATGGCTTGATTTCTAGTTTGTTTTTTTTTTTTTTTTTGGAAGACAACCAGTCTTGATTAAAGTTGCATTCTTCCAGTAATTAATTTTTGCTCATTTATAATCTAAATTTGCCAAACTTCACTGTTTGGCTGCCCCCAGTTAAAAAACAGCAGTTTTGGGAGCAAAATCCCTTCTTTTCTGTTTCATATGCGTGTAAAACACTGCAAAAAAGTGTTCACAACTGGCATTAGGTTTTCTTTGTGGTTTCAAACCATACCTGAAGCAGATGTGTGCAGTTTTGAAACCCAGTAACTAGAGAAATGATGTACAAGCAAAATATACTTCCTACCCAGATTAATACACTTCCACACAAAATAGTGACATAATATATTAAAATAATAAATTTACATGGTTACTGTTGTGCCTTTTCTAAATAATTATGTAACCATATTTGGATTGCATTTCAGAGACAAATGGCAAATTTCAATTTAATTAAAAATTAATCTGAAGATTTCAATTACCTTTGATTAACAGTTGGGAGGATAAAAAGGAAATTCCAGAAAACATTGAAGCATTTCATTTTCTTATTCTTGAAGGGATAATTCACTTAGGATATGCAAGCTATTTTTTTTTTTACATTTTTCTACCACAAAATTCCTTAATGTCTCATTTTGAAGCTGAAACAACATTTCACTTAAAAATTTGATATGATCAAAAAAGAAGGTAAAATTATCAAATGAAACAATTCTGTGAATTTAAAGACATGAAAGAGAATGGTGGACTCAAACAGATATTACACAGAATGGTGTTTCCTGTGGGTTTTTTTTTTTTTCTTCAGTATTGTTAGAAACTCTAAGTTCTTTTTCAATTGACTTGACAGAAAATGCTGAGGAGGTTGTTCCAAAAGAACTAAAATCAAAAATCAAACCCAAATAATCACTGTACACAGTCTTTGCAGTTACTGTACTGTAATTCTATTTTGGTTTTTTGTTTTATTATCTGAAAATTTAGGCCTCCATCCCTCGGATATCTTAAAACTACATGAGGCTCAGTAAGATATTTGCTTTAAGAAAGTGCTGAAGTCTAGTGTGCTGTGACCTTAATCTGCACCCAGAACTTCAGGCTTCTTTTTGAAGACTTTCAGAAGAATGGAAGTAGATTACAGTGTGAAAGCCAAGTGTAGGCTACATAAGAATCCAGTTGATTGTGTCAAAAGTGTTGAGCACCTGGAGCTCCTATGAACTATGAGCTGTGTTTCTAAAAACACTGTCAGTAGCTAAAGATGAGACAGCCTTGTTTAAAACACAAAATAAACCAAGTCAATTAAAATTAGATTTGCTTTTGTGACACAGCCTAACAGACATTAGGCATTAAAACAGAGATTAATATGATGATTAAATAGAGTAAATAACGTGATGAAAGAAACAAATATACATTTATCTTCCTTCTGAGCAATTCTGTCATTGTAAGTGTTGATAGATTATGGCAAAATAGGTGTGGGGTTGATTAACCAACAATGTTTTTATTTTTCCACCAAAATACCAAACCCAGAGAGGCAACACTTTGTCTGCTTGCATCTCACTTTCTAGCCTGTGAGATTTCTCAGTTAGATATATGGAAAATGAGGAGGCCTGGTGGTGACACACAGCTGGGCTCCGTGGCTGTGACAAAAGGCAGTTCCGAGTCAAAATCCTTTTTGCCTGCCTGAAGCTGAAATAGAATGGTGCTGGCTAATGTCTGGTGCCAGATGGCTTTCTGCTTGTTTCAAGTGAGAGCTCAGATGCTAGACTACGTTTTAAAATGATTCTTCTGGTTAGGATCAGTTTTGGATTCATATGGCAGTGTTCTTTAATGCATCTCAATCGTGATGTATTTTATTTCCATGAAAACCTGTTTCCCTTTAGTTGCAAAAGGGTCACATCCAGTAATGCATCCTAGCATTCAAATCCCACTGCTGTCATGGAGTGTTTTAAATTATTTCTCATTTTGTAACTTCTTGAACCGTGTATCTGCAAAACAATGTGGCTTTTAAAATGTTTGAACTGGAAAGATCAGAGATAAAGCCTAACTCTTCTCAACATGATTTAAGCAGTGTGATCCCTGGGCTCCACTGGATTCAATTGACTCGGGTGGTGGTCTAACTGGAAGTGATTAGCATATTGTTCATGGTAATGAGGGGGTAAAGAGGGAAACATGCAGCTTCCCCTGTGTCTCCAAAGGGCTGTGGAATTCAGCCAGGCAGTTGCCTGAGTTGTTTATCTGTCTGCCTGCCTCCTTTGAAGTCCTAAGTCACAGAAGCAGCAAGAACTGTACTCTTCTTAGGTTATATTCAGAATTTCCCATTGGCCTATTTTTATTTGAACAAAAAATATGATATCCATAAACACCACATTCTACCAAATACTCTCTCATGAGGCCTCTATGTGTCTCACATACTGAAAGGTTCACAGTAATATTGCCCTGATATTTCTTATGTCAGTGTTAAGCATTGGAGATGTCAAGGCAAAATAAACCATATGTTGTAGGCTATGCTAGAAGCATATTAAACATGTGCTCAAGATAAGGTTTGTCAAGGAAGAGAGTATCATCTGTGTTCTGAACTTGACAAAAATTCTACTTTAGCATTGAATGTACTATTTTCCCAGAGACAACAGGTGTTCTCCTGTTAATAATAAATATCAATTAATTTTTTCTTCTGCAAATCTGCTGTATGAATTTATATTAGAGCCTCTCTTTACTTCCTAAAATGTCAGGCCTATTTGAGTAAGTGGATGCTTGCAAATGAAAGCAGCATGTGTGGTGGGGTGCTCCAAAGTCCTGTGATCACCAGTTTCATGCTTGCCTCTGTAAACAAGAGTGAGCTGTGAGCTCCATTTTCATGGCTGACCTTGTCTTTGCTCATAAAATCATTGACTGATCTGAGATCAACTGGAGTAGAAATTCAGCAATATAAAGCTGTGAGGTTTGGGCAAAACAGAGATGGCTAAATGAAATAAGTGGTAAAGGGGATCTCCTTTTGGGTGTCTCTTTCTTCGAGTTCTGTTTCCATTGGTACAAAGAACAACCTGTGGCTGATAAGCTTCATCTTCCAAAACAGAGACCATATTCTTCTTTAGCCCCTCATGAGACTGACACACCAAGTGGGCACAGCACACACTGACAAGGAGAAAATTTCTGGAAACAGAGGTAAGAAAAGCAAGGGTGTAAGGATTGCAGGGAGCAAATTCTCCTTAGAGGTCAGTGAATACAAATCTAGCACTTTTGAGAATACTGCAGATAGTAAATTAGGCTGAGAAAAAATATCTAGAAGTACTATCCATTCTCTGGAAAGTGTTTTACTCCTTGACAAGGGGCTCAGGCAAAGTTTTAGTGGAGCAGAGAAAACACAAAAACCAGTGTACTGAGACTTGTTCATTCACTGGAAGAGGTTTAATTCCTCCCAGCCCTGCTTTTGTGCATTTTATTAAATGGAGAACATTCATATACATCAGTTCTACAGATGGTGGGAGAGCTAGGGAGTGAGCCACATGAACATCTTCTGCTGATGACTTTTGGTGCTTTTTGGACTGCTGGCCCAAGGTGGCTGAGTGTCCCTGGGTACTGAATGTCACAGGTGCAGCAGTCACCTACAAAACTTCCTTTGTAGTAGTTGCACAGGGTGATTATGATCTTTACCAATTCCTGCTCTACATGTGTGATACACCCATGCATTTTTTGGACATGCATCAAATGAGTGCAAGTATCTTCTGTCTGTATGGGCAGAAAGGCTGGCAATTACTTTATGGTAAAAAGAGAACACTAGAGAAGTGTGGTGAAAGTTTTTGGTCAGAACTTGTGAAGTTGTCTTTATTTTGAATGTTTTGAAGCCTCAGCTGGAAATAAAACAGAGAAATTTACTTGTTGCTTGTAAGCTGCATCCAGAGTAGGTCTGAAGACAAAGGTAGAGAGCTGGTGGATGTGGGCAAGTTATGTTTATTATGAAGATAAAATTAACCTGAATTTATGCATAAATGGGTCTATAAATTAGCATTGCTATATACTCTACTTTCTCATATTCATCTCAGGTGATCTCAGGTAGCAATTTAAACAGTTGAGGGCTTAATAGAGGGGGAAATCAAAAGATATTGGTTGATTCCTCCTTGTATGCCAACACAGAAGTATCTCTGTTCATAGTAGTTTTTGAATATAAAAGGGCACTACTAGTAATGCACTGAAAAGAAAATTAAAACCTATTGGATTGTATAATTTTTTAATAAAAATTGTTCTAATTTGTGCCAATTTCTTAATACAAAACTATACCATACTATTATATTTCTCTAAAAATAGGAAAAAATTACTTTCTAATGTACTAGCTATTCTAGAAGTGCCACATATTTTAGCAATAGTTACTATATATTTGTTTTAATGAATACTGGATCATGTGAATCCTGTAAAATCTGCCTGCAAAATAACTGCATATCCAGCAAAGAACCCTGCATAGTTTTTGCTGTTCCAAAAATCAAAATGAAAGAAGAACCATCTGTGCTGAGGGGACATCCAGGTGGAAAGCAACAGCAAGGATTTCAGCAAGATCCCTTTAGAATCTACTTCATTGTCTCTGGGAATTGTCATGCTTTTACAGCTGGAAATAAATCTACTGGAAGGAATCTGGGCTTGCATATGTTTAGGCACAACACGCGTCTTAAATTGTTAAGTTTTCCAAAATCCTCCATGCAGGGTGCATCTGCTGTAGAAAGTGTTAGTGACTTCTTAATGGCTGATTTAAATGGAATTAATTTTAAAATTGAGTTCCAGCTAGAGGTACACTTAGAGAGAGAAACAGGAGCAAAGAGCACAGCAGATGCTGGAAGCCAAGCCAAGTGACAGCATGGCTAAAGGAGCTGTAGGCTGCTGATTACTTCTTTGCTTTGAAAACCTTATGACCATTATTAGGATACAAAAGTGCTTCCTTTAATTTAGAAGACTAGGAACTGTGGAAACAGAACTGTTCCATGAGTCATAAATATAATTAAAGTGTTTTGCAACCTATTTGAATCCCTCAATATGGGAAGTCTTTTCACACTGCCCTTGTTGGGTTTGTATGGTCATTTAAAAACACCCCTTGCTGAGACCCAAATACCATGGTAAGGGAAAATTGGTGAGACAGAATGCTTACTGAGCCTTCAACAAGTGTAGATAGTGACTAATAGTGTTCATTAAAGCTGGTTTACTTTCCTTGGGCTGAAGCAGAAATACCTTTTAAAGGCTGATTAGAAGCATTTGGATTTCATCTCCAGGGAAACTACAGGAAGATTAAAAAATATAAGGGACACATGGGGTTTGTGTTTTGTTGTAGAACAAGCAAAACCATTTGTGTGTAATATACTGTGCTTCTCTGGACAAGAGAGATGGCATTTACAGCTGTCAAAGGATCCACCAGTACCAAATCTTCCCTTGAAATTGAGTGCATATGATGGTTTTTGACTGACTTATTTTTCAAAAATTTCAGTTGTAATTTGGCTCATCTTCTACATTCTGCCCAAACACTTATGCTACTGAAAAGTGGAGATGCACAGGTCATCCAAACTTCATACTGTAAGAGGCTCCTAACAAAGGACATTCTACCCTCCTTCTTTTAATTTAAAATTTAAAAATGTGAATGTTGTTGCAGCTGCCCAGCACTCTTACTGATCAATAGTGGAGACTCTATGCACTTTCTTAGGATTTTTTTTTCTGTTGTCAAATGTAAATCTCAAATTATGTACTAACCAAGGAGAGATGTTTCCTGTCAAAATTCTGTTAGCCTTTCAGTATGTTTCTAGATGCAGGGATAATTTCATTTCTTTAGTTTCTGGCAAACTGTTTTGTTAGGCCCCCTTGGCAACACACAAGAGGCATCTCCAAGTCCTGTGATGAAACTGGCACATGATTTTGTTACTCTCTGTTTTCTTGGACTCTGGATTCCACTGAACACAGCCCTCCATTTTGAAGAATATTTCTAGTTGTGCAGAACCACGTTATACTTGTGCACACTGAGAAAGTGCCACAGCACTGAGATGTGGTGCTCTAAAGAGACAGTGCTGCAGTGCCCATCTGCCACAGACCTGATGGGGAAAGGCTGCCTGATTTTGGACTCACAGGCTGGTAAAGGAAGGATTTTCAAAGTTGCTCTATGCCTTCTGTGGGGAATGAATATGAGATAGCAGGTTGGGTCCAAGGTATGGGCTTGTAAATCAAAGTGAAACGCTGTGTGAAATCCCTTAGGGAGCTTTCCCAGAGCAATTATGTTGACACAGTGTAAATTAGTGTGTAGCTGGGTTATTTCTGGAAAGGCACCGTGCTGAAACTTCCACTTGTTCATAGGGCTAACAACAACAGGACTTGTGTGTTTCCAGTTCCAGAGGTATCTTGGTCAGCAGCTGAAAAGGACTAAAGCCAGGAATGGTAACTACAGGGCAGGGAGTTTGCGGAAATATTGGGGTTTTTTTGCTAAGAAAAGTGTAATAGAAATAGACCAGTTCCACATTTTGAAAAATCTTAAAGTGATTATACTGACACGTCAGCTTGGATTAAATTTCTGTAGTTCATTCATAGCCAAATAGCAGCTGAGCAGTGACTGGGTACAAATCATCCTTTGAATATACCATATAATTCTGTAGCAAATTACCAGGTATATGTTGGCCTGTGTTTAACCTATCAACACAAGCAAGTTCATATAACTCATATGAAAAACTCTTTTTTTTTTTTTTTTCCCCCCACCTCATATTTTCCATATAAAAAATACCTTGGATTTAGTCTGGATAAATGTCAGACATTTTATTTTCATTCCACATTAGATCTACCCATCAGCTGAGCCCTTGGTTTGGTATTACTGTGGAAAGAGATGAGATGGACTTCCAAGGACTTGTTAATTCTATCTCCCTAAAAAATTAGTGCAAAAATCTATATGTGTATCTGTGGATATTAGGGAAGCTCTCATCTCTTTCTAATGCATATATCAGAATCAGTATCAGGATGTCTTTGTTGTTATGACTTTTAAAATAAAATCAAGATAACAACAGCACAAAAAAAAGTAACCCAAACCAAAAGAACCCCCAAAACAACACCAAAAACCCCCAGAACACCCTCTTCTCCCCTCACCCCAAAAAAAACAAAACAAAAAAATCAAAATGATAGGAAAAAATTGCTTTTGGTAGAACTGTGTTATGAAAATATCTCAAACTCAGGCACCTGAATGTCCTACAGAACACCTAAGAAAAAAGGAAAGCAAAACAGGAACAGAGGAACTTTAGTTATTAACTAATGGGAACATTTAGAGCCTAATTCTGTGTCTGTTGAGGCAGTCACTTGTGCTGGTATTGCACAGCTGAGGGCTGTAAGGCTTTAGTACTCAAGTACCTTGTTTGTGACACAGCAGCAGCAAGCCACTGCTCACCAGCATTTCAGCATGGCAAAACCTCACCAGAAACAAATTCAATAATCAGCTGGTATAGAAAATGTCATCATGAGAGGCAGCACCTGGCTGGCTGGTTTCTTTTAGTGCATAGCACAAAGTTATTTTTAAATGTACTGAGGCAGCACAAGTAGTGAAAGGAGGAATATTGCTGTCTCGTGCTACGTAGCTTCAGAAAACATAACATGTTCTGTGAACAGGGAAAATGCAATTCAGGGCCTTAATTTGTTGGGAAAAGTCACAGCACATACTTTGCACAGAAAGCAAGGTATGGTCTATTAAGATCACATTAAAAGGCTCACAAACTTCCCATTTTCACAAAAATTGACAGAGGTTGCCTGTTGATTTATTATTCATGTACAGAGTGTTGCTTTGTCAAGAAGATCATAAATGCAGTTTCTGGCCCAATCAGCTTTTCTAGGTTCCTGAGGAAGTGATAAACTCAATAGAATTCAGGAAAATTAAGGTATGAGGTGGAGAAGGAAAGCTAAGGCGTGTTTATGCATGCTGCCTTGTGTAAAACA
Source organism: Phainopepla nitens (assembly GCA_013400175.1). Taxonomy (NCBI): domain Eukaryota; kingdom Metazoa; phylum Chordata; class Aves; order Passeriformes; family Bombycillidae; genus Phainopepla; species Phainopepla nitens. Next base: position 130,608 of record VXBQ01012105.1, read on the forward strand.
GCAACAGAGAGATAAGGACCAAGTAGCAGAAAACCATCTGTATAAACCTCCTTGTGATGGAAGCTTGGGGTTTCATCAAAACTCCCTTTCCAGGGTAAATGATTCTCAGTTGCATAGATTTGAGAAGTTAATCCTTTCTTGTAGAATTCTTGCACTTATACATATTTAGAAGCATGATCCCTATGCCTTGAAAAAGAAACCGAAGTCCTCTTATTTATTTATTATCTCTAGAATTTGTTTGGTCTATTGCTGTTATATGTATTAGCTCTCTGGTTTTAATGTAGTTCTTCACAGAAAAATTTTATTAAATACTTTGGAAGATGATTTAGTGAGTAGGAGAAGGGACCTGGGGATCAGGACAATTTTCTCCTCTGTTCTTCCTGTGTACCTACTGTGTGATTATTTCATGCTAGCTGCATGTACCTCTGTTTAGCCACGTGCTAAATGGGCATAACATATCTCAGGCATTTGATGAGAATAATTTATGCTGAACATTCCTTTCAAATGAAGGGCAGCTCAAAATAACTGTAAGCATCTTTATCAGGCAGCTTTCATTGGCTGTGATGTGGTTGCTTGGCTTCATAACTCACCCTGAATGAAATTTGAAGCACTGTTGGGGTGGGGCTTTGTTGTACTGTCATTTCTGCTCTATGGTACAGTTTGCAAAGTCTGAAAAATGTCTGCAATTGATAACCTGAGAGATGGTTGTTTGTGAAAAGGTGCTTAAGTATGACATCCAGATTATATTAATTTTTCCATCAGTGTCCAAGCTGCAGGATAAAGAGTTTTTAAAGCATTGATCCATTTTTAAGTTTACCGAGCCTATGAAAAAATCTCAGCAAATCTTTCCTCTTCTAACTCCAGTGATGCCTATCAGATTTGATTCCAGAATCTTTATTTTCATTGTAGTCTGAATTAAGTGTGCATTTTATCCTGAGCAAGTAAATATTGAAATCTAGATATAAGAGCATGGACTGCAGGAGAGAGGTGACCAGAGGAGGCCCTGGTCAGCAATACTCTTGGCTGGGAAGTTTGCAACATCTTTAGAAAGTAATCCTTCTGTTAGGGAGCCTAGGGAATTTATCACAACTCCTCAGGTTTCACTGCTGTACAATATCCAGTTTGCCCTGCAGGAGTTGGTAACAGGGAAACAACCAAGTGCTGATGCAAAAATGATCCCTTACTACCATTGTCCTGTACTCACAAATCTCTTTGAAAGAGATTTCTGTTTGATTTTGAGGCATTGCTAAGATCATAACTCCTGTGGGCTTATCTCCATTCTCATATCTGGGAACATTGCTGGCTTATGTTTTGTTGGTAACTGTGCAAGCAGCATGAAAGGAAATGAAAATGAAGGAGGCATTCTATACTGGTATTTTGTTTAGACCTAGATAAAGGCAGTTACAAACCACTTCTCAAAACTGTAAATTACATAAAGAACTCACAATCTCATGTGCTACTCTGCTGTATCTTTTCTGTGACCTCATGCCACAAAGCTAATGCCAAAATGTCCATCATTGGCATCATTGGTGGAGGGGAAAATTTTGGTCTGATTTGCACTGGTATAAAAAAAAAAGGGAAGTGTGAGGGAGACCAAACCTGTTCATAGCACATAAGTTTTACTTGCAACAATTCCATCACTTTTTTTGAAAGTGCTGCACGCCTTGCAGGAGTTGGTGTTAAAGGAGGAATTTTTTTTTAAATTTTTTTTAATTTTATTTTGGTCCTGGCAGAAGTCATAGAAACAGATAAGGCAATTTTTACTTTTAAACAAGTACAGTGTCTAAGAAGGGGAGCCAAGGGTCTCTGGCCACTCAGAGAAAGGAACTATTTTTGTCAGTGCATAAATTAGCCTTGCACTTCTGCAAAGAGCAGTCACTTTTCAGGACAATACTTGACTAACTTTAGTGCATGCCATGCTATTCTTTTAGCTCAGTGAAGGGTTGAAGAGGTTTTCTGGACATCTTAATAAGACTCAGTTCAATGATGTAAAGCATTTGCTGAAGGGTACATCAATTCCAGTCCACTTTAGTAGAAGCAAAACTAGATATAGGCTGAGGAGTTAACATAAGTAAAGCAACAGGTCAAAAAATGTGAAAAGGGAGTATATATTTACATAGGCATATGAAGTGTGTGTCTTTTAATGTCGTTTCATGCTGTTTTATATATGGAGTTCTGATGAAGAGTGCAGTGCCTGGGGACATGCTTCAGGCCAAGTTCAGACACAGAAAGCCGCTCTTGCACCCAGGCACTTACTCTCTCATTAGATTCATTTTTGTTCCTGAGATGTCTGACTAAACATGCAACTATTAGATGTAAAATTATATTAACCTGCTGTCCACTCTCTCCTTTGTGCCGAAATTCAGTGCTAATTCTTTATTGTTTTCTCATATTAAAAAGCCACAAGTGTGGTGTGACAACAGACATATTCCTAAAATTCTTTTCCTGATAAAGCACTGCTGTCCTTACGTTCATACAGTTCAGTGAAAACAGGAGAAAGGACAAGAACAGAGCAATTTTTTTAGGAGGAGAGATGCCTGTGAAGCTATATTTTTGTTAAAACACTGGAAGAGTCTGTTGAAAGATTTGAGAATTCCAGTTCAGCCAGGAAAAACATTTTCTTGGACAAGTTCTTCATGCCCTGAGTACAGCCTGTCAGTCACTCTCAGCTGGATGATGGTGATGGAGATGATTATTTTTCTCAAAGCCAGGTGCTTATTTGATCTTCGCTACAAAGAGCTCTCCTGTAATTGTTAAACAGAGATGACAAGACTCGATCCTCTGGAAAATGAGGTGCCAGGAAAAGCTCTCTGTGGGGGAGAAAAAGCCAACAGCCTTCAGGAACCAAATGTCTCCGACCCAGCCAGATTTCTTTTGGATGAAAAGGTCTCTCCTAGAGTGATTTGGAGAGATCTGTGTCCTCTGCCTGCCAGAACATGGAATTGCAAAGCTAACATTTGAGCCACTGTTTTTCAGTTTTTCAGAGACTGAGAATGCTTTGGCTAGAATTTGGAAAATAGTTTGCTTTTGTTTCTGTTACGTCAAGCACAATTTACCCCAGGGCTGTGATAGCTGGTGAAAAAATGCTTAATGCAGAAAGATAATGGGGGATATTAAAGGTCTCTCTTTTCTTCCTCCTATGGATGTAAACTAGTAGGACACTTAAATCTTTACAGTTATGTTACTGCAACAAATGAAAGAAGAAAAAGCTTCCCTGGGAGATACTAGTAATTCTGATGGGGGTAAAAAATTGAAATTGGAAGTATCCCTGCAAAAAAATCAGAACTTTAGCAGATGAGGAAAATTTAAGGCAGAAAAGCTGAAACCACTATCAAAGCAGCAATCACAATTGGGTGGTATCTGAGAAGTGACCTGCTCTCTGGCACCAAGAGAGGAGAAAGTTTACCAGTCACTTCAGTAGGAATGACATTGGCTCACAGATGTGATCACTGCGCCCTGTGCTTGCCACTGATCTCTGCAATTCTCAGCTGATCTGCTGCTGCATTTTCTGTTTGACTGACATTTTTCAGATGAACCTTGGTTTTACAGAAGAGATGGATTTTCTTACAAGATCTCTTTTGAAAAAAATGACTGTAACCTTCTCTTCTGTTGATTAAATTTTATCTCTAGATAGTGATGAAATATCCGTAGTTGTTGTGGGCTTTTTTGTTTTTTCTGTTTTTCTTTTTTTTTCTTTTTTTATTTTTTTTTAATTGCCAGTGGAATTCTGAAACTCCTTCCACTTCATTTCATCTGGACATTACCCGTATACCTGCACCAAACCTCTTTTATATTATGGTTAAGTGATGAGTCCAGTTATTCCTGTTCAAACAAAATAAATTTGAGAGTCACATTGAATTTGTCTTTCAAATCTTCTGGAGCTCATGTAGGACATGGGTTGCCTTACTAAAATGTGGACATGATTTTAGGGGGAAAGCATCTACAGTGAGAGTCTGCATATATAATACTCATTTGTACATTACATCATGATTTTAAAAAATCAAATCAAGATTTGATTCTGCAGTTTTTCTCCTTACAAGAGCTACCAAAGTTGTCTATCAAGTGAGTGAGGGCAGCAGTGTGGACCCTAATCTCAGGAAAAATAATAGGTTTCTGTTGTGCCCCAGATTCAGAAATGTTATAGCAGTGTATACCTGACAGAGGAGTGAAAAAAAATTACATGATCCTACTGGCTCTAACAAGACTAAGATTTGACTCTGAAGACACTCATAAATAATAATATTCATATGGGTGTTGGATGCCCATATCTTCAGAATACTTGCTAAAAATAAATGAAGACAAATCAACATTGGCAATTTACAGGAGAGAGGATGCCATTCTAGATCTAGGTGCCACATTATGTGTGCTCCATAAGTTTGTGTGTAAATCATAGAATAGCTTGGCTTGGAAGTTACCACTGAAAGGACACCTAGTACAATCCAAACAGGCTGCTCAGAGCTCTGTCCAGCTTATCCTTGGATGTTCCCAAGGATGGGGCATCTGCCATCTCTCTGGGAAACCTGTGCCAGTGTTTTAACACCCTCATTGTAAAAATTTTCTTTTCTGTGTCTAGTTTGAATCTACACCCCTTTAGTATGAAATCATTGACCTTTACCCTGTTGCAACATGCCCTGCTAAAGAAAATGTATCCCCATCTTACTCAGAGGCTGTCTTCAGGTACTGGAAGAGGCTCTAAGATCCTCCTGGACCCTTCTCTTCTCCAGACTGAACAAGATCAACGCTCTCATCATGTCTTTACTGGAGATGCACTCCAGCCTTTGGATGATCTTTGTGATTTCTGGAGATGCTGCATAGCCCTTTCTGCTGAGGAGTTGAGTCTGTTTAGATTCTGAGCCTGTTACCAGCTTTACAACCCAGTTCATTCTCTTTGTTTTCTTACAGCTAGATATTAAACAAACCATTGACACGGTATACAATCCAGCAAGTTGCAGTAATTCCAAAACAGGAAGATCCTTTCTTGAAGTGTGACAACTTTCCTCATTTTGGTGTCTGGCTGTAAATGAAACCAACCAGATGGTCCTCAATGATTTGTATTGTGTGTGAGACATCTCAGTGCATTTTTGTCAGGGCACAAATTTGTTTCATCTAACATTGGAGCAGAGCAGCTCTTTTGTGTGTTTATTTGATGTTTGTGGTTCAGATGGCAGGCAGCGTGCACAGTCCAAGAATGGCAGTCCTCCAGATTTAATATGATGCTGGGGATGACTAGTAGAGGGAGTTGAGATGAACTGAGGAGGAAACACGGATGTTGTGCTGTGATATTTTGTTAAAATGTTATTTTCATCCAGAGCCTTGCCAGAGTTAGGAAAGAAAATAAATGATCTGTCAACTGTTTTGTCAAGATCCCAAGCTAGGAGAAGTCTGCTAACTGGAAAAGGCTGTATGCCTTGTGACCAAGAGTTCTCCGGCATGGCCATTCCTGGCAAAAATAGAGTGGACTTGAAAGACTTTCAAAGGAGTGTTGAGCAGATTTGCTTTGTCAAACAAATTACGCATTAAGACCTTTAAAGAATCTATATAGGTCAAGTAACTTTTAATTCAGGCACATAAGACACATTGTCAACAGAATTAAGTTTATATTTTAGGAAGAAATAACTAAATGAATAAAAAAATAGTTAAGATTAATATAACTTCTTAACCACAGGTTTCTAGGTTTATAAAAGAGGTTGGTTGCCATTATCTTTATTTTACAGATGAGGAAACTCAGTTATCAGAAAGTACTGCTCTTCCAAAAGCCTGCTTGAAATAGAACATAAGTCATTAAATTAATATGACTTGGTTTAACAAGATCATCTATATTAAGATCAGAAAACAGAGCTTTCCTTCTGTAGTTAGCAATAGATATTTTAAAAAATAGTGTTTCTTTATGTGACTTGGAACACTCTGACAGCTTCATCTCAAGCTCAACTTGTTCTAACAAAGTCACCTGCTGGTCAGAACATCTAGCATAGAATATCATGAGCTGGAAGGAAACCACAAGAACCATCCAACTCCTGGCCTTGCACAGGAACACCCCAATAACCACAAGAAGTCACAACTGTAACTGTTTGCATTATTCATCTATAATTATGGTAAATTCTGTCACTAAAAAAAATACATTCAGTTCACTGAATCACACAAACTTCCTGGGGTAGATCTCTTTGCAGTAAGATGAACTGGCTTATGTTGACAGACAAGAAGAAAAATTTGGCTTTAAAACTGATTTTTGAATTGGAATATGGCTAACTGATTGCAGATAACACTAGAAAGTGTGTTAATGAAACGTGCTCATTTCTCTAAGCAAGAAGAATAGAAAGCAGAAAGGCTTTGTGTGGGCCAGGCTGGGGTAAGGAAGGGGAGAGATGAGCCTGAGCAGAACAGAAAACTCCTGAAACCTCTCATGTCATGAACTTTCTTTCCTACTCTTGTTTAAATGAATAAATGAAACAAATTCCTGTCTGCATTAGGAATCCAACTGATGTGTTTTTCCTGCCAAGATGATGCTTTCTTTAGTAGCATCTTTGTTGCATATTTGTGCCTAGATTTCTGCCTTTTATGTTCAATATAGACCATAGTCCTGCTGGCCAGCTCTTCCTTTATAAGTAAATGCTCTAGAAAGAATTAATAGAAACAACTTCTGATTTCTTCAATATTTTCCCACACAACCTGAGTTTCTGCTTTTCTGCTGTATTTTTCACAAGTATCAGTTAATGTCTGCACATTTAATCACTTACCTGAGTCATTTATGCATGCAAGTGGAATTTGCCACTTAATTCCCTATTTATTGCAGACATACTTGAGGAATTCAAGGCAAATAGCTGAATTTGAGTTCAGCATAGAGTTCTTCCAATTCTGATCTGGATTCTCATGAAGAAGAAAGGAAGGATACCTTTATTCCTTTCTTAGTAGTCCATCAAAATTACAGATTTTTCAAGTGTTTACTGGCATACAAAGTTCACACTCAAGGGTTGTCAAGTTCCAGTCAGTGAATTATCAAGCCCAACTGCGAAGGCAGAAAATGGGGATGGATGTCATTTTTTTAACAATTCAAATTCTTTTTGCCTTGCCCTGAGTCACCTTCAGCTGTGTAGGATCTCTGATCTTGAGACACAGACTGAGGATTCTGTTATAAATGTCAGGGTAATGAGAGAGTTACATTTGGGAAATGATCTCTTTTTAGGGATTAGAGACTTTAGGAGCATTACTGTGTTTTAGGGTCAATGCCAATGTTAGGAATAAGCCCCACAATCTCTAGAGAGGAAGAAGATCATGAATGATGAACTATTCATGACTGCAGTCTGTGCAAGGATATTTCAGAGGGATGGTACTTTTTGTTTTGCATTCCACAATGGGAAGGTGGGAAAAATCTCAATGATTTTAATTTCTAGGGGAAAAGCTATAAATGACACATAATAGTTTAGATCCTCTAATAAAGGGTAAAAATAAAGTTATGAGAATGTCTTGCAGGAGAGTAGAAGACATTTTTACAGGAAGGATGGAGAGATTTTCACCTAATAAAAGAAAACCCTTTTAGTTTTCACACTCCCTGAGCGTTCTCCAAATTTGCATTGGCATTCCTTTCACAGGCATTAATGTGCTGGTTGAGAGAATATTCTTGGTAATGAATGACATTGAACTGATGACAAAGCAGAAAGTGAGTACTGAAAGGGAAGAAAATAAAAGGGCTAGTATGGTTGTTAAGATGAAACACCTGCTGTGAGTGCCATGAAAGGCTGCTGGGGAGCGGGCAGCTTCTGAACAAATAATTTCTGAGGAAAGATAAAATATAATTTTCTGCTGACAAGGCCACCTTTCCTTCCTCTCCTCAATCTCTTCCTTATGGATTACTGTTTTCATGTCCATGTGTTTTTTTTGGCACATTATTAACAGCTCGTGATGCAGAGGTTGCACATAAATGGGCTTTGTTTCAGATTGATACCTAACTAAGATTTCGTATTTTTTGTGTCTCATTGGTTTTCAAGCTGACATACTCTGTCTGAACACATTATATAAAATTCCAGCAAGCCATTTTATAAATCTCTAAGATGTGTTAAGAGTCTAAGCATAGTTTCCAGAGATCACTCCACAGGTCATTGCTGCGCTGTCTCACTAGTATCACAAAATATCTTTTCCTGGAAAGACAAAAAATGGCAATTCTGACGCTTGCCTTTAGCAATCCACTGTATCTCAGGTTACAATTTCCCCCTTTTACAAGAAATAGGATTCTTTCCTTTCCAAATGCAAAGAAATTTTGACAAAATACATCCTCTGAAACCTGTCCCCAGAGAACTTATCCTTGGCTGGCACTTGAAACCCAGATGCTGCTGGCACGGCCTTTCCTAAGTGGGTGTGATGATACCAGCCTAACAGATGGGCCTGTGCAGAACAACCATGTACCTCAATATTGAGTATTTCAGGCACAGAGCTCCACTAAGGAGGATTTGGACTGCAGTCTGCTCAGAGAAACTTTGGCAGAGATCAAGGAGACATTCAGTCTCTGGAACTCTGGTCAACAGCAGAGTTATTTGGCTCCTGGTATAATGTAAAGCAAGCTTTGGCTCTCATCAGTGGGAACTCATATTTTGCTTACAAATGAAAGAGTGAGAAGGAGCATTTTGATTGCTCTGTTGTTGATTTGAAGATCATGCCCATGGAACATGGCCTGAGGGCCACTGGAGGTTTACTGGTGTGACTTCACATTGCTCTGAGCCATTGTTTTTCCCAAGGACTTGAACTCTGTCAGGGTCTCAGAATACTTTACTTAGGAGTGCTGCTCTCCCTTCAGTAAGTTCACCAGCCAGACTAAATTGCTTTTTAGTCATAACCAGGGCAACAGTAGATATCACCTAGGCAGAATATTTGGTAACTTTTTGACTTGATTTCTTTTCCACAGTATATTTAATTACCTACCAGGGGAAATATTTTATAATTAACAATGACAGGTAGATTAATATTTTCAAAAGAACTGAAAGAGAATAATTCCCAAACTATTGTGACTATTCCATGGAGCTAACAATAAGAAATGCTGCTTTAATACAGTAGCAAGGGCCTCATACTGTAACGACAGGTGGTCTCTCTCAGGGATCTGTACCAGGACCTGTGCTGTTTAGGATCTTCAGTGACAAAGGCAGTGAGATTGACTGCACCATCAGAAAACTTGCAGAGAAAACCAAGCTGAGGGGTATGATGGGCATGTCTGAGGAGCAGGATGTCATCCAAAAGGACCTGGATGAGTTCTGGTCCCATGAAGCTCAACAATGCCAAGTGCCAAGGCTTGTACCTGTTTCAGGTGTCCATTCATGCTGAGAGACGAGTGGACTGAGAGAAGGCGTGAGGAGAAGGACTTGGAGATAGTGCTGGATTAAATACTGGACACGAAATGACAATGTGTGCTTGCACAGCTGTGTCCTGGGCTGCACCAAGAGAAGAGTGCCTAGCTTGTCAAGGGAGGGGACTCTGCCCTTCTCCTCTGCTCTGGAGAGACCTCACCTGCAGTGCTGCATCCAGCTCTGGGGTCCTCTCAGTACAAGAAAGATGTGGAGATTTTGGAGCGGGTCCAGATGATTTGAGGGCTGAAGCACTTCTGCTATGAGGAAAAGCTGAGGGAGCTGGGTTTGTTCAGCCTGGACAAGAGGAGGCTACAGGGAGACCTTATTGTGGCTGTTCAGTACTTAGAGGAGTCTTGTAAGAGAGATGGGGACAGGCTTTTCACTGCAGCCTGTTGCAGTAGGACAGGGGTAATGGTTTTAAAATAAAAAAACTAAAAAAGGATAGATTCAAATTAGGTATAAGAAAGCTAGGGATATTTTACAACAAAGGTGGTGAAATATTGACACAGGTTTCCCAGAGAGGTGGTAGATGTCCCATCCCTGGAAACATTCTGGGCTGTGAGCAACCTGTTCTAGTTGAAGGTGTATCTGATCATTGCAGGGGGGTTAGATGAGATGACCTTCAGAGGTTCCTTCCAATACAAAGCATTTTATGATTCTATGACTCAATGAAATACCTCTCATGTAAGTAGATCTGGTGATTTCAATAGATCTATTCCATTAAAAGATATGTATTATTAAGCCATAAATAATGGCTTACAGTTCTGAACTATTGTAATTTTTTTATGGAAGAGAATCTGTATTTTTTTTCAAGAATTCTTTCAGTGTTAGAAATCCTACACAACATTCTTGACAGAATTTTGTAAAAAAGTGGATTCACGTTCACTGCAGGTGTAATTCCAGCAAAGTTGCATTATGGATTACTTTATTCTAAAAATATTTTCAGCACATTCAGAGTTGACCTATTTTGAGTAGCTAGTTTTAGAGTTATCATTATTTAATTCCTTTTATTCTTAACTCCTGAGCTGGAAAAGGTTTGTATCCTTGTATCATTCTTATTCACAACAGATAAGTAAGATGGTTTCTCTGTGCTTTCTTGTCCACTACAATTTATGAATATTTCATTTTATGAAAATTTGGGGTTTCACTTGCATCAACTGTGCTATTTTAACCTGCCACCTGAGGTCATTTCAATTATATCTGACAAATGAGTTGCAGTAACCAAATGAATTGCATTCTTTTCATAAGCAATTACAATGCAAATTTTGAATATTATACCCGGTTTTCTGGAAATAAATTGGACAGACCTCTCTCTTTTCTTGAAATACCTATTGCAGGAAAGACACAAATGATTATATAGAAATGAAAAGTAAATTAATGACAGAAAATTGCAGCTAAAGAGCTCATTTTTTCCATGCAGCACTGTGCTTTAGAAGTGACTATGCATGTTTTCAACAGCCCAAAAAGACAAAACAAATCTTTCAAAGAACACTTTATGATCTAACAAAAAAAGAAACCTTGATCTGAATAAGATACAAGTAACCACCCACTTCAGAAAGGATTCATTTATCCTTAGTAAAATTCTCTTGTGGTCATGACAGTGACCTAGAACAATAATTTTTCTTTCCTCTATTTAGATCTGTGTAAAAAATATGTTATTCCATGTTTAGGCCTTGGCAGGTTGGGAATATGGGTGTGTACTCGGGTTTGTTATTTAATGCTTGTCCTAAGTTTCAACAATGAAGACAAACATAACTAAGCTCATTTCTGAGCGAAAAATAAAACTTGCACACTCCAAAATAATTCCACCAATGCCTTCCTCTGCTTCCAAAGCCACAGATATTGTTTTCTCTATTTTACCCAACTTTATGGGGAGATTGGAGGAAGAAGCTATCTGTGAAATTGTATAAATGTCTTTATTACCATGATGACAATCCAGAGAAATAGGCTTCATCCAGAAAAATATTTAGAAATGTATCATTTTAAAACTTTATTTTTTGCAATACACTTATAAAAATTTATTGTATCTAATAGATTAATAATTTCAATCAAAGGCACAAAGTGAGCTGGAATGACACTTTAGGGTTTTTTAGTCCTGGGAAATCACTTAATCACCAAATCATTGTTTTTAACACTGTTAGCTTCCACATAAGTATATGGCTTAGTGTCAGTCTCTGGCATATTGGTACTTCAAACATTTATTATGATCCCAAATAGTAAAAAGCTTCCTGAAAAAAATCTGCTAACAAATAGGATTGGAAAATCAAAGTCCTGTAAGGCAAATTTTTATCTGCTTTTATGTAATCAAGATAATCTTCTCTAGTTCCAGATAGGATTCTAAAATTCACGTGATTCATTTAGTTGAAAAAACACCCTGCCTTGTTTTTTTTTCCTATGGGATCTGGATGTGAGTGGTGACCTCACCAGCACAGTGTGTGCCTCTTAAACAGGAGCGCTGTAACCTTGCTCAAAGCAAACTTGAGAGATTGCTATAACATGAAATTCTGTCAGGTCATCAAGGCTCTATGACAACAGGCAAATTATCCTTAATATCAGGATGACTCAGAAGCCTGTCTCACTAAACTGACTGCAGAATAAGAGGAAAACTCCTCACATGGGTGGCTGCCTTCCTAAGTGTCCAAGGTACTTTTGTAAACCAGAGCTGAATATATAAACACTCCCACGTTGTTTGTGCTGATAAATTACTTGGAACATTTATTCTAAGGAACTTTAGGCTTTTAATGTTAATTGGTAGAAAATCAAAGATGTCACCTTTTAATAACCAAATTCACCAATCAAAACCTGAATATAATTTCAGGTGTAGGGTTATGCTGCCACAGTTCCAGTGAAAGCTTATTTTGAAGTCTCAGTTTAGATCTGTACTTTCCCTCTACAGGACTATTCTTGACCTAGAAAGTGGCAAGTAAGTAAAAAAATTGGGCAGTATAGTTCTGTATAGTTTCAGTATTTTGAAACTTTTCAAATATTGGAAGGATAAAAATATCACATGTATGAGAATTAATTTCAACAGAAAACATAATAGAAAGTTTATGAAATGATTTGTGAGTGCTTTTGTTAAAACTGAACTTCCTAAGAATATGTTGGTTTTGCTTTATCACCCTCATTCTTTTTTTTGGATAATGTTGCTGAAAGAATTAAATTTCCTAATATATATTTGTTCACGCAGATAATTGCTAAAATATTGGTTTTGCCTTTACATTTCTGTTTTCTAGAAGGAGAGCAACTGTAAAACATTTTTCTTCATACCAACTATTACAAGTTAAATTTAGAACTAAAGAAAATAACCAGTTCAGGATATTAGTTTAAAGCTTAGTTTATTTTTCAGTAGCACACAATTTTCTTCTTAAAAATACCGTATAAAAAGTTAATGTATTAATTAGAATATCATATGAATTTCTAATTTCCAGTGGAACAACTTTGTCTTTCACACTTTGAGTTGTATCAATTAATCACAACTTGCTTATTCCACTGTTTGAACCCATCTTGCCAAGGCTTGTGACAACATTTTGCTCTTTGGAGCTTTTAATGTTCAGCTTACAGTTCCTGGGTGACATCCAAAACCATAAAGTGACAGTTGTTTTCCAAGTTATAAATACAGCTTTGAACCCATTAATGACTCCTCTGCTGCTTCTTCTGTGACTTCAGCTGTTGTATCACAGAAAGAACCAGGCAGATTTCCTTTGCTCCTCAAGAATGTAATGTGCCACGGCTCATTTGAAGTAGCATCTCCACAAAGTTAAACCTTTTATAGCAGGATCTAAGGGTAGCATCCACCAGTGGCATCTGGCAGTTTGTGATTCAGAGCAAATAAGGTTGGAGATTGTTATTCCCTCGAGCATTTTATGCAAAGGAGATTAGACTATGCAGGAATGACTTAAAGTACCACAGATTTCATACTGGAGAAGCCTGGCTTTAAATACTGTATATCTACAGCCAAGTGAAAATGCATAACATTCTTTTAATCTCTTCCTCTTGATGAAAGAAGAAGAAATCAGCAACGAAAATAATTTTACATGTTGTTAAACAGTTCACAGTACTGCTGGAAATCGTGCAAAAGTGGAAGGAGGCCTAGTCTCTGGAGACTAATAATAATACTGCATTTCTGTAAGCCTCTTGATCAGGTCTCTGGGTTGGTGAGAAACCAGTCCATCTTCTATTTTATTAAAGTAGAACAAATAGAATTAGATAGAAAAGCTGTCAGTGACATGTGGAGCTGGAAGACGATGAGTAATCAGAGAAAAGGAACACAGAACTATAAAATTAGTCAAACAATCATGGAAGTTTCATTCAAACTTTACCCTAAGAGAAAAATTTTTATTACCCAAATTTCTCTAAAACTTTTCCTTTTCTGAAAGATGTTGATGGAAATAGTGAAACCACTGAAAAACAGGGTAAATAAGTCAGGCAAAGATCCATTGTTAGTAATAATTCTGTTTTAAGAAAGGAAATTCAATAAAATATGATTATTTTCTACTTTGGTAAGTGAAATAAAATGGCAAGTATCACATAGTGCAAATATATTAGTTGTCCAAATAGTCATTCTCAAACTGGAGTTAGAAATAATCTTTCCTTTGTAATAAGCAAGTAAGAACAATAACTATCCCAGAAATTTATATTGATAGCCCCTTCAAATAAAATTAACCCAGACAGCATTAGTACTTGCTCTTAACTTTTTGACATTAGTAATTTTAAGTTCTAAAACGGAGCTATCGTGAGCCTGTCTATCTGCCTTTTCTTCCCTGCTGCAAAGGGCTATTTGGGTCTGGCTGGAACAGAGTTAATTTTCATTGTAGGAGACCATATGTGGCTGTGTTTTAGTTTTATAACCGAACCAGTAACCAGCACTAACCCAGTATTGATAACTCCACGATGTTTTGGCTGTTACAGAGCAGTGCTAACACAGCATCAACGCCTTCTCTTTTTCTCACTCTGTCCCCACAAGTGGAAATGTAGAGGGCAAGGTGATGTGAGGGAGCACAGCTGGGCCAGGTGACCCCACCTGAGCAAAGGAATATTCCAGACCATATAATTTCATACTTTGGAGTAAAAACTGAGGGTCTAGTTTAACGAACTAGTCTTAGCTCACAGACTAGCTGGGCATCAGACTATTTGTGGGAGGAGCTAAGTGGTTGCTTTTGCAAGACTTGTGTTTGCTTGTTTGTTTTGTTGTTTTTTTTTTTTTTTTCCCTTTCCTTCACTTATTAAACTCTCTTCAACTGGACCCACAAGTTTTTCTCATTTTTCTCACTTTGGTTCATCATATGCAGTTCCATACCCCACAGTAAGTGGGTGGCTGTACTGAATTATAGTATTTACTCTCCTTCAGTTAAAAAAATCCCCAAAAATCATTGCCTGAAAAAATAATAGTAGCTTTCTGAGAAGGATTGCATGATTTTGTGGATATCCAAAGTGCATCACCTTTACACTGCCCAGGAAGTTTTCTCCTGTGCAATAGTATGCAGGTGGTCTGGAAAGAGTGAGAATCCAAAGGGTAACATTGCTTTTTATAGAGAGATATAAAACCTTTCCCTCTAAAAGGAAATAATGAGTTAAAAGGGAAAGTCAAATGCAAGCTAGTAGAAAACTAATCCTTGCTCTGCCTGTTAAAATAAACTTAACAAGTGGTCATTGATGTAAGTATTGTTAATCAAGAAATCTAATTAAGCATTCTGTTTCCAGAAAAAAACTCCAAACCCCCACAAAACGAAAAAAACCTCAACATCCCCCAAGCAAAACAAATGGAAAAAACCCCTAAACATTCCAGAATTGAGTTACCTCATAATTTTTTTTGTCTTCATACCTCATAACCTGAAGGAAACAGAATTAGAGAAAGAGTAACACTTGGTAAAACAAACATGTAAAGAAAGCAAGAATTAGCCAGTTTTTTCTCACAGTTCATCTGAAGAACCACCTTTTCTGTAGCACAATACTGAAGAAAAAACTTTTGCTATTTCCCCAAATATTGCACAGAACCCTTTTAATGAGTACAGTTACTTATTGATTGTGCTGCATTTGGAATTAGTATGATTTTTCCTGAAACAGAAAAGAAAATCTGTGAAAATACTGCTTTTCTCCAGAGGAATAAATGCAGAATTGAAGCAAGGATTTCAGTTTTACACTAAGTATTTAATCTGAATATAATTTTTTGTGAGATGGAGTGAGAAATTATATAATCCAGTGGATCATCTGCATTTACTAAAAATAGACAGCCAATTCCCCAAAATAGTGTCTTTACTTAAGTAATTCTAAAAGCTGTTTCTGTTCCACAGAATGGAAGCTATTGCTGTTTCAGAGGCAAGTTATGCTTCTCCAGGATAAATTTCAGTAGAATTGTTTGGTTGGGTAGTATAACCCTATGAATTTTTTCAATAATACGGTTGGGATTTTGTTCAACATCTCTATTTTATTACTGTGTTGATGGGGCACTCTGCATAATTTATTGTTGACTATTTTCACAAAGAGAGGAAGTTTGACTGTGTACTGTTAGAATAATAGTAACCCATGGCTCCAATCATTAGTTTTTGGTCACTGTGTGGAAATTGTATTTTATTCACTTAGAGTGTGATGCCTGACACAGGCAATGGTACAGTATATTAACAGCTTACACAAATTGATTATTTGCAGCATCTGAGTGAACCATGCAAGTCACTCAAGGGTAAAAACAAATCTTCAAAATCTGGACTTTGTGTTGAAGGCTACACTTTGGTACAGCATAAGGCTGAAAATATGGAACCTAATTTGGTATTGAAGGACCTCACAGCCTGGTGATGCCTAGATTTCCTCTTATGGAAGTGCAGGACTGAAAGATACCTTCTAGGTCAGTGACATGCTAGGCTAGGTGGAAAAATAGGCAAAACCCCCCACCAGTCCTTGTCTGTGCTTTCACACCTGCTGTCTCTGAGTTGCTGTTATTACTAAAAGTGAATATATTTTATAACTTCATAGTAATAGAAATTCTCTCCTCATTAGGCCTGTTGTGAGAAAAAGGTTGAAAATGCCTTTGATTTTGAGCAACCGCAATTTGCTACCTTGCACCGTAGAGTGTTTGAATTTAATTTACCTAGTATCATGGTAAGAAACAAAGGAATGATTCATAGTGTTGCAGAGATTGGCTCTGTGTTTTCAAAAGGGAAAAAGAAGCATAAATTATTGATACAGCTGTCAGATACCTTGACAATACTTTATCTCTTGTAACTCTTAAATAAAACAGCCATTTTCTTGCATTGAATAATTTCTCTACTTTGTACCAGTAAACAAACAACAGTTTATGATATATAAAAATTTTTAAAAGATTGGAGTTTACTTGCTGCAAGGTTATTGACAAAACCAGTCTTTGCAACTTTTTTCAAGACAAATATAGGTAAAATCAAAAGTTTGGTCTTCCACAGAAACTAAGCTGTTAGAGGATTGTTTCAGTGTGGCTATTCAGCGCCTAGCTAAGCTGTGCATCTTACAAAAATAATATATTTGGAGAAATAAATCTCATGCTGCTCACTATGCTGATTATCTTAATATGCTACTTTATTTCAACCAGGCAAAAACCTGTCAAATAGGGTTGGGGTTTTTTTCAGCGCAAAGAACAGCGTTACAAAAGTATTTGGATGCCAAAAGATGCAACAAAGATGAAAATCTATGGATTTTTTTTCAAAACTTATGGTTGTATTGCCCAGCTCAGTGAAATTAGTTCTGGCTTCAGAAGTGCATTCATTAAATATGCTGGTGAAAGTACACCAGCAGCATTTTCTCTTGCCATCAGTGATCTCTCCGGTTGCTGTCAGAACTGGCTGTTTTGCTACCAGCAGGATCATGAACTCACTGTGATTTTGGATCTGAATCTGTGGTTTGCTTTCTTCTTTGAGAGTAACAAGTAGAAGTGAATGCTAAAATCTACTCAGGGTCTCTGAACTGTTTAGGAAATGTGGTTGAAGCAGATTGACAAAGGAGAAAATCGTCAGTCTTGACTTCTTAAACAAGTATTGCAGTTAGAATGAGTGAAAAAGTTCTAAAAGCACTTGGCATTACTCAATACAGTAAGAAACTCCTGAATCAAAAACATGGATGCTACACAAACCACTCATGTGATTTTTTTATAAAGGAGGCACTACTATAAAATGTCTTTTTCTCATAACTCCAAAATGACCTTTTATTATTATGATTATTTATTCAATTAAAACAAAATATCTCTACTTATATATAGATGCAACAAATGCATAGTTTTTACTCAGCATTTTTTTCAGAGTCGAACCTATGAAGAGAGGAAATTTTAAGGAAATTTATGTTTAAACTCATGGGAAAAATACACTACCTTAAATACAGTGTACTTCCTTCAGAGATTTATCTTGGACAGTTGATGATAGGAAAAAACCTGACAAGTAAACTGAACAACTAATTACTCTTCATCTTTTATATAACCAGCTCATTACACAACGTGATTTTTTTCCCATAGTTACTTCATGTTTAATCATGATTAATTTTTGTTTGCTGACACTTTAGTTAATAGCTAAGGGTAATTTAACAGCTTTCTTTACTGAATAATTTAGAAGACCCAAAAAGTATTATTTTATGTTGAATGAAGTATTATCTTCATCCCCCAGTGAGAGCTGTCATTTGGATTTCAGCACGTTTTTTCTGGTATAGATTTCCATGTGGGTTTTCTTGATTATTGAGTTGAAAGAAATGTTAGAAGTGCAGTTGAAACTGAAACATAGAAAATACTCAACATTCTAGGACAATATTTTGTTGTCTTAATTTTGTTTTCTCCATTTCAGCTATTTGACAAAATTCAAGAAAAACGAGCAAAACATGTGGATGATTCTGATGGTTTTTGATAAAATAAGCTCTTTGAACCAGAAGCTTCCACTCAGGGTCTCTATTACTACTGTAGATTAGCCAAGCGACTGTGCCTTTGACTAGTGGTTTTCTTTTACTTTTCCTTCATGGTATTTAACAAAAGAAATGAGCTGTTGGTAGTCATGGGTTTTTTTAGACTTTTGTGTGACTGCTTTCAGGCCAAGAGATGGACCCTCGGGCAGCAGAGTTTGGACAGTATCTGTGGGAGGAAGGCAGAGGTAAAGATACTCTTTTGAAAATCAGAAAGTATATTAAATTAGTTGTTGCTTCACCTCAGTTTTACTTCCTTGCTCCTTGCTTTGGTTGAGAAGCCTGGAAGAGAAGAGAGGAAGGAAAAGTCAAACTTTTATGAATATAATTGCCTGCTAGTAGCTCAGCCTAAATAATGCATAGCAGTGGCTGACAAACATAAACATGGAGGCTTAAAGTGAGAAAAAAAACCAACACAGAATCAGTGGCAGCAGCTTATGACAAACTGAAATGTCCAATAAGCTACAATCAAATCAGAAGGCTAAAGCAAGAAATTGCCCGTGCAAAAATGATGTCTTAAAGAGAAGAGAGTTATTGTGGGTGTTTCAGAGATAACAAACAAACCAAAACAGAGGAAAAGAAAATATTCCCTCTGAAAAGAGGAAGACTAGCCACCGTTAAAGAGGAAGATATATGAGAAATACCCTTTGCCTTCCCTTCTCTTCAGTCCTTATACCCTTACCATAACCAAACTTGTGGATGTTGGCAATTCAGGTCCTGCACATAGATGATGAGTTATTTCAAAAGCTCTTTGAGTTGTGTAATTCATGTTTGCAGTTCTGTCTTGCCCAGCTTTTCTGAGGGCTGTGTCGCTGGGTCAACCAGAAAGCTGAGGCAAAGCTTCCTGAAATCAAATGGATTTTTTCTGTTGCCTTTAGATTAACTATCTGGACAAGCTCCTGGGGTGGTAAATCCAATACAGGCTTTAAGAGGTTTGGCTGTAAAATAATTAGTTTGCCTAATTTGCCTAAACATCTTTTTGGCTCAATTCAGTGCTCTTGCTTCAGCCATGGCAAGCTTTGGCTTTGGCTGATCTTGCAGGTTTTCCTTGAGCCATATTCACAATTGATAACTTCCTGACTGCTGTGCAGCCCACATGAAGGAGAACTGTACTTTCATCTATTGAAAACAATTTAGGAAAAGATAATGGAAAAGACTGGCAATCACAGAGTGGTTGAGATTGGGAGGGACCTCTGGTACAAGATGTTCCTGGTCTAGCAGGGCCTCCTGGACTCTATTGCCAGGGAAAATGCTCAGGTGGCTTCTAAACATCCCCAAGGAGCTCAACTCCACAACATCTCCACAACATCTGTGCCAGTTCTTGGTCTCTTGCTTGGAATAAAAGCATCACATCTTCTTTTCCATGGAGAACTGCTGCAAGTGAGTGTGTGTGACATTGTAAGCATTGTGAATGTGAAGAGAAATCCATGATAAAACACCAGCTCTTTACTGAGAAAATGTCTTAGGTGGGTTTTTATCCTGTTGTGTTTTACATCATGTGTTCTTTATCATGTTGTGGGTAAGCTGAATGACATGTAAGTGTCCTCACATTTGAAAGTATCATTAAGAGTGAGAGAATGAATAAAGCACTTACTCTGCCCAGAAGTATGTATCTGTGTAAATGCAAAGACATGATTCAAAACACTCATTTGCCAGCAGAATTACTTCCTGCTGAAAATGGCAGATAGGTGACAGTAAAGACCAGTAAAAAAACATTATTTATCCTCAGAAAGTTCAGGATTTAATGAGAGAAGGCAAAAAGGATTCATGCTGAGGGAAAGGTTTAATGCTGCAATTTCTGGTAGGATTAAAATAGATGCTGCAATCTACTAATTTTCTGTGATAGTATGGTGCAAGTATCTAAATGGAGCAGGATTCTCAAGCAGGCCCTAGTCTCCCTGATTCTTGGGCTATTTGGAGATAAATGATAGCCCAATTGTTTTTAAAGATTATCAGAGAATGAAAGAATCAAGAATTTTAAGGCAAAAAATTAGAGATGGATTTAAATGCATTAAATTGAAATTCCATCACAAGGAAATTTAAAAAACCCCTCTATTGTTCTCATATTCTTGAATGGAAATTACTTTTTTATAAGATTATTAGCAAAAGGCTAGCTCTAATCTTGAAATGTCTATTTTTAATAAATAAGTTATGGTAGTAGGTAATAGTTTTTTTTTTCCAGGTATTTTATAAAGACCATCAACTGCTTACAGCTTTCAGTAAGAGACTGTTTTGAGTCAAGGAAACTATAATTATAAAAGAAGCCATTGAATCATCTTCATACAAAAAGTGACTCTGGAAGGTACTGTGGTCGTATTTTATGACCCTAATCTTTCAATTACATCTGCATGGATTGGGGTCTAGGCCTACTAGATTAAATTCTTAATGTGTGCGGTTCTATCTGCAGTCATTTTTATCCACCAAAAAGCTGGTTTTCATTTAAAGAAAGATGATTGACGGCTAGATATATATGAGGAGAGCTTTGTTCACAGGGAAGTACAATTCATGGTTCACCTCACATGCTAGAAGAGATATTGAATGAAATTCTCAGTATGTATTAAGTTGAGAGCCATGTAGGAACCACATCAGTGTGTGGAATTTGAATAGCCTGTGGTGGTTTGGTTTTTATACACTCATTTTTGGGGCAGGCTAGTGGCAGATGCTGAGATACAGGCACCAAAAACCAACCCCCCATTGCAGCTTGTCTTTATGCTTCAATTGTGGAAGAAACCCCTTATGGATAATTACCTCCACACACTTTCTGTATATCTTTATTATCTTTAGAACAGAGGAAAAAGGGCTTCCACACTGAATTCTCTCTGAAAATTCTCTCCCTAACTCAAGCCAACAGCTGCTTTTATTGCCTGCCCTGGTAATTTGGGACCCCTCCAGACTGACCACTCCTATTTGTGTATCAGTCCATTGAAGCAGGGTCCTGAAATTTCGATGTTAGAATAACAACACTCTTACTGATGCAGTATCATGGCGTATCCCCTTTATCCCTCACCTTCATCTCTTATATATGATAACATAGTTTACATTATTTCTTGAAGAACCTTTTATCTAATTGGTTACAGTTTCTCAGCTTGTCTCTAAACTATTCTTTTATTGGCATAGGGTTACAGATGGGTTAGACAGGGGTTAGGCTATTTCCACCTTCATGGCTCTGTCCTCTCAAGGTTATTTCAAGGTTACAGGCCCTGGGAGGCTGCAGTTGGGCCAAGGCTGGATTGTCCAGGCTCTCCAGGGGCAGTCCGTGTCCCTGGTCAATAAGAAATCCTTCTACAGTCCATTTGTCCATGTCTTACAGTTTTCAGTGGTGATTTCTATTTGATGTTGTTCATGAAATGGCAAAAGCATGGTTCTGAGTTGACTCACAGCCGCAGGGGCTTTGCTCTTTGCACAAGGATAGATGCATGCTTCCACCTCAGGGTTCCACGCTTCCAAATGTATGTCTGCCCTGCTTTCAGCTGGGACAGAGTTCATTTTCTCCTAGGCAGCTGGTACAGAGCTGTGCTTTGGATCTGGCATGAGAATAATGTTGATAACAGACTGATGTCTTGGTTGTGGCTAAGTAGATCCATGACCAAAGTCCTTTCCTTCATCAAGGGCTTTTCAGGGTCTCAGGTTCTTCCAGTGAAGCTGGGCAGGAGCAAGGTGACCCAAACTGGCCAAGGGATATTCAATAACATAGATTGTCATGTTCAATACATAAGGTATTCCTATATAATAGGAGGGAGGGAATTAGCTGGGAGGGCCCAATTGTTGCTGTGGGACAGGTTGGCCATTGGTCAGTGGTGGTGAGCAATAGTATTTTAGATAATATTCTTGGGGGGAATTCTTTCATCTTTGCTGACATTGTCCACTGAGTACAACTTGCAACGAAGCATGATGGCACGGAGGCAGCATGGACAGTGCTTTCACATGTGCCCCTCTCAGGAGCTCAGTTCCTCCCTTTCGTATTCCTAAACAAACCTCTGAAGTAAATGCCAAATCTTGTTGATTGCTCCTTTATGCAGGGCTGGCCTGCCTCAGGCAATTCAAATCACTCTCACAAGGCCTCCAACTGTATCCCTGAAATGTCTAGCTGCTTCCTACAAATTGACTACAAATCTTTCAGAATTTTCTGATAAAATATTTATATTTGTTGAGGTGAACTTCATCTCAAAATGAAACCATAGTAATGATAATATGTAATAACCATATTTTTCCATAAACATAAAAGAATGGACATTTTCTCTTATCTAATGATGTAATTTGAGCCGTTCCAGCAACTTTATGATTTCATTGGCATTTAATTTCCAAGAGAACATGGAAATGTTAAATATTTATACAGATAAGTCCACGGCTAATGTAGCTCTCATTCAAACATTACATATTGTATGATGTTGGAAAAGTATATACTCAAAACCACAAAGAGCTGAAGAACAGAATACAATTTGAAAATTATTCTTTCATCTTTTTAATGTGATTCTCTCCTTAACCGACTGCAACAAACAACTTTGTATGCTAACAAAACCCAGCCTGGTTTATTGCTAAATTTAGAGGTCAAGTTGCATTTCTGCATCAGAAACTTAAGCACATGCAATTCTGTCCAAGTGTCTAAAACTTAAAATGTGCTAAATTTCCATGAAGACAAAAAAGAGCTTTTTGGATACTATTCATACAATATTTGCTGTCTGCCTGAAATATTTCTGAGCTAGAAGCTTCTGGTAATGGCTCTGTAGTTGTACAGCTATTGTTCAATATTGTAACAAATCGTTGCTCCCCTCTGGACGAAAGAAAGAAAAAACACAACCAAATAAAACCCCCAAAAGGGGGAAAAGGAGAAAAATGTAGTTTGCGTCAAGCAAGAAAGGAATTTATTAACTTCTCGCAGTTGAAATTCCAGAGTCATTGAAGTTTCTGAATCAGAATACCTCATCACTTTTAAGGCATTTAAGAAAAGATCTTTTCCATGCTAAAAATGTCTTGCTGGGGAAAAAGGCATCATTCTCTGTGTCTGTTGCCTCCCTGGGAGTAAGAAAGCATTTAGTGTGAGTTATTACAACTCTACGTCAGGAAATGGCTCCCCAGCTGCAGTCTTAGGCAAGAGATTATTTTTCTTAAAATGAAATAATTTGGGATTCATGGACTATCTCAACCATATCAGACTGGCCACAGAGCAACACAAGCTTTTTTCCCTACTCTATCAAATTCTCACAATGGTCAATACTCCATGAGATGATGCCTGTGTGTGTAGGCAGCTCTGAAGAGCTGGACCATACCTGTACTGCCAGGTTAAGGATATATTATGGTCCCTGGCTGTAGAAGACATTAAATATTCTCTGTTTAAAACTAGCCTGGTTGTACTATGGGGAAAAATGTGAGCTCAGGATGTCTGCTGTAGACAGGATTTCACTGTAGGTGGTTTTGCTCATGCACTGTATGCGCCAGGTGTGACCCCTGTCAAGGTGCCAAGTGTGAATGGGCACTTCCTTTTTGACAGAACTGCAGAATCTAATTAAAAACTACTAATTAAAATTACTTATCAAACACACAGGTGTCTTGTAGGCAGTCTAAGCCGTCTGCCCTGTTCAATAATTTTGGGGCTGGATTCAAGAGTGGGGATTTCTTTTGATTCTTCACGGCACACTTCAGCTATTTTTACCTTCAGTTTGCTGGCAGAAGTTCTATCACTGCTCTTAGCAGGCAACCCTGTGTGATAAGATGGAGAAAGAGGGAGATTTGTGATTTTGGGGAGGCAGGGTGGAAACTGGCTGTAGGGAAGAGATCCTTAACACACAGACACACGCTCTAAAAAATAAATTCCCAAATTCTTGTTTGGACTGCTGATATTTAAAGCCACAGTGCATAGTCTGCAGCTTCAATGTTTTGCAGCAAGGATTGCTTTTATCATTTACTTTGCAGTTAAAGATACATGACAGGCCACAGGAGTGGTGAAGTCTGAAAGGAGTCTTTTTTTCAAAAGTACGAAAGAACCAATACACCATATAATTCACTGAGATTAGTCTAGATAGAGTGCAAATATCTCTCCAGAGAAATGCCTTTGTTTATAGCAGGATCTGATTTTGACTTCCACAGAATATAAAGCAGGTGTGGATTGCATGTGTTTTGCACACCCAATAAATGTCAAGGCACTAGATATTATACTGCTTTGTAGCCACTTGTAGCCATTTATCAATTTATTAATTTCCAGACCACCCTGTGCTGCATATATTCTTGAGTTTTTTCATCCATATAATGGGAATAAATCCTTACTAACCTACTGTACCTCACAATGTGTTTCAGTTCATTCATTAATGTTTGGAAAGACCACTGAGACCATTTAAGAGGTACACAACAGAAGGAAAAACTCTTAATTATTGTTAGATGGCTACAGCTTTAATTATCCTCACTCTACTACCTGAGAGGTCTGGAGTTAAACTTTAGAGACTCCAATAATTGCAGTGGGGTTATGCCATTTATAGCTCAGTATGGTATAATTTTTTATGTAACAATCTTCACTTTCTTCACTTTCAAATGTAAATCTGACCTTCTTTAATTTAAATTTTGCTGAAAAGAGCCATATTGGTACAAGCATAAATTATGGTAGATGAACATTAATGATGTCTGTTCACAGCTGTTCTTAAGTAATTACCACTCGCTCCCTATGATCAATATTCTAAATGCCTGAACTATTCAATTAGGAGCACAAAGCACTTCCTTGTGTTATCACTATAAAAATCAAGTCTTAACTGATATACCTGTAACATTCATGTTATAGAAAAATATTTTTGAGGCTGTTGATTTATTAAGCAAATTGGTTTTTGTCTGGTGAGAGATCTGAATATGTGTAGTATTGCAAATGCACTTAAAAACCCATTGAAATTAATGCTACATTAATTACTGATTCCATGAACACTCTAGCATATGCTGGTATTAATTGCATCCATTATCACAAAATAAACATCTCTTTATAAAAACAAATCATGTTTCATCTTAATATTCTTGATTTTGATATCCTCCTTCACAGCTGTTGCTACTTCTGTTTCAGTGTTTTTGCTATAAAGAGCCACCTGTTAATTATAGCAGATATTTTGAATATTTTTATCCTTTGCAGAAAAAAACACCATTTAAAGCAAAAATATAACAGAATCTTAACCCTCTGAATTATTTAATAAGTTATTAAGTTTTTTGCAAGAATTTGCCCACTTAAAAACATGTAATTTTTTCTTCTTTTATTCATATAATAAATAAATAATAAAATGCACTACACACTTTCTAATATTTTTTACTACAATATTAACATTTGTATTCAAGAAACTCTTTAGAAAGCTACTAAGAGAAACATTTGCTTAAAGTAAGATGGCTTTTTCTGTTCTGTGCACAAGAATACCCATGATAGGAAGCCCCAAAAACTTGTTTCAAATGGGCTATATAAAAATCTGAGAAAGTAATTTTGGATTAAGTTTTGCTTTCACCTAATGAGCAATTGCTGCTTGCCCTGTAAATCTGCCATTTCTTAGCCAGACATTTTCATGGTGAAAACCTGCAATCAGAGAAAAAAACCTGGCTTTTTAAGTGCCAGTTTCCGTTGAAAAGTGTCTCATTATAAATCACATTATAAGCTTATGTTGATTTTGTTTCAGATTTATTGTCTCACAGTTTAGATTTTTCTCAATTACAAGTAGAAAGATTCTGCTGGAAGAAAGCGTAATTTTTAAAATTTTCATCTTTGCAAACTGAACGTGGATCGTACAATTTTTGTTTTCTTTCTGCCCTGACTTTTACCTATCTGCACCAAACCTGGTCATGAGTCCCTGTATTGTCATTAACTTTTCTCCACAAATGTTTTAATTAATTGTATCTGAGGGCAGGATTCCTGGCAATGAGAATGTAATTACCAATTACTGAAGTGCAGTAAGAGAGACTCTCTCCCTGTCATTTGGCCATCACCAGGGTGAGATTTCAGCATTAGTTGTAGTAAAGACCTTGGAATTAAGGCAGAGAGAATTGTTGCATGTGATGCTCGATGGTGCTTCCTTTTTAGCTGTTTCTCAGTGTGACACCCACAGGCCTGAGCTAAATGTCTGAACAGCACAGTTAAGGGCTAAGTCAGGCCTTGTTAGGCCTGACTGATTCATAAAAGCCATTCATAAAGCTTTATAATTTTGGGTGAGCCACCTACGAGATGTATGTTGAAACGTGAAGTACAAGCTTAGCTCTCTGAGGATACTGTGTGACCTTCATCTGAGGTGGGGATGTAAACCAAAAAGGAGATCAAGGCTTTTTTTCCTGGGTAGCACCACAATTAGAGCCAGCTCTCACTGGATTTTGGAAGCAGGATGACCTCCTCTGCCTGTACTATTTCCTTTGACATTGAATAAGGACGATGTATGTATTCTTGCAGTAATCTAGATCTTTATATTGGCAGGTTTTGGTATTTTTTTTGTTTGTTTTGGGGATAGAGTCTTTTACTTCAGAAATTAAGTACAATAAAATTGATTGGCAAATGTCGAGGTGATTGAAGAGATGGAACTGATTGGATGTAAAAAGCCGGTTTATTGATCATTGATCATTAAAATTTATTGACATTCCTAAAAGGAAAAAAGGAAAATCACAGCTATTATTATATAATCTAGTTTTCCTACCACCCTCGATCATATACATCCCCATTTTTCACTATTTCACTTTTCAAAAAAATGCTGTAGTTGTCTTCCATTCTGCTTTCCATTCTCTCTTTACATCTAAAATATATTCCACATACTCTCAAGATGTCTGACATATGGTCACAAGCACCTATGTTGCTACTTTTTTTCAATCCAAGAGCATAGCAATTACAGCAGTCATTCAGGTATTCAGTTTCAAAGCTCCGTCAGAAAGCTTAAAAATAATTTCTCCAGAAAAAAGTCGTAGTCAGACATTTCTGTACAGGGTCTGAATGTGCTTTTCATGTTAAGGAAGGGCCATTTAAAAGGTCTAAGGGCTATGAATCTGTTACAGGCTTTCATGGAAAGACATGGGCAGAGAAGAGTGCTTGACTCTAACCCTTCCTCCCAAGGAAGTATGTTTTGGTGCTATGAGGAAGGCCAAGGACTTCTCTCTCTTGAGTTTCTGGACCCCTGTGAAGGGAATTGTAGCTTCTACCAAGCTATTTTCTCTAGTCCAGTGAATCTTGCACTCCTTGTAAAAAGCACTATGCTGTCATGGAGAGATCTGAATGAGCCCATGCGTTGCTACTCCTGCTCTTGGCCACCCACAGCCTTTCCAGGCAACACAAGCAGTGTCAGCCAGCTCTGGAATCTCACCCTTCACTGGATTTTTAAGAAGATATGACTTTCTAGCATCAGCTGTTACCCATATTTTCCATAATAAATTAACTATCTTTATATATATGTATCTGTACCATCTAAAGTTTACATGTAGTGGAGGAGAGTCACAATCCAGCCCTTTGTGTGGTACTTTTCTAAAACCAATTTGTGGTGCAGTTCCACACTCATTCTTCTGCATCTGGCACTGTGGAGTAATTCACAGGTATTGACCATTTTGCTGTGTTTTTTCTGTAAGTTTCTAGAAACTTCTAAGAAGTAGAGGTCATTGTAGGTACAGTTTGCACTGTTCCCTTAGAAAACCATGCAACTCCCCTAAATTACTGAAATCCCAGGCTTCTCTGGTTAATTTACCCTTTTTCTTCACCAACAACTGAAAAGATGTTTCAGTTCATCCTGATCCTGAAGTTGTCCAGGCTACATTCAAATGAGCTAATTCAGCTTGAGGAAGAAGGGTAATTTTATGGATGGTGAACTGTGAACTCCATGCTTCTCTAATTAGACTGCTACCAGTAACTGAGTTAGCTCAAGAAGTTATACAAAACATGGAAGTCTGCATGCTAGTGCACATAATGATCTCCTCAAAGAGCACAGAGATCGGGACTTTCAGTAAAGCCGAGTTTTCCCCTACTGCTCTGTGCTGAACACCTAGATAGACATTTTGAGTTCCTTCATTCTTTGCTGCTTTTAAATTTCGTTTTTGTGTGGATATGTGACTTTAAGCAATCAGATTATCTGTGTAGGTGAATTTGAACAGGCAAATCTGTTTTACTTAAATTGCCAGTTTTAAAATTTCTAAAATTACTGGCTTTACTGAATAATTTCAGCAGAAGTTGGTAGAAGTACAGATCTCCCCAAAAACCCTCCAAATTTATGTGTGCAGAAAAGGCTTGTGAAAATAGGCAGTCAGGTAAAAAAGAAAAATTCTAAAAGTGTGCCAGTGGAGAAGTAGATATTACAAAATGTCAAAAAATCTATCCATGCAGATTCCTTTTATGCCCTGTGCTGGGAACAGATTCAGTTGGAAATTGTGTTTTCTTAAACGCCAAAATCTATGAGTGACAAGATTTCAGGAAATCACACATAGCTAATTTAGTTGTATATCGAAAAATGTGGGAGGTTTGTAATACCTTTGAGATCTGTGGGATTTAAAGTCTCTTATTGGTATATTTAGACTTGTATAATATTTTTTATTTCAGCATTTAAAAGAAAAATTTTACTGAACATTAAATGCATTAGTTTCAAGTTTTAAACTTTGATAATTATATTTATATGCAAAGGCTAGAACATCTTCCTCGTCATCAGTATCTGGATAATGGCTTGGTCTAAGATAGAAACTAGTGCAAATATATGGTGATATATGAGGCTATGGTTATACTTAGGGTTGTATGACCAGATATTTAGGAATACTTGAAAGAATTATATAGGAATACAGACATTTGGAAAATGTCTACAAGCTCTCTTTTTAAAGATGAGTGATGCTGTAGTTATGCTTTTGGGAAATAGTATTAGGTTGTTAGTTGGAAACATTTCTATAAATTATTTTGAAGCTCATTGCATACAATTTGTATACTGGTATGAGGTCAAGCTCTAGTGAATGCAAGTATTTGAAAAGACATGACTGCCAAGGAAGGAGAAATATAAATCTGAAAATATAAGCCTGTGGCTGAAATTCCAGAGGGAAGGATGCAGGTGTGCTGTTATGAACACACGAGTTGTAGTGGACAATGATATATCTAGACTAAGTATTTGAGATTTTCTACTACTTTAAATACCTAAAGGCTTTTTAAAATATTTGAGTGTTACTCAAAAAGTAAAACCAAGTATTTCATTCCTCTGATTGATGAGAGTACTTCAGATAGGTAGGAAACTTGGCTGTAAGGAACTGCAGATGAAGTTGTTGATTACTATAATTCAGTGTATGAACTTATTTTAAATCAGGCTGTGAAACCTTTTACAAGTAAAACTAATTTTGGGCAACACCTCTGCTAAAGCAAACTGATGAGTCCCCGGAAGAGTAAGGCCAACATTACCATGTTGGACAAGATTTTAAATTCCCCAAACAGATTTTTTTTTTTTGTGTGTGTACTACTTTGTGTTTGGACTATGACTTCCTGACTTCAGTTACAGCTGAGAATGTTCAGCATGCCTACAAGTCCTGCATTAAGAATGAAAGCAGTGTAAAGCTATTTATTGACAACATCTGACAAGATGGCCCACCACATGGAGGCTGTTTGACAGAAAAAGGGAGGGTATCCAATTCTCCAGGGTAGAACATCACCCTCTTGCCATATGTTCTCTTGCTAAATTCTGTCTCATTCTCTATACTCTTTCCCATTTCTGAAACCAATAAAATAGGATCAGGTCTTATGGTGTCTTAAACTGTCCAGTTCCTCGAGCTCTCTGTCCTGATTAGAGTCAACCTTGTCATGAAAGGCAACTTGCATAAACAAAAGAAGTACTAAAGTTTTCATCCTTGATAATACTTGAATTGACAAGTATTTTGCTTGTTTCTCAAAAAACAGGAACAAATCCCCTTATTTGGCATTGTCCTACCACTCACAAGGGCTACCAGGAGGTGGATGGAGGCTTTAAGAGGCATTGCACAGACCTCTGCAGTTTGGCCTGGCAGAAAATGGTGATAGGTGTCAGATACCTCTACCAGTGAGCTGGAACACACACATTGATGCTTACCTCATTTGTCCACCAGCCTCTTCTTATTCTCTCAGCCCTGTGAAGTCCTTATCTTTCCCTTTGGCCAGTCCCATTTCTTCTCCTATATATATATATACACCCTTTCCAGACCTACACACCTTCATTCAGTCATATATAGTTTCTCCCATCAGGCTCCTGTTCTGGACTTGGATTTGAAACTCATAAATTTTCCTTTAGAAAATCTTTAGTCAACAAAAGAATCTTTTTCCATTGTTTCATTCTTAGCAACATCTGAAAATTTTGCAGAAATTTTCCAGGAGAAATCAGATTAAAGCAGATGCTTACCATTGAAATGGTATCTGTTTCACAAAATTTTAAGTGACTGAAAACTGGAAATGTTTCAGGTGCGAAGAATAGGTCTGTCTCCAAAATGAATAAAAGTTGGTTGTATAAAACATGGCATTATATTTCCAACTCTGTAAACACCCTGTACAGATGACAGTCATGCTAATATGAGGCATTAAAAAAAACCCAGGAAACAACAAAACAACGCAAGACAAAACATTAAATACTGTATTAAAATTTTTATCTAAGGCTATTCATAATTTCATCTTAATACTGGAATATCAGTTGCCTAAAAATATTATTTGTTCCTTTACCTGCTGCCACATGGCCTCAATACTGAAAGACACAAAAAAACTGAAAGGCACCTCTGCAGAATGTTGCCCTCCAGTTCAGAGATTCATCTCAAAGGGAAATTAGGTGGTTGTCTTGTCCATCTGGCTTTATGATCTACTAACACTCCCAGTAAAACGAGAGTTTGTAGTGATTGTGCTGACCTCATTTGCACTCCAAGAAAAAAGGCAAGATTTTTTGGAAAGACGATAAGGTTTGTGTACCAGTATCATTGCTGCTGTGATTTTTGTCTTTCATGCTTCCTACAGACAATTTTGAGCACTGTCATTTTTTTTCTCCCTAGCATGTTGCTGGTAGTGTGTAATGATGATATTAAGACATCTAGAATTACATTTTAAATTACCAGGCTGCCTGTTTGGGACTCTTCCTGGCAAGTATCAGCCACTGAAGACTGCTCTTTAGAAAAGATCTCTTCAACATGGTCTATTAAACCAAGCATAACATATCATATTGACCTCTCAAAAATCAGAAGGAAGAATGCTTGGTTGATAGAGCCTGGAAAATGTTATAAAACCTTAAAGAAATAGCATTTGTGTTTGCTAATGTTAGAAACTATTCTTAACACAAGTCTGTCTTGGATGCTGCAAACAGCTGGCAAGAAAGTTTTTACAAAATTTATAGAAACAGGTGAGTAGAAGGGGAAATAAAAATCAAAATAATACCTCAAACTAAATATGGCCAAGATCAGAATCTCTAAGGGGATCATAGCAAAATGATTTGTATAAATCTTGTGCAATTGTATTTCTGCATGCTGGACTCGCTGAAAACTGGATTCAGCAGCTTCTACTTTAGCTCTTAGAAGTATTTCACATGGAAAGTGTTTTTCTTCCTTATTTCTTTCTCCATTTCTCTAGCCCTCCCTCGTCCCCTGCTGTCCCATTTTCCTAATCATTGATTCCTCCAAAAGGACGTTTTAGTCTTTTTCTCTACCAGACTTCTGACTGCTTGCTACTGTTTAAATATCCATGGAACTTGTATATGATGTCTCTCCTGCTGGGATGGTAAATCAGAATCAGGTGATGACTTCTGCATGACTAGAGCCCAAGCTTTAGGCTTGTAGTCACTGGGAGGCATAATGCTTTTTTGGGCCAGGATAAAAAAAAGAAATCAGTCACATATGAGATATTAATTTATGCTGCACATTACTATGTGCTGCTGAGTTTAGATATCATGGTACTTGTTTTAGAGGAGAGAAGGAAGGCAAATTACCCACAAGCTCTATCTTACATCACTTTAGACAACCCTTATTTACTCTGCTTCTCTAGCTTTCAATGTCTTGAAAGGTATACAATTTTTTGATAGTGTTTAATCACTGGCTTCTTCTCTCACCCATTTGTTTACTCTGGTTTATGGCTGTCACCATGAGGAAGATGATACTCTGACAGAATTAATAAAGAGAAAATCAATAACAAATTATAAAGGTGTAAAATAGAAGTACAAGAGCAGGAACTTCGATAAACTCATTTGGGAAATAATGTAGAGAATAAGTAAGTTAAATACACACTAAAACAATATGTTTCAACAATTAAAAAATCTTTTTAAAAAGTAGAATTTTAATTCAAAGAGAAATTAACTCTGGTCAGTATTTGAGTGGAGGTCAGACTGGAGGATATTTTCATTTAGCCTTATCCATGAAGACACTTCAGGATCTCTATTTCTCTTATATTAGGGGTGGTGCTACTTTCTACACTGTTTACACGAGCAGTTTCCTCCTGCTTGCAAGAGACATAAGGGTCTTTCTTGTTTTCTACATCCCACAAGAACCTAACAAGGTTCAGCAAATCTGAGTGCAGGGTGCTGCACCTGGGTCAGGGCAATCCCAGGCATGAGCACGGACTGGGAGAAGAACTCGCTGGGAGCAGCCCTGAGGAGAAGGACTTGGGGGTTCTGGTGAATGAAAATCTGGACATGACCTGGCAATGCACGCTCACAGAATGCTGCCTCTGTGCTGGGCTGCTTCTAAAGGAGCATGGCTGGGTTGAGGGGAGTGTTCCTGCCCCTCACTCTGCTCCTGTAAATTCTGCATCTGACCATGAGATCCTCAGAACAGAGCAACCACGGAGCTGTGGGAATGGGATCCGAGGAGGGCTGTGAATGGGATGGCATCTGAGGAGGGCTCCCTCAAAGAAGGAGGAGGGAGATGGGCTTGTTTAGCCAGGAGAAGAGAAGGCTGAAGGCTCCAGATTTTAGGGATGCCTTCCAGTACCTACCCAGGGTTTAGAGAAAAGAGGGAGAGCAACTTTTTGTGCATGTAGTGATAGAACAAGGGGGAATAGTTTTAGACTATAAGAGGAAGCATTTAGATGAAGAGGGTCCTGATCGAGGAGCTAGACCTGAGTAACTGCACTCTCCCTGATTCATGGCGTACTTGCTTTATTCCTCACGTCCATATCTTTTATACTGANTCCAAGCCCTTGGTTAATAAAACATCTCCCTACATTTAGATGAAATACCTGGAGGAGATTATTTGGTGGGAGGGTAGCGAGGCACCAGAACAGGTTTCCCAGAGAGGTGCTGGATGCCCCCATGTAGATGGAAGTGTTCAAGGCCAGGTGACAATGGACTTTGAGCAGCCTGATCTAGTGGGTGGCATCTCTGCAGGTGAATTAGAACCAGATGATCTTTAAGGCCCTTCCAACCCAAGCCTTTCTCTGATACTGTGATGCCCTAATTTTTAATTTTTTTTTTATTTGCCCCACCTAAATGTTAGTGTGTAAGTATTACCTCCAAATGATGTATGCATTTTCCATTATGCTGGCTACTTGTGGATAATGGAACTTCAGCCAGGCACATTCAAACAAAAGGAATATCTCGTGTCTGATGAAATACCGTTTGATTCATCTTTGTGTAGAATATTTTTTGCTCTCCCTGTCATGGTTTCTTCTTTCAGTCACATGAAAATGTTTCTCAAAATAGTCTTTATTTTCTCCTGAATACTAGGCTTACATTCTTGGTGGTATGCAGATGAAGACATTTGCATTAGTCCCTTTTTAAATAGTAGCACTAAAATGAGATCAGGAATTCTGCAAGTGTTTGACAGTAGAATGAGAAAATACATGGGTAAGTATATCCAGTGTTTGTTAATGCAAAACCTCTCCAGTATTTATTCATCAAGTGAATCCTTCTTCCTTTATAGAATGAATAGGAAAGGATTTTTGGCTTTTGTTTGCACTGCAGATCTGTTGTGCAAATGAGATCTGTCATGCACTTTGTATTAGTTCTGTGTTCACGACACCCACTCTTCCAGAAAGCTTATTAGCAAGGGAAGCAAAAGAAACAATCACTAGAATATCAACCATGCTTTAAATTGAAAATTTGGAACGAGGTGCACAAGAATGAAGTTTTATCCATGTTATAAACTTTATTTTAAACATCTGGTGTCTTCCAAGGATAATGCAGAACCCATTTTTGTCATTAAATTCTAGGAATGATGTTAAAGAACTCTAATACATCAAAGTCCACTTGATGTGAAGCAGTTTCACAGCTGCTTGAAAGATGGATTCAGTAGCATAATTTAGATTTAGACAGCTCTAAGTTGGAATAATTTGCATTTCTGCATTGGTGATATCTTGAATAGATTTTGGCTTCTTTTATTAGGCATTATTACCTGGTAATATTTAGTTAAAATGTTTAAAGCATAGCTGACACTTTACTGCATGTTTGTGCTCACAATTTTGTTGCTTTAGAGTGAAGGAATGGCTTGCAGGTCTTGTTGCCATTTGTGGTGCTGAGGATGGGTTTTAGATCCCTAATTTGTTTGGGATTTCCACATACCCTCTTTTGGAGACATGGATATTTCAACATAACCTGTAATATGTCGTAGTTTTACAACCAGAAGGGGTTGAAGTCATGAGCAAACAGTGACCTGCCTTTTTTTCTGTGAGTATGGGATTAAAGAGTGCTCAGACTTCAGAGCAGGAGAGCTTACTGTTAGCAAGGATTTAGTGATTAATTATAGACATATGGTTTTAACCAAAGGACTTTGAGCTGTGAGTGCTCTCCCAAAGGCTTTCTTCTGCTCACTAAGGTTGTCTCTGTGTTGCTAGGTTTCATCTATTCATTTATTAATTCATTCCATCTGGTGGCTGTGTGGGTTGTTGAACCTGTGTAGGTGAATACATGGAGCTGTGCATCACCACTTGCACTTAAACCTTCAATGTCTAACAGATTCACTCTCTTTAACTTAAATTGCCTGGTCAGAGAATGGGTTCAAGGTTAGTGTGCTCCCTCATTCATCTTTTCATGTCCATATTGCTCTTAATAGTCTGCCTATAATTTATCTGCTGTCATCCACAGTGAACTTGAACCACCTCCACATCCCTTTTGTTCTTGCAGTGGATTACTTTGAGCCATTTGTAGTAAAAACTCATGCAGTAAGGGATGATTCTGTGGGGGAGATAGACTACAAATAAGCCACTGCACACCTGGGCTCACACTCATCTTTCTTCTAAGGTCATCTCAAGATGGTGCTTGAATGGAGGATCACATCTGTAAACTGTGCATATGAACCAAATTCAACTTTGGTTGCAAAGGCTAAAATTGATCCTTTCTGAGAGGGACTGTAACAAAAAAAATCCATTCAGAGAGCCTTTAGAGAGGTGATTAGGGTTGGCAGACATGCTCTTGGACATCTGAGAGATTAAATGTGTTTCATGGACTTTCTGTGAGGCTGTGTGGGTGGGTCATCAGATCCACATTTATATGCAGGACTCTAGTACAATATAGCCAGTTCTTTCAGCTGCACCTCAGCTTTGTGAAAAGGAGGATGTTGCTTCCCCTTTTCCCAGTTTATCTCTGCTTTACTCTCACTGCAGTATGAGCTGCTTCTCAGCAATGAATCTGTGACACCAGTTGATGCAGGCTATTCAAGAGTTACAGTTTTGGAGGAGGCATATGTCTGGAACAGCATTTGAAAGTGCTGTCCAAATGCACACTTGCAATTTTTCACCATTTTTATAGCTTTGGCTGCTCATGTGCACACAGGCAACCAAGAAGATTAATGCTATTGGATTTATTTATGCTTTTTTTTTTTTTAATTTTGGAAATAATTACATGAGAAGAAAGGAAATGTATGGAAAATGAGTTAAAACAATAAGGGGTTTTGTAAAATCCTGGTTGAGATTGTAAAGCCAGTGAATGCCTGTTGCTCCCAGCACTGCCACTCAGGAGCAGGCTGTCAGGCAGACAATTTTTGTGCTATAATACATGGAACCCCTCTTTGTTTAGAACACTTTCAGCTCTGGCCAAGAGTGGCACACTAAGAATGGCTAATTCTTGACAATTATGATTTTAGTGCCTTTTCTACTGCCACAAAGAAATTTTTCAGAAAGCAATTGTTTGGATTCCTGGTTCTTTATCTGAAGCACTAAAAGCATGTTTCCTCTCCCGTTATTACAAGTGTCTATATGTCTATTAGAAAATACACTATAACACTTCATTTTTATACTACATATTTGTTAGATAAATAAAACTTGACTTTAAATGAAAATCCTTTTATGGATGTAAATGGAATTGATAATTTTAAATTTTTTTAAAGGGCATTAATATTTTAAATTGAACCTTCCTGGTCTCTACACCTAATTTGCCACTTACCCTGAAACTTTCACTCAGGTCAAAACAGGCAGGTTTTGATTTATTTCTGACAGGGATCTGGCCCACTTCCCATGTTTTTATTTTTGTACGGCTTCAAACCAGAGATACTCCTCAGGAGCGCAAGCTGATCTCAGCAGCTTGCTTTATACTTTCTCAAACTACTTATTTATGTATCTTTCTTCAGACCTAAAGTCTCATACTGCAGTAGGGAACAGAGGACAGATGTTGCTGCATTTTACCAGCCACATAATTCTTCCCTCCTACACTGTTCTCCTGCTTCTATGTGCTCTGCTGTTCAAACCAGGCATGTTCAGTGGCACAAGGCAAGGTAAATGCATGACTTGATTTTGTAAGAGAAAGAGATTTTCATCTTGTTTTGACTTTGAACTAGGCAAACTGCAGCGTTCAGAAAGTAGCAAACAGGAGAGTCCTGTGTAGTGGTGTTTTTTGAAACGAGGTCATCCACGGCACGGCCTCGCTCTGTGCCGTTCAGATATGGAAGTGGTAGTTCTAAATTCCTTTAAGAATAAGGTGAATGCCCCTGCCCAAATGCAGCAGCACTAATGCCTTGCTGTAGATCTTGGATGCTGCCTCCAACCCTGGAAAGTATATGCAATTTATTTTTTGAACAATTTATTTTATGATTTATGTTTCCAGGCAGTATGTGTTATCAAAACCAGAGATACCTGGAACTACTGAGCTGTATTTGTGCAGTTGTATTTATCTGCTAGCTAACAGTAACTGTAGGTCTTAAGAAAATATCTCATCATGTTACAGAAAGAATAGTGCAGATTCCAGTCTGGGCAGTTTCCCATATGAGTCATATGAAAGATATGTTTCAGAAACAGAGAGCACCTTATAGGGAACAGGTCTCAGTAAGACTAAAAAACGAGCTGGATCTTCTTTTCCATATTGAATTGAAAGACCAATTTTTTTTAGTGTTTTTTGACTGCTGCCCCTGTGGTGTTTTATTTTCTTTTTTTTGAAAAAAAAAGGATATTGACACTTTTGAAGTGAAAATCAGGTATATATAAATGATCTTTAATTATAGCTTGAATCTAGTAAATTATAGTTTTTGAAAATATTTCTGTTTCGTGGTTTGTGATTAAGAAAAAAAAGTACTGTAGTTGCTCTAAGGCTGGACTAAGAACCTGTTCATGATGAGTTTATAAGCTTCCTCTTGGAACCCCCCACTCAACTGATACTGGGGACACCTAAATTTCCCTCACAAATACAAAATTTTCCTACGTGCCTAATGCCATGCTGCTGAGCATCCTCAGAGTTATTG
This sequence comes from Phainopepla nitens, assembly GCA_013400175.1. NCBI lineage: Eukaryota > Metazoa > Chordata > Aves > Passeriformes > Bombycillidae > Phainopepla > Phainopepla nitens. The sequence continues at coordinate 168,380 of VXBQ01012105.1, forward strand.
GTCCTGGATCCTATTAAACTCTGACTGGGATGCAGAGACAGATAATTCTGCCTACATTTTCTGGACTGCTTGAGTTCTCCATGTATTCTATAATAAATACTGGTATCAGCCCTAAAATTCTCACTTCTCTAGTTTAGTCATCAGTGCTTAAACATTTCTGGTTCTTGGCTCATTTATTAGATAGTGATAGAACACACTGAAATACTCCACCAAAAAAGGGAAATAATGACTATTTGTCTGTAATTATGCTTCTAAAATCTCAAGGGAAGAAAAAACCCTAAGAGAATGGTTATTTGTAAGTAAGAAAGTTATTAAAAAACTGTTTTAATTAGTTTGCCTTCAGAATTTCTTGCTGTGTTGTCTTGTGTGTTTCATCAGCTTTTCATAAGTTACAGTCAACTCTCACTCCATGCAAGTATTAAAGAAGTTTTAATGGTCTGGATAATTTTCAGAAGAAAATTAATTAAAGCTACCATTTTCCTGGTGGCTATCAATCTCATGGCTCTCCAAGCCCAAGCTATACTTTCCTTCTCCCTTCCAGCCTACTAATGTGCTACCAATTTACAGGAGAGTAATTGCATTTTCATGCACATGGCTTTTCATGCATTCCATTTTAAAAAGCTGAATGGCTATTTTTATTGATAAGGCAAAGAGACATCTTAAAAAATCCCCCTGTTGACCTTTGATCTTCCATCCTTCTTCTAGACTGTTGAACTAAAGAGCCACTAGAAGTGTATTTTCTAACAAATTAAGTGTGGTGACATTGCTAGGCCTTTGAGTTTCGCGGCCCTGAGTTTTAATTAAATGTCAAACAAATACCATTGAATTTTGACAAAAAAACAGAGTGCTATTTGCAGGAAACCTTGGCATGTCGCCTCTTTACCTTGCTTGGTTTTCTCTCTGCAAAACCAGCACACTGCTGCTATGCAGTGACGTGCCACAGAATAATTCTTTTGAGAGCATTGAAAGCAAAACAATTGCATCTTGGGCATCATAAGTGATTTGGAAGCTGTTTAGCTTTGTGTTACTTAGTTAAAACTGATTTTTTTTTTTCTTTATTTGTGGTATCAAGCATCATAAATCTTGCTGTTCTGTAATTGATCCCTTTTCAGGGAGATCTTAAATACAGTTTCCACACTGAATGGCATAGAGAGTCTCCTAAATAAAAAATGGAAGTGATTCCTATCTTACCACACTTTGAGGACTGTGTAAGATTGTTGCCACTGCCTGACTGTTTGGACCTTCAATTTTTCTTTCTTGATTTTCACTTGGGTGATGATTTTTTTTTTTTTTCTCATATGGAATAATAGGTGCTGCTTTTGGCATCATCTGGGGATGCAATCCTTTACCTGTCTGGCTCAAGAGGATTGCATTAGAATCATGACCAAGCAGAAACCATATAAGCTTGATAAAGCTTAAAAATTGCTTAGGGTCAGTTATGTCTTACATGATCAATTATGCTAATTTCTGAAGGCCAGTTAATAGATATATTTGATTCCTACATTTCACTGCTTGGTTAATCTGTACAAAATGGGATGCAGAGAAGGCAATTTTGGCAGTAATTATTGAAAGCATGCTTCAGTTTTCAGTTGCTCTGGTATAGTGATATTAATTTTAGTGCATTTACTTCCAAATCATGCCAGTTCAATTAAGATTTATTTAATATTCTAATGATATCTGAATTTCAAGTATCCTATCGCATTTGTATGTCTCTAGGCACATTAAAACAGATGAGCTTCCACATTCCCTAAATATAGGTTGGAAAGCCTAGCTTTCCAGGGGGTTTGCTAAAAGAGGGTTATCTGGGATCCTTCTCTTCTCTCACAGATAAAGTGTACCACATTCACCTATATCAACTCTGGGAATATTCCCTGTACTTTATTCTCTGAGTAGACAACAACAATATTGAAGACTAAAAGATTCAGCAGGTAAGTAAATAAATTAAGTCCTAAATAACGAACAGTTCAAAAGGAGAAAAAGGATATTTATGGACAATGGGGAGAATTACAGAGTTGTACCTTCAGGGACTAGCAGAGACAATAACCAGTTTAGTCTTTTGGTTTGAGTTTCTATGCCCTTAGGAGCTGCTTACAATACTGCAAGTAGGATCTCTGAGCTTCTTGAGTTCCACCAGTCTAGTTCAGTCATATTTCTTGAAGACATAGCGATCTCCTCACCACGAATTTCCAAACCTTTTATGTCAGTAGATGGCTGGACAGAGGATGAAGGCCATACTCATACATTAGTATTGCAGCCTTTCCTATTTTTTCCTCTTTTTATTGGAGATGCTGCTGCTTTCACATCCACACAGTCAAGGCTGTGCAGGCTGGTTGGCTGGTTCACTTTCCTGTTCACCCAAACTCCTTTGTGCAGTAATTCCCTTGGCTTTATTTGGGGTTTGCTTTTTTTGCCTTTTTTTTTTCCCATTTCCTTTTTTTGTCTGGAAATGTTCTGAGAAAGCAGTTGGAGGTTTTTTGGTTTGTTTCTTTCTGTGATGATCCACAGAGACTGCGGCTGGGAGAACAGGCAAATGAAGATCACAACCTTGTTTCTACAAGTGGGGAAGAGGAGTCCCAGTGAAAGGAAGCCCAAGATGCAGATCTGTGCTACAGAAACTTTTTCCCAAGGCCACTTTTGGCAATAACCATTGTCCTAAAGGAGTGATGCACAGTTCTAGAAGGTTGTGTAGTACTAGAAGGCTTCATCTTCAGGCCTTTATGTGCACCCAGGTGGCTCTGCAGTGCTACAGGATAGGAAGGGTGGTAACTCCTCCACTTGTTCTAATTTCTGTGAACATGGCATATCTCCTGGCTGAAAAGTTATATCTCAGTTAGCTTTAAATAAGCAGAACCTAATTAACTTTGCAAAGAAGGGCTAATAAGCTGAATAAATGTGTGCATTAGGTGCCTTACTCTGGGACAGAAAACAAGTACCCTTAATGTCAGATTGTTATTGAAAAAAACCCAACACCTTACTAAACAGTCCTTTGTCACTGCTGAGTTCACAGCAACACAAAACTCAAGAGTTCCAGAGGCTTGCAGAACTAGGAAAAAAGCTTTATTAAGAAAGAGCTGTCCTCTTTTACAGAGAGGATCGTTAAGGTGAATTGCATTGGTCCACGAGAATTAACAAATACCTGATTGGTGAGAGGAAGAAAACAATTCTCTGAAAGAGAAACATGACGTACCACAGGTACATATCTTTTGTTTTCCATTCCTGGCATTCTGTTCTCCCAGAATAGCATGAGAACTGATTTCTTCTCCCGAGCCCTCTGCAACTTCTCAGGCTAGGCCTGGGAAGAGTTGCAGGTTTCTCAGATTGCGTCAGGCTGCGTGCGACCACAGTTCTCTGTCTGATTTGAAGAACTGTTTCATTATTTTGGGCACTTTGAAGTGGAAGATGACCAAAAAAAGTAATAATTTCAAAGGCCCAGAGGTGAATTGGATCAAGCATTATGCAGCTGCTCTACTTCAGAGCGCATGAGTCCTGGGGAGCGGGACACGAGCCCACAGCCAGCCCTCTGCTGCTGCTGCCACTTTTCCAACTGTGGGAGCACACATGGACTGCAGGAATTAACCCCAGAGGAGCACAGAGCACTCTTTAGGTGTGAATTTACTAACTTTGCTCTGGGAAGTATTGACTGACATGTTTATAGGCACGAGTGTGTAGAGGCATACATGGGATTCAGGGAGATGCTTAGGTGGCTGTGCAGAGCACTTTCCCCAGTGAGTACTCTTTCCTTTGATAGGTGGAACAAGATTAAAAGATAACTCACATTTTTAACAAGTTTTCAAAGACTTGGTGTCTTCTTGATTCCCATTATAATTCACTTACTGCAGAAGAGCTGAATTGGATAACTCATAACAAAACATATTGACATTTCAAGCCTTTTTCACCCGTTATTTGCAGTTTCTTGCCTTACTGAGTTTTATTGAAACTCTTATTTTGCTCTTTTTTTGAGCATCTGAAAATTACTGGACTGAAAAATACACTATCTATGCTGTCTGTAATTATCTTGTAAATTATTCCAATTCCCAATGAAATGTTTTTTACATGTGGGAAATAAGTTTTTTAAAATTTAATAGAAGCTATGTAAGTACATTCCCCTTTGAAAAATCAGGAAGGGAATTATGGCATAAAAGCTTTGAAATATAATTTTTCCTTTTAACATGAAGCCTAAACCTTATATAAAAAGTAACTACAGCCAATTCATTACACATAGTTTTCTACAGCTAATACAATTAAAAGTTAGAAATGTTAGAAAATAAATATATAATGAAGGGCTGGAAAGAATGGTTCATTTGGTGAAATGGAAATAAATGTATTTTTGCTACATTCCACTTCAATTTATTTCAGTCTGGGTTATAATACAATATTGAATACTGCTCCCAGTTCAGGGCCATGGTTAAAGGCTGGTCTCAGTTTTGTAGCTAATGGCCAGTTTTGTGTTTACAAAATCACCACTGTATTTTGCACTATTGTTAATAATGTTGGTAGAAATGTAGAAAGATAAAGAGACTGAAAATAGTCCTGTAAGCCTGATATTTCTTCTGATTGAGGCCTGACGATGGCTCTGAAAAGTTGGCACTGTCAGTAGTAAATATGGGGGATTAATTGAAGCTTTTTGTCTTGGAAAACCAACATTAATTAACTGTGAGAGTAATGCTGGTGTGGTGATAAAATTTTTGACTAAATAGGAGGAGCCAAATAATTCTGTGTAATATTCCAAAGATTAACCTGGAGACAAATCAAAATAAGACATTGTATTAAAAAACCCCAAACCTCCAAAATACTGATGTAGCTGAAGACTAAGTAACTTTAATTTAAGGACACTTGCTATAGAAACAAACTTTTAACCAAATTCTGTGCCTGAAATTGTAATCAGTTTTTTCTACGACCATATTTTTCTTACATGTCCATGTTTACTCTTCATTGTCCGGAGATGCTATCTGCAAAACATCACAGTGAGTAGAGATAAGTGATAAGAAAATTTTCAGAGAGATTTATAACATTTTTATAGCGCCAGTAATCATAAATTGCAGTGAAGTAAACAGCTAACACTTGTCTGGACTGATGTTAATGCAAACATGGAGACTGTGCTGCTTGATATAAATGTCTGCTGCGGGAGTCGCCGACACGGGGCCCCCCTCACCAGGGGTGTTGTGCTGTGCTTAGAAATGAGGCAGATGGGCCTTGCTGGTGTTTTTGTCTTCAGGATAGTTTATTACTTCTTCATCACAGTTCAGAGCCTTAGAAGACAACAGGCTCAGCACAATTCAGTGACGTGTGCCAGCAAGATCTGGCCACTCCAAGGCCGTGTGCCAGAAAGAGCTGGGTGCTTCAAAGCCATGTGCTAGCAAGAATGCAAAATGGATGATTTCAAGGGGTCTTATACAGGTACCTTATCCAATTAAGTTTTACAATGTATCTAACACGTAGTATGCTTTTATTTTTTCTACCAATTCCTAATTGTTTGTCTGTCCACGCACTACCAGCATTGTGGGCACTTTTGTCCAATGAAATTGTGCTCCCCACTGTAGAAAATGGAGCAGGTGAAGAAGGAAGCAGAGACAACACCCAAAATCCTCTATCTTGGTCTCCCACCTACATCCATGCTAGATCAAACCCAAAATCTAAATTTGTGACAAACTACAACTATATCACTACCTATTTTACACACCTGTTGATCCAAGCTCATCCCAAAGCTGTGGAAGATTTTTCCATGGCCAAAGTGGAAAACTATGCTCTCTTGAGGAATAAGACCTCTCAGGACAGGCACAGGAGATATTCCTGCATCCTGGATTCTCTCAGTCTGATTTCAAACTCATGTTGGAAAGGCACTAGATGTGAGAAAGGATCCTGTTGGCTAAGGGCACTCGGGCTGTGGTGAAGTGTTGCTTCATATTTGGCTGGGATGTGATCCTCGGTGATGTGAGTGTTGAGCTGGCTGCAAGATTATCCATTTCCTAGGGCCATGATCCCTAAGCAGGGTCTTGAGGGCTAAGCAGAATTTGGATCCTGACTTAAAATAGCAGGGCTGAAGCTCCTCTCTAGCAATAAGCTGTTCTTGGTGGCAGAGTAACCCCTGGAACATTGCAAACTTAATATTAGACCCAATCTAGCTCACCAGTGTACACGTAGGTAAACAAAGGGATGCATGCCCATGGAAGGTTTCAAAAAGTCCCTTGCCCCTGGAATCGCAAATGCAAGGTAACATACACAGAGGAATATTGCACTTGCATTTGAGTGGGAGTTCCCTGAAGCTCTAAGTGAAAGCCTGCCATCAAACAAATCATTTTAAGTCTTGCCTTTGGCTTTACAGGGCCTGTGACTTTACTGAAGACTATTTTCAGAGTTATGATGCTAAATATAGGGTTTTTTACCTTGAGAAAGCTTTTGGAGTTTTTCTTTATTTCTTAGAGGGTTATATTTGGGGGGTTGTATAACTGGTGAAAAATGTTGGTAATAAAATAGAAGACTTTACAGCTGTAAATAGTTCATGACCTGCAGCAGCAGGCATTCCACAGTGCTTTCTGCAAGCTAAAAGTTATAACTGCCCAAGTAATATCTCTCTTTGTGGGTGTTTTCATCTTTATGTTGAATATTAATTTGTAACTAAATTTGTTACTACTCTATCACAAAGCACTTAATACTTGAATGAGTTTGTATTTTTCAACATCTGAAAAACTCTCAGCATTTTCCCTTATTGCCTTTCACTAAATTTCATAACCCTTTCTCTAACAGTAGAAAAATAAAGTCTCCAAATGTAAGCAGCGAGTCACTTGCAGAACTGGACAAGTTGCAAATTGTTTTGAATATTAACCATGGACCAGGATTTTAAATAATCTATGTATTTTGTCACTGGCAGCCACTTTCACTTCAGCACATGAATAGTATAATTTCTTATCTGAGAGAACCTGCCAGCTTATTACTTTTTGCCATATTGTATAGGTAGGATGGTGTCCTGGTTAAGCTGCTTGCTTGGCATGAAGAAGGTTGAAGTTCAATCCTAAATTTGCCACGTACAACATGACTTGGGCAAGACCATCTGATTTTGTTTTAGAAATTGTTAGAAAATTAGAAATTTGTTAGTTTTCTTGCTTCTGAATGTTCTCAAAGCAAGGTCTGTTCTGGCTGTGTGCATGAACTTCCAGAGCAGAAAGGAATCCTTACCAAAGGTTTAGAGTACAAAGGTCTAAATTCTGGCAGTGCTAATTTTATCACAGGTTCTTACATACTCTACACTAAGATATTATTTAATTTATGCACACTGGTGCTGAAAGAAAATAATTTTAGTCTAAAAATGTTAGCTTTAGAACTTTTTGGGAAAGGAATAAAAAAAAGAGAATTGTATCAGTCCTCAGTCTTCTGGTGTTTTCAGGAGTGTTTATAATATTCATTAACCTATTTGAAGAAAAAGGAAATAAAGTTCTGGAGAAAGGAAATAAGAACGATCAGAGAGGTTAAATGATTTCTGTTTGAGGATTAATTAAATAAACTAGTGTGCCTCAAGCTCAGAGAGAAAGTGTTGAGGGGGTAGGAAGGCTTATAAAATCTGGAGCAATTGGAAATGATTGCTCTCTGTCTCTCTCATTACAAACCCCTATTACTATCCACTGAAACTAGTGGCTGGTAAGGTTAAAAATAAAGACAAAAAAGCTACAAAAGAAGCAATAATCTAGTATGCAGTTTCTGCTACGTGGAGAGGTGATTATTTGCCAGCAGTGACTGTGGGTGCTATAATGTGACACATTTAAAAGTGACTGGGAAGAGTTGAGGAAAAAAAAAAAGCTATTAAGGTCTGCTTAGGACAAGGATGTCTCCTCTACTTTGAGGAATTCTTGTGCTACAGATCTTTAGCATTGAAAATTATTCTGAAAAATAATCACATATTGCCTGGTGTATTGCCTCTGTGTCAACTTCTTTTAGGGATATTGCTCCAACTTTTCAGTTTTTTAAAATCATATTTCTTTCCATGTTGAAGCATGGAAGTAAGGGACACAAATTGCTCCTGTGTATGTGGGAGGAAAAAAAAGATTTTAAAAGGATTTTTGCTTAATTTAATTACTGGCAAAAAGTATGTATATATAGACATAAAAACCTGAATGTATATATAAAAAAACTGGATATAAAACTGTATCTATGAATAAAAATGGAATAAATGAAATTTAGAAAAAAAGAAAATCAACCTGAAATGTGATGAAAACAAGGAAAGCAAATGGGATGACATGAAGTGCAGGAATATGGATGGAAGCTTGCCCAATTGATCCTCATTGAAATCTCAAGATTTAATTCCCTTTCCTGAAAGGAAAAAAAAAAAAAATATATATATATATTCCAGAATGATCTTGAATTTGAAATGGAGTGACTACAACCGTATATGTAAAAATAATCTAAAATATTTACATATATTTATAGGTCTATATATTCCAGGACAATCTTAGAAGCTGAACACAGATATTTTTCACTTTCACTTTTCTAACAGGTATTGGTCACTTTGGGTGTGTAAACCAAAATGTTATTAGGCTTTTTTCACAGTAGATGTTAAAACTGCAGAACTTATGTTCAGTGTGAACACAGAATATATGTTGATATTCGACAAGAGGTACCCTCACTATGGATTGGGAATTTTCTTTTTAGCATATCAGATTTAGAGGGATATTCAATTTGGCATCAGTCAGTCACTGTGGAAATGCTAATATTGTTATTATATATATATATAACTATTTATATATAAATATAAGTAGTAAAATATAAAATATATATAAATATTTATATATNTGTAAAGTAGCTTTTTGTAAAGTCTGTCATAGTAGGTCCTGTGAACTTTTATAAAATCAAAATAAACAATTTTAACATAAGAAGGGAGTGCAGGCTGCCAAAGCTCTTGCAGGTTTCACAAGCACCTTTTGATCTGTGTCTTATCAGCAGGGTGAGTTGGGGAACAAAAAAACCCATTACATGATAGGGTTAAGGCAGCCAAAATACCAGAAAATTAAAAGAATCTGCGATCAATCAGACTGCAGGTGATGCTCGGTGCAGCTGACAGAGCTTTGTGTTTGATGGGCAAAATTATTATTGTGGAGTGGCTTTTCTGGCTGTGAGGGTTTGGCTTCCTTCATCAAGTGCTCCTTCATAAAGGGAAGGACCTTGTGTGCTAGGAAGTGGAATTTATCAGCATCACAATAATGAGGGCTTTTGTACCTGCAGGATGGTGCTAGGCAGGAAATATAGTAATCTACACTGCTCTTTTCCTTATGATTTACTTAAAAAAAATGTTAAAAAAAACCCCAAAAAGGTCATTTTTCTGCCTTTGTCATCTACCTAGTCAGTCAGCTTGAGATATAAAGTTTGGGGTGTTTGCTGTGAATAGAGAAAAGGAAGTTTCTGTGAGGATAAGTTTCTCTTACCAGTATAAACCCAATATTTTTTATACCTGTTGTGGATTCTTGCTGGTTTTAGTGTTATGGTAAATCACAGCAGTTACAAGGTTTCACCCTTTGGATTATGGACACTGAGAAGTACAAGCTGAGTGTTTGTTTCAACATGTGTACAACAAAGGAAATTTTGCCTTTTACCATGCTTTTATCTTCAACCATTGCAAAGAGAACACTTGAAGAAAAGGTAACATATAGAAATATATGTCTGATAATAAATCAATAAAAAGATAATAAGAAAGTTCTGAATCACATAAAAAATCAGTAGATATATCTTAAACATGTCTGGGTCACTTTAGAAGGCGGCTTTTAATCTTTCTATTAATAAGAATTTTTGTTCCCAGTTGTAATTTTTTTTCCTTTCACATATTCCTTCCTTATTTAATTATTATTTTCTGGCAGAATAGCCCAAGAGACCATGTCTAACTGATATTTCCATAAGGCTTGACACTCAAAAGTGACCTCTCTGATGTTAGTTGCTTACAGTGAGCAATACAAAATGAAAAAAGAAACCCTATGAAAAAATAAACCCTGAATTTGTTTCTGAGAGGTCCTTGGATATCACGGATCAGAGGTAGATGCAGTCTGAAATGTCCCAGGGACTTATAGGAGTTAGAATTTCTGGCAGTAGCACCAGCTCAATCTGAGCCTGAATATTGGCAATTGTTCCCTTCTAATGAAGATTTTACTGTAATAGAATAATATTTCCAGATTACGATGGGAGAAAGATACCTTTAATGTTGAACATGGTTGAGTTCAGCTGAAAAAAAAAAATCTTGAATTCAAAGATGCGTGTCTCTTATCTGCAGACTTCAGGAAAATCTAATTTTCCCGAGGGATGTCCAGGTTTCCTGTGTGTTTGCACATTTGCACAGTCTTTCCTGGGATCTGACATTATGACACCCCAAGCTTCTGAAGACTGAGAACTGTCTCACAAATGGATTATTCCATCTGCTTGTATTAGAGACAGGAAACAGTCAGGGGAGAAACATCTGCAGCTTATGATTCATTTTATTTAGTCCCCTGGAGCATGGCTTGTAGCAAAAGTGCTCCTGGTGGGAGAAGAGTATCAGATTGTGAACATGTTTTGAAAGGTATATTCCTTATTCTGAGAACTCTGTTCCCATCCCATATCTAGTGACTAAAATGTCTCAACAGCAGCTCCCAAAAAACTTCCCCTGGAACAACACTTGCCATAAAAGAAATTTTACAGGATGTTGTGTTGGGTGCTGCAACAGCAGCAGCCTAGTTTGATTTCCATGGCTTTCAGGATGGCTGTAATTTCCTCCATTATGGAAGATGGGTTTTGAGCTGCTCAGACCACTTCTTTCTAGTTCATCCAATCCTTTCCTAGGGGTGCACATGGCCAGATGGAGCTCCTCACTGAATTTAGGAGAAACAGCAGAACTTAGCATGATTTGGAACATGTTTGCCACGAGGGTCTGGGGGTGAGGTGATAGAATTCTCCTCCAGCCAGGTGTTATGAGCCCTCAAAGGTTCTATCACTGTTTGGGTTTTGTCCAACAAATCCCAATGGCATAAAATAGGCGGGATGGGCACCTCAGGTGGTGTTGGAAACAAAATGTTTATTAACTGCAAAAATAACAAACTCTCTACAGAGAAAAAGCCATGGCAGAGGCAAGGAGGTCCTTGTCTCTGCTAGAACACCCCAAAATGCCACCAAGGTTCCTTTGCCCAGTGCTTTTATTGATGGTCCAGGCAGGCCTCTGGCACTCATCCAACCAGGTAACTCCAGGAGTGAAGTCCAGGGGGTCCTGTGAGGTGTCCTGGTTCAGAACACTTCCAAATTGGGAAGGAAAGTTCTGGCTTCTTCATGAAATTGGGAAGGAAAGTTCTGGCTTTTTCCCATTTTATGGGAGACAAAGAATCCTTCAAATCCCTTCCCAATGTGGGCACCCTGTCCTGGGGGGTGCACTGCTACAATGAGGCACAGAGGTATGTGAGATAGCTGCTGTGATGGAGTGTGCTCCTGCCAAGGAAAAGGTGCTAAAGAATCAAGGTGGACAAAATTTTTGTGTGCTTTTTGATGCTCACCATTCAGTGGAAAGACAGGTACTCACATAGTACAGATATAGCCTCTGAGGTTATGCTTGAAATGTTTTTTTTTTTTTTTTACATCAATATCTTCCCATAAAAAGCTTAAATTCTGTCAGTGATTTGGTATTCAAACCATTTTAATAGATATTCTGTTAATTCCGTGTAGGTTTTTAAAATCAAGATTCATGTGATAATAAATCAAATGGCTTGTAGAAATCTGCTATAAGCAAAGGGGATATGAGCAATCAAATCCCTTTCAGTACCTAAAGGGAGCTTGCAAGAAAGCTGTAGAGAGATTTTTCCTTTCACAAGGGCAGGTAGTGATAGGATGCAGAGGAATGACTTCAAACNTGAAGTCCAGGGGGTCCTGTGAGGTGTCCTGGTTCAGAACACTTCCAAATTGGGAAGGAAAGTTCTGGCTTCTTCATGAAATTGGGAAGGAAAGTTCTGGCTTTTTCCCATTTTATGGGAGACAAAGAATCCTTCAAATCCCTTCCCAATGTGGGCACCCTGTCCTGGGGGGTGCACTGCTACAATGAGGCACAGAGGTATGTGAGATAGCTGCTGTGATGGAGTGTGCTCCTGCCAAGGAAAAGGTGCTAAAGAATCAAGGTGGACAAAATTTTTGTGTGCTTTTTGATGCTCACCATTCAGTGGAAAGACAGGTACTCACATAGTACAGATATAGCCTCTGAGGTTATGCTTGAAATGTTTTTTTTTTTTTTTTACATCAATATCTTCCCATAAAAAGCTTAAATTCTGTCAGTGATTTGGTATTCAAACCATTTTAATAGATATTCTGTTAATTCCGTGTAGGTTTTTAAAATCAAGATTCATGTGATAATAAATCAAATGGCTTGTAGAAATCTGCTATAAGCAAAGGGGATATGAGCAATCAAATCCCTTTCAGTACCTAAAGGGAGCTTGCAAGAAAGCTGTAGAGAGATTTTTCCTTTCACAAGGGCAGGTAGTGATAGGATGCAGAGGAATGACTTCAAACTGAAAGAGAGTAAGTTTAGATTGGAAAGCAGGATGAAATTCTTTACTGTGAGGGTGGTGAGGCACTGGCACATGTTGCCCAGAGGGACTGTGGGCTCCCTGCTCCTGGAGTTGTTTAAGGGAGGTGTGATGGAGCTCGGAGTCACCTGGCTTAGTGAAAGGTGCCCCTGCACACGACAGGGGGGTTTGGAAACAGATGAACTTTAAGGTGTCTTCCAACCTAAGCCTTTCTAAAATTCTGTGATTCTAAATCATGAATCAGTAATCCTTTGTTCGGTAATCTCTGAAAAAAGCCGTCAATATTTGACTGGATTTTTTTCTATGAGACAACGATAATTGATATTCTTTGCTTCCTAATACTCTTACACCTTTTAAGAATGGTGCTTTCTACTGCAATTCTCTATCCCCCTTTTCCAGGATTACTTAAAAATAATATTAGTGGTATACAAATCTCCTACCCATAACAATTATATCAACTGATGAGAAAATATCCAAAACTATTCTGTTTTTTCATTCTTTCTGTGAAATATATTTAAAATGGTTCCTGCCAAGTACAGTTACAGATAATAATCTGTTTATCTTGTCACTGACAGCACATGAGCTGGATACAGAGTCCTTTTTTGTTCCAAGAACAAAAAAAACCTAGCTAATGAACACACTTTAGTTGTTCCTTAATTATTGCAGCTGTTACTATTTACTCCAAGGAACGAACGTACACATAACCAATATAGACTTTTTTGTTCTTAATCATTTAAAAAGTGCCTCTTGATATTTTAGATTTATTTAGCACTGACATTTCAATGATTCCTTTATGCTCCTTTATTAGTCTCATGGGTTTATTTTTGTCTGTTTTGTTCTCCATTGACTTGTTTTTCTTTTTCTCTCTGAAGTAATTTTTTTTTTATTTTTTTGTTGCTGCTACTTCTGTTTTTGCTGAGCAAAACTGCTTGGCTGCAGTTTCAAACTGTCTGTTTGAAAGACATAATTTCACAGTTTTTTCCTGGGATGGCTTCAGCTAGTCCCCAGATTTTTTTAACATTTCCCTTTATAGGCTCCCTGACAGTTATGCTGACAGTAGGTTTGAGCTAATGGGGACAAAATCAAATTGTGAAATACCAAGTTCCTTCATAAAATGGATTTATCTTTCTCAACAAAGCCCTAGTGTGAAACCAAGATTTTATTAGAAAATAGATGCATCATAATCTTAGGCACAATTCTGGACATAAGTTAAGGAGCAGTGGAGCTGCTGTAGTTAATTCCTAGTTCAGTCACTTATGGTGATGCTTAATTTTTAAGGCTTTCTACAAGAAGTTTGTATTTTTAAGTAATTTGTGTTTTTAGAAATCCTATCATAGTATATATTGATGCCTTTATACTGATAATCTGATTTTGTAATTTGAATAACAGGGAATTACTGTTTTATAGGATTAGTTCTTGAGGGAATTTTACTCAGTGTTGTAGAAATAGGAAAACCTTTCCTTGACCATTACTTATTAAAAGTGCATGGGGAGCTAACAGAATGCAAAAAACAGCCAATTACCTCTGTCTTACTAATTATTGTTGCCTTAAAAACACCTGCCTATTCTATAACATCTACTTAAATTAAATTGTAGACCAATAACCTTTGCTTTTATGGATCCAGAAGCAGAGTTCAGCAGTTTTCACATTAAATTACTGGGGGCACATCAGCTTTCTTGGCCCCTAGACACAGGACTGAAGTAAGGAATTCAAAAAAAGGCTTGAAAGAAAAGAAAGTAAAAAATAAACATGATAAGGCAGTCTTAGATACAATATGTCTAGATCATCAAGTACATAGAATATTAATGAACCAGTAACAGATTAAAAATAATAAAAACTTTATGTATTATATTATTATATTATGTATTAAAAATATAAAAGCCCCAAATGTTACAGTTTAAAGAAGGTGGGGGCATTCTCCTGCAGGAATTTCCTATTACTATTTCCCAGAGAGCAATCAGTTGAATTTTGTTGATTCTGTTATAGGTTTTCTCTCCCACTCTGCTGAACAGACGTTAAGCTGGGAGGGGTGTATATGGAACTCTTTCCTATGGCTTGAAGGGAAATGTTACAAAGGGGAAGAGCTAGGCTTGTCAGAAGATTATCTGAATTATTTCTTCACAAAATGATAACTTTAGGCTTTTCATGTTCAGAAAATTTTTCCTTCTCAGAGAGTGCAGGAATGCTGTATGCTGTTCATACTGCCTGGCCTAATGAGGGACAATTGAGGACTCTTTGAGTCCTCCTGTTTCTGTACAGACCCCACTTTTAGGCAATGTTCAATCACACCTCCTTTTTCCTTTCCTCTAATGCCATACAACTCATTCAAACTCCTCTTTTACTTCCACGGTCTCATCTGCATCTTGAAGAATTAGTAGTAGAAATTCTTGATTCCAAAAATCAATTTCATACTCCACTTTGAAGCTGGTGAAGCAATGTGCTTTAAGTTTGGTCCTAATTCTCAGAGAAGCCTTGTCCCTCTGCAGCTGATAACAGAACTTCCCTTAGGATTTGGTAGGCATTTTCCAAGTGAAGGGAATACTCCCAGTTTGGAACAAATACCAGGACTTTGAGTTAGCCTGGGAAAACAGTACAAACTATCCTAGTGAGTTAGGGTGGTGTGATGACCTGTTCCAACCACACAACAGAAATGCAAGTGTGGGCAGTGGGAAGCAATGAAAGCTATGAGAGCTCCTCCTTGTAAAAGTGTTGTCATCAGGGCAAGCAGGGATGCAGTAGTCTCCAGGTTGTAATATTCCATCTGTGTGTTCAAGGCCATCATGTCACGAGCTTATTTCTTTCAAGTCAAGAGCTCTTGTCTGGGTTTGCCTCCTATCCATTGTACTAGTGATTTTTTTGTGTGCATTTGCTGTCATCTTGCACTGCATTAAAGCTTTGTGCTCTGTTGTCCCAAATACACTGACTATCTGGATTATCATGATCTTTTTACAAAACAACTCACCTGTGTTAATGCCTTTGGCCCTCTGATTTGCTCTCTTGTCAGTCCATCATAGAAAACTACACTTTTCCAATTAAACACCTGCTGGTTTTTTTTGTTTCATTTTGTGTGGGTTTGTTTTTTGTTTGTTGGTTTGTTTTCTCTTGTTTTTGTTTTTTGGGGAGTTTTTGGTTTTGTTTTTTTATTTTTTTTGCTGCAAATACATATTTCTGTTGTTTAGTATTTAGCTGTGAACCCCAGAATTTCAAGATGCTTTCAAGTTATATGAATGCTGTGAATATGAATTGTGGAAAAAGTAAAGAGTCTTCTAAATCTTAAATGTCTCAATTACCTTAAAGTGAGTAACCCTAATGACTGTTCACATATTCTTGTATTTAAGAATGGTCATTAATCTGTGCAGGACTAGGGCCTGCTTTTGTTCCTGCATTCACTTTGTTTAGTGTTTGATTGTATTATAAAATAAATGAACGTTTTAATCATCAGAAAGGTTTTTGTCCCTTACCTGAGGTCTTGCTGCTGCATAGAGCTGGCAATTTTTACAAGAACAAGAAAAAAAAAACTTATCTATTTTAAGCATGTTTAAGAAAAGAAAAAGTCTGTAATATTTTCTGAACATTGCAACATTCTGAACATTTTCTGAAAAATCTCACCCAAACAAATTGGTTATGTAGGTTGATATTTACCACAGTGTTATGCTTTCCCATATATGCACCTGTATGTTGTCAAGCAACAGATGATTCAGATAGCTTTGTGGGTTTTTTAATCCCCATCTGTGCATCTCAGTTTCATCTTTTCAGCTTGCTTACAGTCTGACACGATGCTGCATAAACATTAAAGAGCTTTGCTGTTGATTTTAACTCTTGAGGAAATGCCATATTAAATGGTGTAGAAGGACTGGGGGGTTCCCAAAGATGAAAATCTGGGCATGACCTGGCAGTGTGCACTCACAGCCCAGACGGCCAAGCACATCCTGGGCTGCATCCAAAGCAGAAGGGTGAGAGAGGCAGTGGGGTGAGAGAGGCAGTGGGGTGAGAGAGACAGTAGAATGAGAGAGGTCATTCTGCTCCCCAGCTCGATCCTTGTGGGACCCCAACTGCAGTGCTGCATCCAGCTCTGGGATCCCCAACACAGCAAAGATTTGGACCTGTTGGTGCAAGTCCAGAGGAGACTTGGAAGAAGATGAGGGGCCTGGAACACTTCTTCAACAAAGATAGTCCAGTCTAGAGAAGAGAGTGTTTTGGGGAGACCTCATTGAGGTCTTCCAGTGCCAAGAGCAGGCTTATCAAAACATGAGAGGAGAACTTTCTCTGTGGGCCAATAGTGATTGACAAGAGGAGTGGTTTTAAACTGAAAGAGGGCAGATTTGGATTAGCTATTAGGAAGAAATTATTTTCTCAGATGGTGGTGAGACATTGGAACATATTGTCCAGTAAAGTGGTGGATGCCCCATACCTGGAAGTGTTCAAGGCCAGGTTGGATGAGGATTTGAGCACCCTGATCCAGTGGAAAGTGTCCCTGTCCACAGCAGGGAATTTGAACTAGAGGATCTTTAAGTCACTTCCAACCCAACCCTTTCTATGATTCTGTGATTCTCACTGAATGTCTGCAGATGGAACTGCACATGCAAAAACTGGGAATTTTAAGATTTTACATTGTCAGAGTCATACATTGTGACTGAATATTTTCCAAAGCTTTTAGTGTCTGCGTGCTGCACAAGCTGTGAATATGGAATACAGGAGATTGAAAAATGTGCCAGATTCAAGTGTGAAGTCAACAATTACTCCTGAAATAAATCAAAGTCTTTGAGAGACAAAATATCATGTGCAAGGCACATAAGCAGTTTAACATAACGGCTCAGTAGCCATGGGAAAGAGTTTTAAAATGTAAAAAAAGAAATTGTAAGTGTGAAATATAAGAAATAGTCTTGCAGTGAGACAAGGAATAGGTTTTGAATGTTTGCATAATAGGCAACGTGACTTCACCAAAAAACAGAATAAAATGAAAAGAGCAACACCACCCTCAGGCCTCAAATTAATAGGTGAAGCTGATACTACAAATTTGATTTGCTGGAATGGCAGACAGAAAGATCCAACTTTCAACCTAATTGATGAGACAATTATATTCTCCTGGTATGATATCAGAGTTGTATAATTTTGGAACATGTCATACGGAATAAATTCTTAATAGAATAAGGCAGGTAAGGCACAACATCATATCCTTTCTTCTTGGAAAGGAAGTGAAAGAAAGAGATAAATGGAAATACTGTAAAGGGATACTGTAATTTTAATTGGGACCTTAAATTTATTTAAAAGGAATTTCTCATATGGTCTCATGTTATGAGCTTATAATGCAGCTTTTATCTCACAAGATTTAAAAAAAAAATAAATTAAGGTGTATGATTCATAGCTTATTTTGTGAATATAAAATTTCCACAAATCATTTTTCTGATTGACATGTAAGCATGAGAGGTACATATTCCTGTATTTAAGAGTGGTATACTTTAGGTTGCTGCTGCATCAGTGATGAATGATTGGCTGGTTTAGAGTGGCTGTGCTGGAAATATCTAGGCTGCCTACTCTTTCTGAAAGCTTCAGAGATCAAAACCCATTAAGCTCCTTGACATATTGCTAGATTTTAATATGAAAAAGACCATGCCAGATGTTCAGATACAGTTTAAAATTCCAGATTTTAGGAGATGATAAAATGCAGATGTTATTGAATTATGTCTATGGATACTGAAAACTTTATATACTGATGTAATTAGGGTTTTTTTTTCCCTAACTGGCTCTAGCTAAGGATGACATGCCTCAGACTTCAGTAAGTCACAACAGAAGGTTCAAAATAAGCTTTTTCTCTTGCTTATGTCTCCAGAATTTTGAATTAGTTGACTAGCTTGTAAAACACAAGGTAAAACGAGATAAGATTTCTTTTTTCCGTAAAAAAATAGATATTTGAGTTTATCAGATTAGTATGGGCAAGGCATTCTGCTATCCAATGCTTTTTATTTTGTGTTTAGAAGTATCTTTCTACTTTGAAAGTTCTTTTCAGTGCTTTACTGGGAGAAAACTGATTACCTTGTCCAACTTGTTTTGCATGAAAATGTCGAGGCTCCATTTGATACCTGGGGCCAGTCTGGCATCCTGGCTCAAGTATGTAGAGACCCACAGGAAGGCAGAACTGGATTTCTGTTTGAGGTGGGGCAGTCTGAACGCAGATTCTGTTGGAAGCACGGAAGTATGAATCTTGTGTGGGACTGAGAACTCCAGAGATACTCAAAGAATTTTGGCTACCTCAGCCATTCTCCAAATTCTTAGGCAGTGTCCTTATAGTTTCTTATACAGGCTTCTGCAGCTTCTCAGGAAACTGAACACCTTTCATTTCCAGCAGGTTACTTCTGACAAAAAGTTGGAGAGCTATTTAAGTGTGCATGACACTAATTTGCTCATTTGACTAAGAAATTACATGCCTTGAAGTACTTTTTGGTAATTCAATTCAGCAGCCAGAGCTCTAAAATCATGAGATTCCCATTTCTCTTCCACAGAGACTTTCAGCATGTTCTTGATTGGCAAGGCATGAGAGAAGATGTCTTCCCTTGAGTGAGCCCTGTTTTCACATATAACTCTCAATCCCATTTTCGCAAAAGAATTCATATTGTATGAAAAATGAGAATTGTTGGAGTTGACCAGGTTTTTAGGTCGACTTTGGACATCTAAAGGATTTATATTCTCAGAGGTCCATGTTGCCTCCCAAACAATTAGATGTTTTGATATGGTGGGGGTCAAGTCTGTATGTGCCTAGGAGCAAAATCTCCTGGAGTGACTGGCACACTGAATTCACCCTGGCAAGAGTGCAGTGCAGACACCCCTGGAGTGAGCTGTTGTGAGAGCTCAGAGCACTCACACAGCTCAGCATGTTTAGATACTACATATTGACTTGTTCTGACTTGATCTGTCTCAAATCCTGGATTTCAGTACGTTTGATATCACATCTTCATTAGGGCTTATAACCAACTGTCTTTTTTAGAGCTGTTTATGAAATCCCAGTGGCATTTTTTTACATTAATTTAATTATGTAACTGGTTTACAGATGAAACCTTATTTCAGTTGTTGAAATTTGATCTTATTTTAAAAGCTGTGTTGTTTCTTTTAAGTAAAATATTCAAATACAATTCAGATTTGAAGTTTTCTTTATCTCCTCTTTTTGCACATTAGAATAATTTTTATAAAACTGATAAATAGGATGTATTATTTCAGTAAGTGGGAAGAATGGAATTAACATTTATTGCTTATTCAAAATGCCTAATCAGCTCTTTATAATTGCTTTTGGTTTTCGAAATAGCTTTTAGATACAATATGAAGTTAGCCTTTGTGAATACTAAACAGTGGTGCATGAGCTGGTTTAACTTCATTGTGTGCTTCAAGTTTGTATTTATATTGAATGTTGAATATGTGAATCTTCTGAATGTAGTGTAAGGTTACCCAGCATTTGGGAATAGATCTGTGAATTTCTGTCTTCCTGGTGGTCACCAGGTTTTCCTGAATTATTTCAAGTAGACTGGGAACATTTTATTTAGGTGAGGTATCAAGAAGGGAGTCAATTTCTGTCATGGCAAATTATTGCTTCCACCATAACATTCTCTTTGATTGATCTCACATTGATATGTTTCTGATTCATGAAGTCCCTTTTCTAAATTTTAAAGCAATTGAGAAAGCCTTTTGACTTTGTGGAATTGTATCAAAGAATTTATTAATGTTGTAATATCTGTCCATTAACAGCCTTTAAGCAGAATTTAACATGTTGAGGTTGCAAGAATACATACAGGCTGTTATTAAAGTGTCAAAAAATAAATGAGTAGAACTAGGAGTAAGTTTAGTATGTTCTTTAAACCCAACTGTCTTGCATATTAATGGATTTTTCCTTGATGGTCTACCAAGAAGAAAAAGATACTACATTTGCAGCAAAGGTGTGGAATGTAATCAGTAACAACAACATTCCCCATGCCACAGCTCCTCAGGAGATGTTGGTCATTTTCCAAACACATAAAGTCATCATCAGATGAGACAGGCTAGGAATTCTTAATATTGCTATGAAGAAAAAAAGACAAGTGTTCTGTCTTAAGCAACTGACCTTCTGAATTACTTTGCTAATTTCACCCAAATTGATTTTCTGAAAAGATATGTCATTTTGCATCTTTTTTTTTTAAGAACATGTCAGAACTATGGTGTCAGAAAATGCTTCTTTGTCTGCTATTTCATAAACCTATGTGAATCTTTAGGTGCAAATTTTATACTCCTAATATTCTTTCAAATCAAGTCTTCTGGAGGTTCATTGCATGGACTCCTCAGGGAGTTAAGATGAAGAGGGTAGTCTTAAACATTTCTGAACTACTGCTATTTTTTGAGGAAAAAAAGGTTTATTATAATTGAAATTAATGGAATCTAAGAAAAAAAATTATAATCATAAAATAACAATGGGAAATTTTGTGTTATATCAAAAAGACCAATAGACATCTCTGCTCAATGAACTTAAGGATATGAATAGCAGTGAAGGATGCCTCTGAAGTTAAAAGCACTGTACAAACCTCCTGGGGAAAATCTGGTAACACTATAGGTTCCATTATATATTACTGCAAATCGTGATGCTCGTTTTCCCTTTTTGACATTCACAATCATTGCATTTACAGCCAACTATCTCTCCAAAATAATTTCCCGCTAAATTGTGGATAAATCTCCCTGAGGGCTGAGTTGGTTTTGTTTTTTTTTTCTTTTCTTTTAAACATGTAAGGTTGTTCAACGTTGGAAACGGATGTAAAAGTGTTTTTTTCTTCCTAAACCTAGACATATGCCTTGTATAAAGCATTTTAATAAAAACATAAGGACGGACCGGTCTTCACATGCTCCTAAAGGCTGACTTTAAGGCATCAGGAGAAGGAGCAACAGATAGCAAGCCATCTGTAAAATTTTCTTCTATCTCAGATTGTTTCCATCTGAAGATGGGTGTTGTCTTAACTCTATAAAAAGTTACTTACATCTGCTGTGGGGTCTGGGGAAGCTGCTGAGCTGCTTTGTTAGCTGCATTACTCCCAGGTTTTCTTTTTCTCTGGTTCTCCATGTAGCTAGAACTGTTGAGAATCTGGGGGTTTATGCAG
The DNA here is from genome assembly GCA_013400175.1 of Phainopepla nitens. Lineage (NCBI taxonomy): Eukaryota > Metazoa > Chordata > Aves > Passeriformes > Bombycillidae > Phainopepla > Phainopepla nitens. The sequence goes on from VXBQ01012105.1 coordinate 189,999, forward strand.
GTTCCTTAATGCATAGTTCACCAATAAAAATACTGATGCAGTCTCAGTCTACAATGTTTTTTCCAGTGAAGTTCACACAAGTATAGCCAAATCATAATGTACTAAAGCCTTCACTCAGTCTTATCATTTTGACTTCAGGATTTTTCTTTTGCCTTCAGGCAGTCCATTATCCATGGACATTATCTGTGTGGATCTTGTGCTCCTAATATCTAGTGAAGTAAAAAAGAACAGCATTAATTTGTGCTTGGCAGATCTCTTCTGTGTTTCTGTCTAGAGGGTACAAGCTAGCACAGTACTAATTCCAGCTAGCACAGTACTAATACAGTTTAATTTTTGTAACAAGATTTCATTCTCAGGGCTTAACACAGTTATTGTAGATGGACAGAACCTGAGGTTAGCAAACTTTACCCCTTTGAAGATTTTAGATTAATTGTACTGGAATCATTATATTTTAGCAGACCTTGTGAGCTGATTACCACAAGCACTGTTCCAGCAAAATGCTGTGAAATGTTCTCAGTGAGAATGATGGCAACACTTACTGTGGGGTATAATGTATGGGCATCTCCTTAAACAGACTACAATGAAATGTGGATTTTGGAGCTGCCCATGCTTTATGGGGACGATCCTGGCCTGTGAGACCACTAGTCACACCAAAAGTTTCATGATAGAAAGCTCTGTAGTCATATGAGATTCTTATCTTGGATGAGTGCAAAATTTGAAAAAGGTTTGATTCATTCTGATACCAAGGAACAGGGGAAGGAAACATCAGTCTTTGCTTTTTGCAGTGTTTTTTATAGCAAGAAGTGGGCCAAAAATCCAGTGCACAGCACAGTGAAAAGTAAGAGATTTATTCATTACTTGTTAATCATGGGTTTTGGCAGAGTATTACAGAAGCCTCATGCTTCTGGGCTTCTGCTGATCATTCAGACAAGTATGAAAATAATTGCTTTTTCTTCCTTGAAGCTTAGAAAAATGTTGCCAAACTGGTTTTCAAAACTCCCATAAATTTTGGGAGAGAAAGCTAGGACATTTGGATGACTGCCTGCAAATTAAATAAAACCACAAATTCCTGGTACACAAACCACATAATCAAAGTTTAATTTATAGTTCTGCAGCTTTTTCTGAACACACTTGCACATGCTTAAGACTTAGTTGCTGACAATTTTAGGTGGAAATGAGCTAAAAACACACAGATTAAAATCTCATCTAAGAACTATTTGGAGATGTAACCTGGTTCTTTTTCCCTCCCGTGAATGGAAGGAAAACACAGGTAAAATCTACAGGACGTTTTTGGATGTCATCAATTCAGACCCTCATGTTGTGTCCTGGTTCTAGGAGCTGATAAGGAGTCTTGTTTTTGAACAGTGATCTTCATATTTGGCATAGCTGAAAATCAAGCTGTACTGCTCTAAAAAAAAAAGACCAGGCTTCAGGTGACAATTGAAAATATTTTGGAGTTACCTCAAAGGATCTGTAAGGGACTCTACAAATGTGGCTGTGCCCTCCAGCAGCCTCTGCAGGGATCCTTCACCTCCCCATGGTCCCCCCAGGCAGGAAAGCCTCTGTCTGAAGGGTTGCTGTGCACAACCAGTCTCTCCCACTCCAGATAACTGTGTTTTTAGAAAGTTCCACATGTAATTTCTCTTTCAAAAGTAGAGCCCTATCTGAGCAAGAGATGAAGCCAACTCCTAAGCACTGTCTAAGATTTTGCACGTTGTATTTTATCTGACTGTCATTATTGACACTTTAATTAGAGTCTCACACAGCTGTGTAATTGACTTTGAGGAGGAGAGATGACTGTGCACCGGATAATTCTGAGTTCATTTAAACACTTGGAAGCAAGAATGCCTTTGTTGCTTGTTTTTCTGCAAATAATAGGGGAAATATTCCTTCCACCATCTTTCCAATGGCAAGTGAGGTTTTTCCTACCAACCAGAGACTGTTCATGTATTTAGTATAGATAAAACAATATGTTTTGAAAAATTTGATAAACATATTTTTGTGAAGGTGATGATATTGGAGCACATATTCCTCTTTGGTGATGCAGTCTTGTTTCAGTTTGCCTTTGGATAACTACATAAATACTTTACTGATCTTTAGAATCTTTAGATTTTATGAAGTGTCATTTTTTGCTTTTTTTTCTTTTTTTAATAAAATTCCTGCAGAAACAACATACTGAGTTTACACTGAGGGAGAATGATACCAGACAGACATCTAAGGGGGTAAGCAGGCGTTAAGATCAAATACAGGCTTGCAAATACACACTGCTCCCAAATAAATCCATATAGTGAGGTTGAAAGATGCTTTTATTGTCCTTTAGCAGAATTTAAAACAATTGAGGCTGGATTACTGATTTACTAATAAGGATTAAAGAGTAAATTAAAGAAAGAAAAATAATAAGATCAGCAATCCATACCAAATTAGAAAGTTTGCTTTTTAGGCAGTCAACTACAGAAGTAACTGCAATCTGAGGCCTGAAGGGAAGAGGGGAACCCCCAACTCTAGCAATCTGTTGGACTTCAAACGAAATAAATCAGTGCAGCGTCAGTCAATTCCAGTCTTATTTTACTAGACTTATGCACTTCTTTTCCTCTTTCCTCACTTGAGCCTGGATAGTGAAGCTGATCTTGCTGTGAACCTGTTGGTCCTCCTATGCCCAAGGTTTAGAGATTTTAGAAGTCCTTAAAATTTGTGAATTTGTTGTTTTACAGCCCTTGGGGATTTAGTGTTAGCTCAAAGGGCTTCCCTTCACATTCTGGAACCCTTCTCACCCTGGAAAAAAAATGCAGAACTTTTCAAACATGGTGAGTACTCAAGTTAGCAAAGTGCCTCTGTGATTACAAGCTTCTTTCAAGGGTGATTGAAGTCCCTGAAATAGCCCTCCACTATTACAAGCACTAAATAAGGGTCTAAACATGCCTATTTTCTTCTTGTGTTACTTTCCTTCTTCCATAGTCCTATGACTATTTGTCTTTTGCTTTTGTATTTTGTTCTGCACAGCAGTGTGTTCATCTACCTGCTGTTCATTTGGTTATATCCTCCAGCTGAATCCTGTGTTGTTTGCCTCCTGATGTGCTGCTTGCTCTCAGGCCAAAGAGCACAGAGTCTTTAGAGAGTGGACATTCTCCATTTGTGTTCATCCAAACAGATGGAGTTCCCTTTGATTTCTTCTGGTAGTGCAAGACCCTTGGATCGATTTTTTTCTATGGATCATTTTGGTTTTGATGGGGTCTTGGAAGCCAACCTTAACTGCTGGTAGGCACTGACTGTTTTCTGCCTTTTTGATGGTCCTCAGAGCAGGGCTGAGGACTCTAAAGAATTATTCTCTGGCAAAATATTCAGTGGATCATAGTGTGCAACCACATTTGAATTTAGGAATTTCTCTGTACTCAGTAATTTAGTGCAACAGGCACAATCTGTTTTTGCCTTGATGTTTATTTGAGATCTGGACTCCATCTGTATTAGAATATTACCACAACATAAGAAGAAGCTTTTGTACCAGAGGGAATATATACGTTGCATAAGAAAGGGAAACAGAAGTTCAGTAACTTGCTCAAAGTATATAGTAATCACAGAGCTATGAAATGCTACCTTAACTGTAAGTTCTGCTATTGATTCATCGGGGTTAGATATTCACTCCGTGTACTCACATCTTAGTTCAGTGGCCCTGAATGTCATACAGCCAGATCCATCAATGGCAACCTGCCTGGAATGAAATGCAGCAGCTGCTTAACACCACTCAGTTTAACTCTGCATGTGGTTCTTATTAGAAAGAAAGAAAAGTCCCAGCCAACTGAAACTGGAGGGAGAAATTTAGCTAAAGAAATGTAATTATCTAAATTAGAGCTCTGGCCAGGATTGTGATACAAAGGCTGTCAAGGAAAGCGTGACAAACAGAACCAGTCACAACCTTGGTTTCACATTTTTACTGTGCCACTGCTTCTGATCTCACTCAGATCCTTTCTACTTTTATTTTCTTTAAACTTTGCAAAATGTTCTAATTTTACAAAGACTGAGGTAATTGAAAGCTTCCATTGCAAATTGCTTCCTCAAACTGGGCAGGCATCATCTGGTGTTACCATAACATCCTGTGAAACAGAGCAAGTACTGAAAGCTGATTTTCTGGGGGATAAATGTCTTCTAGCTGCATCTAGAAAAGTGCTCATGCTGTCTTCTCAATAAGTCATTACTCATGGGTGATGGATTCATTGCTCCAGGCTATCTTTTTTGATATTTATGTTCCTTTTCTGTGGGTTATTTTTTTTCCTGTAAGACACATGTTTAAAAATCACCATCTTGCTTCTAAAGTTGATGGGAATGAAACTAAAAATTCTTCTAAAGAAGTGCTGTTTAAGAGAGCATAGGTCTAGGAAGCTTTTTGTTTAATGACCAATGGGGGACAATGGCCATGGAGCTTCATCTTTTCATGCCTTGTTCCCCTACCCTTAGAATGGCCATAAAGATAATGATCTTTGTGACACCCTTTGAGAAAGCATTCATATTAAAGCACTTTATAGGAAAAAGTTATTATAATTGAAGACTAAATTTGTTATTAACAGGAGTAATGCAATATTTCGTTAGAGCAAAACCTCTTAAATTAAATATCAGGATTAAATATCAGTTTTAAAAAAATATTTCTTATGTTAAGAAAGATTGACTGGTGAGTACAATGATAGTACACTAATTTTTAGTGTTAACAATTTGGCTGCAACTGTTCACCCAATACAGTTTTGCTTTTCTATTACAGAAGTCAGTATATATTGAGGACATGATATCTGTTTCTTAGTCTATTAAGCTGTTATAGAATGCACTTTCAACATCCTGTATTAACCTTTCAGCCAAATGCCTCTTGAAGGGTATCTTCATTGATACTAATGAAACTTATTCTGTCTCAGAAAATTCATGTAGTCATCTCTAGGCATCTCAGTTTTTGTTTTTGTCTTGGCTTTTATTTTTTTTTTTTTTGGGGTGTGTGTTTGTGTGTGTGATTAAGACAATTTTTTCACAGATTCTGTACTTTTAAAAAAGATGAGGTTAAGGCTGCTTCTGCTCTGCTCTCAAACAGCAGTGTACAGTAAGAGTGTATTATTGCTGTGTGCATGGGAAACAAAGACAAGGTAACCAAAGGGTTACAGAACAAACATATTTGAATCTCAGTGTTATGATGATTTGCAGGGGAAATATCTAGCTGAAAATTCAGGAGGAAAGCTCAATTTATGACAAATTATTGTGCAAATAGATGAGTAAGTAAAAGCAGATTTAAGAATAGGCTTTCTGGATTCTTCCTCTTCCCAAGCTTGATATGTATTCTTATGCAGGGTGCTCTCCTCATGATTCTGCCTCACCTGTAATTACCTGCCCAACTTTATCTGATGTTCTCTTTAAAGACCTCTTCTCTGCATATCAAAGACTTTGGTATAAACTGATAGTTGTCCTGGTGTTGCTTTGTGTTACGATGAGACCTTTTTACACTTTTACTAAAAATTAGCACAAAAGAGTCAGGTCAAAGATTTCAGACATCCGGCTGTTGTGAATCATTTTTTATATTGAAAAAAAATACAACACAGATGGTACTGGTTTAATCACTCACATGCTGCCTGAGTGTCCCTCATTCTATTTTGCAAAGTTGTTTAATTTCCTTTTCCATTCAGCAAGGCTCTTCTGTCATGAAAATACAATTAGCTCTATCTATGTGGCTAGTTTTTATTCAGCTGATCTTGGTATGCTTAGAAATTCTGTTCAGACTGTTCTGACTGGGCAGAACACTTTTGATCTGCACTGAATCATTCCTCCATCATCTTTGTGAACACCTGAAATCACTGACTTGTTATGCAGAGGCCAGTTTTCAGTCTTGGTGACCTATAATAGACATGACCCTGCAACCAATCAGGGAAAGTTTTATCCAATTAAAATCCCCCTGAGTCATCCAGTCTCTTTAAAATGAGGAATCTAAATAATAGATTTCATGAAGATAGATAACATTCTCAGCATCCACTTTGTTTCAGTCTTCAACACAAAGGGAGAAGAGAAAGAGTATGGGAGTCAGCTAAGTGAGATAAATGGGAATGAGTGTCTGGGAATATGAGGAAATAGATTTAATAAGCAGCAAGTAAAAGAATGCTTCAATAATTTAAAGTATCTATAAATCAGTGAGGACCCAGTGACATTTAACCAACACTTCATGAGGAACAGCAGCAAGAACTGTCATGATATGTCAGCTATATTGGTGGATGGATAGAGTACAAGTGAGCCATCAAGAAGGAGTGAAGTAAATAGCAACTATAATGAAATAAAAAAAGATTTTGAAGTGCACGAGGCAGAAGAATCCCCAAACTATAAGCCATTTCCTTCACATTAAGAAATAAAATATTTTGCTTATGTATGAAACTTCAGTTACTTCACCAATTATAGAAACTATCTCTAAACATCTCTTAGTACAGCCTAAAAGTTTTCTTATGTATGCCCTTAAGCTTTTGTTGTAATTGTTGGTATGTTTTTTTCCTGAAGAAGTGACAAATACGCTCATGTAACTTTTTAGTACCACTTCTGTGTGCACCAAATTGCATGATGGTTCTTAATCTCCCTCTAGTTTCCTACTAGAATGTACATATCTGCATGCAGGTACATCATCTCCCCCTTCCCACGAGGAAAATCTTTAGACAAGTTCTTATTTGGTTTGTTGAACGATTAGGAAGAATGGCTCCCCTCTCTGGGGATGATAGCCATTGCTGAGTGAGTTTGCTGCTCTCTGAAGAAGCAGCCTTTGAAGGCAGTAAAACTGAAAACTGAGGAGAGAATTTCAGGGAAGACAGGCTGTTGACTTAGATACAGATTACTGGCTGGATATATGATGGATGGCATTTTTGCACTGTTCAGCTGTAAAGGACTTCATATCCCAGAATCAGCTGTCCTGTTTAGAAGGAAACACAGCATTTTTGGTGTAGTGGAGATTGACATATAACTCTAAGAAAAATATATGAAGTACTGAAGTAGCTAAATAATTTGGGATAAGGCTTTAAATGTGGCAGTGATTTTCTTTTCACAATCCTAGCATGTTGTGTGTGGCACAGATGAACTGAAGGGAGAAGCTGGAGTAGGATTTCTCCCTGGATATGAAAAAATAAAGTAGAACCAAACATATCTGGGCTGGTTGTCTCTGAAATTCTTTCCTCTTTTAACTGGAAACAGCCTCAATGTGATGATTCTGTTTCTGTCATACTGCAGAAACTTAACTGCTTACTGCTGCAAGGCTACAGCATGAGGTTCTGGGAAGAGTTTAATAGAATAGTGTCTTAAGTCTGTGAATATATTCTAAAATAAGAAAGTGAAGTAAGTTTGTGATGTTAGCTAAATATGTATAAGATACTTATTTCATAACAGGATAAAAAGTATTTTTCTGGGAATTAGATGGAAATCTGCAATGCCATTTTAGGGATTTCTTAAAGAAGCATTAAACATGAAAAATGTCATAAGATTAGAGCTATATGTCTCTAGGTCCTACTAATTGTAATCATGATACTTATGATACACATTCATGATATTGCTTTCTGAATTATGTAGTTATGGCAGGACTATAATAGCAAGAAAGGTGAGTATACTTAATTTCCAAATGACCTAGTGTTTTAGTTCGGATGGCTTGGGCCTTAAACAGCTAAGCCTCCATTTAAAAATTTATATCTTTGAACCTGAAAGGAAGAATTTCTTTTGGAACTTAACCACTCTGTGAAGACATAGAGGAAAAAATAGACTTAGACTGGAGTCAGACAAAGAAACAGAATGGGGCAGAGTGGAATTAGTTTTGTGCTCTACTGAATTCTGATCCAATCCTCCTGCCATTCAAAATTAAGGTGGGTTCCAGGGCTTTGCTGAATTTGATCTTGATATATGGCCTGAGGTGCTGAACTAATGGTGGAAGTATGAAACACGTCCAGTATTTGGGACAATGGCTTGCTAACCCCTGACTGTGACCAATAAACTTGTAGTTTCATGGTGGCAATGATCAACAGGTAGGAATAGACTCTTTGATGTCACTTTTAAAAAAATATTTTTTTAAGGTCGTTATTTTTTTCAACGTAAAATATCCTCTTTCAGATAAATACATTAATTTCTTATGCATAAATCTTAGCTGCTTTTCTCTAATGAAAAAAAGTCTCAGTCAATTTCTTTCTTGAAGTACATTTAAACCTTTCAGCACATGATTCTTCAGCACATAATTACTTCAGTTTTAGGAGAATTCATTCTTTACTTTGCCTAGAATTACAACAAAACCTTTGGAAATTTTCTATATTAAGGAGAACTTAATTTTTTTCCTGTGGATCAAGTGCATTAAATTTCAAATAATTTACTGCAGTTGCTTTTACAAATTAAGGCACAGCTTTCATGATTCAATTTCTTAGACAAAGCAAATGACTGTAGTATTAATTCATTCTACGTATAGTATTTGCCCTAATAATTTTATCCTATTTGTTCTTTTGATCACAAGTGACAAATTAGAGAGGGATGAATTTTTCTTTATTTCTTTATTCATATTTGCTATAGGACAAAAGAACCTTTAAACCATTTGTATTTGTGATTCACAATTTAACAGTGCAATGAACTGCAGAATGGTTAAAATTCCTATTTTCCTTAAGGAGTCAATAGGCAATAATGAGCACTGAATTACAAGTGGACATATGAAGACTTGAAAACCTCTGCCTCTTAGGTGGCTTCTTTTTTGCTTAAAGATGCAAAAAAGATGAAAAAGAAAAAGAGTGAAGGGGGAAAGCCATTTTTACAGATTGTTAGTATCCCAAATTTACTCCTCATCTACTTTCACTTGGACTTTTCAACATGGCTATGGCTTCTGCCTGTGTCTTCTTGCTGCCTGAGCAGTAACAGTTTAATATATCCACAGAAGCAGCTTTGATGTGGTTCTTGTGTTTCCCAGTCTTTGACTGCTCTGCTTGAAATTTCTATGTCTTGGATAGTATTTTATCCAACACTGGAACATAAGGACCAAATCAAGCATATTTGTATCCTTGAATTAATCATTATTTGAAGCTTCTACCGAGACAGGAAAATGTTATTCCGTGCTGAAAGTCTTGTGGCGTGGAACTGACAGCAAAATTATTTTGCCCAAGTGTGGGCTGCAGCTATCCAAGTGATCTTCAGGGCATGTCAAAGACAGACCCTCATTGGGCTGGACTGAATCTCACCAGTGTTACATTTAAGTCAGATTATCCTGTACTCCTCACTTCACCGCTTGCTCTAGGAACATTTTATTTCCAGGGAGAATATGCTTAAAAAGAAATCTCACAGCTGTAAATGCAATGCTTGGGTTGCTAGAAACACTGCTTAACATCAAATAAGTTTTAGGATTTTTTTTATAAATCTGATTTTAAAATCTGCAGGTCTGACAATATAAAATTTTATTGCACATCATTCTGCTTCTATTTCCCTGTTCCTCACTGGGAGATTCTGCTTTAGTTCCTCTGTTTCCTTAATTGTGTTCCTTGCTGTGATTTGGGCTCACTGGAACAGGAATTTGCATGCTGTGGACCTAATGACTGTAATGAGTCCTGTAAATGCATATTCCAGGGCTGGAATGCTCTCTCTCTACTGGGTGACCCACCACACTTACTGCACTTTGGCTCCCCTCTCAGAGCTCTCGGGGCTGGGAGAATGCAGGAGGATGTGCCCTAGCTCAGACTCAAGATCTTCCTACAAGGCAATACGAATGAGTCAGGGCTGGTTCTTGCAGCTGAAGCCTCAATTCAAGCCTGGCTAGGCAGGAGACAGGTTAAATATAGCCTTAAAATTCCTTTTGCAGCTTGGACACAAATAGCCAAAGGAAGGATAAGAGAATCTACACGTGATCTCTTCAGAAGTGCATACACACAGAAAGAGCTGATGGTGGAACAATGATTTTGAGTATTTGTAAGCAGTGTGCACTCTCATTCTGGCTGTCGCCTCACTACTGGAGAGAATTGGAGCATTACTTCATATAGGTAAAGACTTATTATTTGAATCTCTGGATTCAGCTTTGAATCTCCTCTGAAAAGCACCCTTCAGCAATTCTAGCATATTTTTGTTCTCCCATACCTTTGATTTTTAAGAATTATTTTTCCAGGTGGATATACTTCACCCATCATGTTAATTATTTATTGCTCTTTAAGAACCAAAAGTATGCTTGAAGCTGGTCTCTCTGCTCAGAAAGCTGCAAAGGGAAGGACTTGAACTGTCTTCTGCAGCTCACAGTGTGGGACCAGCTTGGTGAATATTTGATTTGCTGAGGGAAATGGAAGTGCTCTCTTAGATGTTTGAATTAGAGTCAGTATAGGCAGACATGTCTGCATTTAAAGTTGCCCAGCAGATAAACCCACATTTATCAAAACTTATTAATTTCTTTTAACATTAATGGCAGATGTAGTGATTTGTTTCTCTCTCTGAATTTGTGAGAAATGAGCTTCCAAGAGGATAGGAATTCATGTCTTTTTTGTGCATTTTAAAAGGTATTTTTCTTTCAGATACTCTTTGTCAGGTTGTCACAGGTGGTCACTGACACTGAGCTAGATACTCACAAGACCTTGCACTCTCTAGTAGCAGTAGTTACTTCTCAACTAACAAAGTGGCAGGGCTAAAAGAATAGATATTTCTGTGCCAATTGTAAAGTTGGTACCCAGATCTGAAATTACAGTGGAAACTGATAAATAAAATGTAAAAAGCACACAAGGACTTTGAGCCTCGGCAAGATTTCTTGTCCAGGTAGAAAACTGTATTTAAAAATTGACATGAACAAATCAGACATCCCCACATCTCAGAAGGACATGCTGCACAAGGCACTTGAATGCACTAGAAATCCCTGAAAAGGCATTTGCTACGGGATTTAGGCCATTGTAGTGATTAGAAGTCCAGTGCACCCTAGAATGTTGTTATATATGATGAGTATATAGAATTTAATCATGTGAATGATTGAGACTGGAAGGGACCTCCGGGGATCATCTGATCCAATCCTCCTGCTCAAGCAGGGCCACCCAGAACTGATTGCCCAGGACTACATCCAGCTGTTTTTTGAGTATCCTCGAGGAGGAAGACTTGAAAATCTCCCTTGGCAACCTCTGCCAGTGCTTAGTCACCGCCACAGTAAAAAAGTGTCACCTGAAGTTTAGATGGGACCACCTGTTTCCCAGGTTTTGCTCATTGCCTCTGGTTGTCTGGCCTCCTGGACAGCACTGAGAAGAGCCTGGATCTGTCCTCTTTGCAGGTTCCATTTGGGTATTTGTACACATTGCTGAGGCCCACCCCCATCCCTCTCTTCTCGAGACTGAACTCTCCTAGCTCTCTCTTTCCTTGCAGGAGATATGTTCCAGTCTCCTCCTCATCTTTGCCATCCTTTGCTGGGTCCTCTCTGGCATCATAGAACCAAAGAAAATCTCAAGCTGGGCAACATCATCAAGTCCAAATCCCCACAGCTCCATCTTTCTCTTGCATTGGGGACCCCAGAATAGGACACAGCACTCCAGGCAAGGCCTCACCTGTGAATGGGAAGGATCACTCCCCTCAGCCTGATGGCTGTGCTCCTCCTAATGCATCCCAGGATGCTGTTAGCCTTCTCAGTCAGGGGTACATTGTTGGTTTTTGTAAAACTTGGTATCCACTGGGAACTCTGGGTCATTTTCTGCCAAGTTCCTTTGCAGCTGAGCAGCCCCCAGTATTTGCCTCAGGTTGTTCTTCCCCAGGTGCAGGACTCGATACTTTTCCTTGTTGAATTTCCCAAAGCACCTGTAATTCCATTTTTCCAGCCTGTCAAGGTGCCCCTGGATGATGGCTGAACCCTCTAGTGCATGGACCAGTCTTCCCAGTTTTGTATCATCAGCAAACACTCTGAGGGTACAGTTTGCTTTGTCATCCAGTTGATTAAGGAAGGTGTTTAACAGGATCAGACCCAGTTTTGACCTCTGGGTTAAACTGCTAGCTAGTGGCCTCCAACTAGAATTCATGCCTCTGGTCACTCTTTGGGACCAGCCATTCAGCCAGTTTTCTGTCCACCTCACCCAGTCAGTATAGGCTCATCTAGCTTGAACTTGATCAGCTTCTGTGTGAGGATACAATGGCAAAGAGTGTCAAAAGCCTCGCTGAAACTGATGTGGACAATACCCACACTTCCATTATTTACCAAGCCAGCCATTGCAGTGGAAGGTTATTGGGCTGGTAAAACATAAATGGGTGTTACTTCCTAGACAATTGTATTTCCAGCAGGCAGAATTATCAGCAGCATGGATGAAAATACACTTAAGGGACTGTGGCAGTAGGTGAGACAAGATGTGACCTGGGGCCTTCTGTCTCTTAATAGAAAGTGTCATTTCCCCCTACTAAGTATTTTTCTTTTTTCTTGATGTCGATACCATTTAGATCAAATCATCACTTTCCTGAAAAAATCGTAAGAAAGGAGAAAATTTTTTTCTTATCTCTATCTTAAACATCCACTTATGTTGTAGGGTACCATACCACAATTTTTTTACAATTTTGTCTAGATTATCAGGTTTCCAGCAAGCATCTGCTTTCTTAAACCGTTGTAGCTTTGGAGCCACGAGGGTTTTAGGATCAGGCTCATTCAGCCCTTTTTGTTGGGAATATTCTGCTTTGGGTAAGCAGTCAGCTACTTACTGGCCTGAAGAGATAATACTGCTGCAGCTGGTGATAAGGGCAGTTGAGATACTTGGATACTCATCCCAATTCAAACAATATTTAAGGATTTTATATAAAGTAAACAAGATTCAATAAGTAAGAGAAGATCCTGAAATATTTATCAGAAGAGGGATTAGGACTTGGGTCTCTCTGGTGAATGCCCTTACAACCAGCCTACAGAATTCTTTTGCTTTCTCTATTGCTCCCTGAGTAGCCATGTGTTTCCTACTAAACAGAACAACTTCAGAGACAGACCATGAGAGAGCTTTTCTTCAGTGCTCTGACACAGATCCAGCAGAAAAAGGAATTACTACATTTGCCTCCTGTGTGCCAAGGGAATGCTCAAATAATAAGATTTCTGGATGTGAAGGGAAGCATCTCTTTCTCTGGTGCTTTGTGTGGGATTACATGTGATTTGACAGGACTCTACAATCAAATTGTGCCAGAAGTATAGAAATGTCCAGGTTATGCATGCCATAGGCCTGAGGAATTACTAAATGTTAGGTACTACTCAGCCAGTGAAGCTCTGATAATACTGGGAAATTAGAAGGGAAAGAAACAATAGATTTTCAGAAGTGAGACTTCATAAATGATGGCTTTTTGCACCCTAAGTGGGTTTTGGGGCTTCATGCCCTGGCAAATTGTTCCTAACGTGTCTGGTCTCTTTAATGGAAGGTGTTCTTAAGAATGTTAGAACACTTTTATCTTTTGTGGGGAAAAATAAAAAAGAAAGGAAATAAAGAAAGGAAATAAGAAGATTTCAGTTAGCGAAATCATATTATCATATTTCTAGGAGAACTTTTTTGTTGACTACTCATTAAAAACTGTGTCTAGCACACAAAGGCTTTTCTGCAGTTGCAGTGTTCCTCTTTTTTTTTCAGGTTTCCAGCTAATCGTTATTGTTTCTGAAAAAAGTGATAATCAGGAAGTGTCTGGATAGGGATGCTTTTGAAAGAATGACAATACTGAGTAGAAAATGAAAAGTCTAATTGATCCAGCTATATTTTTTCCTTTTTTTCCCCTATTAAATAGATCTTCTTACAGTCACACTAGTCAAGATAACATTGATTACAAGAATCCTTATTAAAATTTGTTAAAAGCTCCCACTTAGCAGATGATTTTGTTGAAGGTTGCTAGCATGAAAGCACAAATTCTTCTTACTATCAGGCAGCAAATTTATAGAGACCCTTACAAAAACAGAAAAAAAAAGAAAAAGGAGGAAAAAGTAACACAAAATAGCAGCATATTAATTGCTATGCCATGCCTAGCTATTCTTTGGCAGAGGGGCAGAAATCAGCAGCTTTAAGTCATTCATACAGCAAACTCTTCTGTCTGTAGTTACAATTTCTCTCCCTTCATGTGATTTTGAAGCATTTATCTTTATTCATATTGTTTTTAGTTAGATTGTAAACTGTGTGGATCAGAGGCTCTGTCCCATATATGTCTGTGGAAGTATGCAGCAGAATTTGGCTGTTGTGTAAACTGACTTCTCATAACCTTCAATGATGGCACAGCAGAGTGCGTTGATGAGAGCAGAGGATGTTGTTTACCTTGACTTTTGACATTGTCTCCCACATCATCCTCATAGGTCAGTGTCCTGGAGTGCCTTTGTGATGTTTGTATCCCCAGCCGTGTGTCTGTCTGTGCTGGCTGTTGAGTTCTGCCCCGTTCAGACGGGCTCTGAGAGCCAAGGGGGGAGAGAAGCAGCCGCAGTTTGTTCTCAGGAGCTGCACTCGCTCCCTGCATCCTTCTGCTGGGCTGGGCTGCCTGCAGGGGACGGCCAGGGAGAGCTCTCCTTGGCTTTTCAGTTAGTTTAGCTAGCTGAGGCAGAGAAGTTCCCTGGGCTGTGGTTTTGTTCTTTCCTTGGAGCTGTGTTGAACCCGCTCTGGGCTGAGAACCCAGCAGAGCACCGGGAGTTCCCAGCTGTGCCCACCGGGGCCTGGCCTGGGCCCAGCATTTCCCAGAGCTGGGGCACTGAGCAACCCAGAGAGGGACTGGCTGAATTTGTCATCTCCTCTGAGCAGAGAGAGGTTTTGTTGTTTAGTATTGTTCATTTTGTGCTGGGGTGTGCTTTGACTGCTCAATAAACAGTTTTTTTCCTCTTCTCTCTGAGGAAATCTTTTTCCAGGACCAGTTGGAGGAGCAGCCGCTTGAGTTTGGTTTTCTGGAGGAAGCCCTTTGGAGGTTGTCTCCCACATTTGCCCAAACCAAGACAGTCAGGTCAGGAAATGTAGGCTAGATGAATGGACGGTGAGGTGGCTCAAGAACTGAATGGCAGAGCTCAGAGGGTCATGATCACTGGAGTAGAATTCATTTGGAGGCTTGCTGTCAGTGGCGTTCCCCAGGGAGCAATACTGCATCTGGTCTTATTCAACTTGTGTATCAAATCCCTGCAGGAAGGCACAGAGTGCATCCTCAGCGAGTTTGCTGCCAATATGAAGAGGGTGAGTGGCTGATCCACCTGAAGTCTCTGCTGCCTTTCAGTGGGACCTTCATTAGCTGGAGACTTGGGCTGGGAGAAGCCTAATGAGGTTCAGCGAGGAAAAGTGCAGGGTCCTGCACCTGGGGAGGAAGAACCCCAAACAGCAGCACAGTCTGGGGGCTGTCGTGCTGGAGAGCAGCTCTGCTGGGAAGTCTGGGAGTGCTGGGGGATGACAAGCTGACCATGAGCCAGCAGTGCCCTTGCAGCCAGGAGGGCCAGTGATATCCTGGGATGAACTGGGAAGAGCGTGGCCAGCAGGTGAGGGGAGCTGATCCTCCCCTCCAGTCAGCCATGGTGGTACCACTTCCAGCGTGCCATGGGCAGTTCTGGGCTCCTCAGCACAGCAAAGACAAGGAGCTGCTGGAGAGGGTCCAGCAGGGCCACAAAGATGGTGAGGGGTCTGGAGCATCTCTCTAAAGAGGAGAGACACAGGGAGCTGGGCCTGCATAGTCTGGAGAGGAGAAGACAGAGAGGGAATCTCATAAATGCATATAAATATCTCAAAGGTGGGTGCCAAGAGGATGGTGCCAGACTCTTTGCAGTGGTGCCCAGTGACAGGACAAGAAGCAATGGCCACAAACTAAACCACGAGGAGTTCCACCTCAATATGAAGAGAAATTTCTATACATTGAGTGTGTCAGATTACTGGAACAGGTTGGCCAGGGAGGTTATGAAGTCTCACTCTCTGGAGACATTCAAAACCCACCTGGATGAGTTCATATGTTACCTGCTTTAGGTGACTCTGCCTTGGCAGGGGAGTTGGACTTGACTTCCAAAGGTCCCTTCCAACCCTAACAATTCTGTGATTCTTTGACTTGAATTATATGGTGCATAGGTAATGTTCAACTGAGACAAAATATTGAAACCAGTCCTTGGCTTTTAGGCAGCTGGTTAGGAAAAACTTCTCATGTTATTGAAAGTTTTACAAGAGTAAAGGTGAAATGAAAATTTGATTAATAAAATTCTTCTTCTGTATTCTGGAGCTACACTGATTTTCTTCTTATACTCTTGTGCTCAGGAAGATATAATGAAAGCAGTGGTAAAATTAAGTGTTTCTTGTATTACTGTAGTGAATCCCACATGTTCCTATATTTATGTTTAAGGGAAAAGAAAGAGGTCTGTCAAACAGTAGTGCTACCTTTTTGTATCTGTTTTATTTCAGCTAGAAAAAGGCTACTGTACAGCGAAATTTATGAAAATAAAATGGTGGAAATTTTCTTATATATTTTCTTAGAGAGCAGCTGTATCCTCGTGCTCAAGAGAAGACAACACCATTCTCTTTGTATAATTTATTTTTTAATTAAAGTATACTCCATATGAATGATAAGACAGTATTTGGATTACTGAAAAACCCCAACAGTCTGTGTACTGGTGCATTTTGTGAAAATTGTGGTTGTGATGAGTCAAAATAGTAAAAGAAGAGCATAGGAAAAACACCTCTCTGTGTAGATTTTGCCATGCTTTCCTGTCCTCTGAAAAATTTGGATGACATTGGCCCTTGTCACACCTGTTTTTGCATCTTGCTTAAGTACACAACTGTATTTTTTGCTGCAAGTCTCCTGATTGCTCCTGTTCACTGTGCTTTGGAAATTACTGAAGGGAGTCCTTGGACTCTTGCTCTCTGTCCCTCCTATCTGTTAGAGCAGGGGCTTCATTCACAGCCAGGAAAACGTAGCCAGGACATCCTTGTTTCTTGGAACCCTGAGCTGAACCGAAATCTTTGAACACAGGAGAATATATTACAGCTCTCTGCCTTCTCATCAGAGCCCAGAGGATTTAGAGCTACTTTAGGACCTGTACATCACTAAGCAGTACTACTTGCACCCAGCATCTGGTTGAAATCTGGTTTAAAGCAGCAAAATACCAAAGAGGTTTTCCACAGTTTCTGAGTTGCTGCTCACTATGTGTTGACTGTTTTTAATATTGTGTTACTAATCCATTGGTTCCACTGTAACAGAGAAAAAAAATCCCCAAAGTTTTACCTATGGCAATTAGTTTGCATAAAGTATGAGGAAATGAAATTGACTTTTCTTTGCTTGGTCATCTTGTTATTCTAAATCTTTCTTCACCCTTGTCAATATATCAGCAAAATAATTTTAAGTAATCTGTTGAAAATAATAATAAACCCCCATTTAACTGTTAAAGTATAAACAAATCAAACACATTACAGACTCTCTTGTTAGGGTTCTAAAAAATCATTTGGTCTTGAAATTAGGATTGGTAGGCCATGACTGCATTTAGCAAAGAGAAAATGAAGTATTAATTGTTCTATTTTTCAATATTCAGTCTGCAATTTGAATATCTAATCTGTTTAACTGTAATTCCTAACTGACATAAGACTTCATTGCCTTGGAATTGTTCAGATGAAATTCCAAACATGCCCTAATTCTTGTGGGTTGTTTTTTGTGTTTGTGGTTTTTTTTTTGTGTTTTTTTTTGTTTGTTTGTTTTTTGTTTTGTTTTGTTTTTTGTGGGGAGTGGTTTGGGGTATTTTGTGTTTTTCTTTTTTTTTTTTCTTTGTTTGTTTGTTTGTTTTTTAAAATTGGCGTTGAATATTCCAGCTTCTTTTTTAGCTTTGCTTCTCCTGTCATGGACAGAGAAATAATATCAATAATCTGAATCTTTCAGTATTTCACTTCCTCTGAGGGATATTTTGAGAGAAGCTGCTATTCAGGGACTTTTTAAAATGAAATGTGATAAGACCTAAATAAGGCTTTGGGTTTACTGGCCTAATTCTGAGATCTAGGGTTCAATTCTGCTCTCTGTGTGAGCAGTAGGAGAGGTAAATTTGATGGTATTCCAGTGGCAGAAACTTAGAGTGTTCCTTCAAATAAAGTATCTTCTGCCTCGCCTAAAGCTTTATTTACTACTTGTCAAATTATGAATATTACTGTAAAAAGTCTATTGAGGTTTGTAACTACACCTTTGTTCCATATGCCTGTTGTTTAACCAGATGTCTCACACTTCAATCTGAATGGAAATTAATTAGAAGCAAAAAAAGCAACCCTGATCTATTTTGTGCCTACTCAGTGGCTTTCCTAGTGAAAGTCACTAGGCAAAAAGGCAAAATGTAGGCTTTGCTCATTAATAGATTCAGGCATCTGCATCACCGAGTACTTAAATATAAACCTATTATCTGCAGTGATTCATTAATTAATTATCTGCCCAAGCAGACACAAGGGAGAAGAAAACATGGGTAGAACTCTTGGAAATGGAATTAATATTCAAATACTACAGACAGTTTTCAAGAGGGCAGCCAAGTGACTCAAATGAATAATGAAGTGTGCCTTAAAATTGCCCAGAAACTGATGAACCTGTGGATAAGTGCATCAGGTCAGCTTCACTTCATGGAAATGAAAGAATGTCTCTGTGGAAGGGAGGGGGAAGGAAACATTCATCTTGATGTATTTGCTACAAGTTATTACCTTCCCCCTCTATTTTCATAGCCTTACATCTACAGCATTTGTAATACACAGTGTGATGATAATTAATCTAGTGAAAAAGCATTTTGAGACATCCTTTGCTGAAAATGTGGGGGTGACCCAAGTGTAAGAAATGACAGCTGGAGCATTGATGGAGAGACATTCTTGATGCTAGTGTCAGCAAAGGGGTTTTTGGAGGTCTGGTTTCACCTCTAAAAGCTGTTGAGTGCTGTATGTGCTGTTGAGAAAGTCACTCAAGCACGGGGTCTTTCCTCAGCATCTGGAGTGGTTTAACCCTTGGAGCTTTTGAAAATGACTTCCCTTAAGCTGTCAGCAGGACCTTTGTGTTTGTCACCGTTTCCACCTACACTTTTAAGTTTTACCTCTATCACAACAGAGGTGGGTGTCTCCTGGTTGCATCGTAGAGCACCTAGTGAATGGAGGTCCTTCATGCGAGTTTCTAGGCACTCTGTGACAGTGAATATGTATTTCCACATCCTGGAAGACCAAATTATGACATAATGATAACCTGAACTTGAAGTGTGCTGTGGCTTCTTATACTAGAAAAATAATGAATGTACTTATACTACTAATTTAGGCTTACTAGTTCTTATTACACTCTTCCTTGAGTGAGCACTGAAGATTGTGTTGAGGCATCAGACTTATACAACAGTACTCTGGTCAATCAGGAGAACACAGTATATTTTTTTGGAATGGTCTTGGAGAGCTGTGAAGTTTTTCAGTCTTGTATTGCACTAGCTCAATGTTTTATATGCACCTCTTGGTGAAACTTATACCCGAAACCCATAGGAAACTCTTCTGAGCCTTGAATTTATAACTCTGTGTAATATGAATTTAGAGGTTACTTTCTTCAGGAACACAGGTGTTCTATAAGTGCTAGAGACTGCATTCTCAAGACTATTACTATTATTACTATTATCTTGTACCTTCAGAAGCAAAACCTGGAGACCATTAGAAGAGAAGAAATCGTTCTTCTGAACAAACAGAAATATTTAATTTCTTTGGGCTTGTGTAAAGGCAGTGTGACAATTCGGAAAATGGGTAGAAAATAAAATACGTTATAAAACCCCAAAGGATTTAACTTTGACTAATGGGTGCCTAATGGGATCAAAATCTTGGCTTTGGGTCTTGCTCCCTATAGGATGCATGGAGAGAGGCACCAAAGGTTAGAATCAGTATAATACCCTTTTGGCTCTTGGCATTTTGAGCAGACTTCAGTTATGTGCAGCAGTGGGAGTGGGCTGATGCAAGAGGCCTTATCTTGTTGACAGTGATCAAGAGAAAGTTCTCATTTTATATATCTGATAAAGTGCAGGTCAGTGCACCCGTGGGAGGGTGCATCCTGCAATTTTTTGAAACCTTTTGAGAGCATCCTGTTCTTAAGGGTTTCCACAGCTGTAGGGATTACATATTTCTGTATTGGTTACCCTGAAATTTTCCTTGCCACAAAGAATGCTAGGGGTTTGTTTGTGAAACTTAGAAGTAGGCAACAATGTTAGACAAGTGCCAGGAAAGAAATACACACCCCCTTTCAGAAGTAAAGAAAGAGCTCTTCCTGTTCTGTTAATCTCTGAGAAGCTTGTTCTTGGTACTCAGGATGCATTTACATAAGGTGTGTTTTTCTTGGGAGAGGTATATTGGCACAAGTCATACCATAAATATAAATGGGTTTCATTTAAACTTAAGTTAGTTCTGAATTAGTTCTTAGTTCTGAATTCCAGAAAGGTAATTTCTGTTGATTCTTTTACCTTGGCCTTTGACAAATCCTTGTGACTCACTCTCTGAGTTCTGAGTATGCTCTCAGCAGATTGCTGTCCACCCTGTAAGACAGATCTCTCTCTCCTTCCCTTGGAAGTCATTCACAAATTGTGATGTCTTGACGTTAATTGGCTTATACAGAGATATGGCTTATAAAAGTACTTGTAAATGTTGACACAAAGCTTTTGCCTGAGATCAGGTATGCTGTATGTTACAGTACACTGTGCAGAAAGAGCCAAGAGAACACTTAACACAAATAATTTTAAGTAATATGTCAGTAAAAAGAAGTCTGTGCAGTAAATCAGTAAGTGGTGCTAATATAAAATATATATATATGTGATGGGAAAAATTCTTTACTGTGAGGGTGGTGAGACACTGGAAAAGGTTGATTGGAAAACTTGTGGATGCTCCATCTCTGCAAGTGCTCAAGGTCAGGTTGGAGGAGGCTTTGAGCACCCTGATCTAGCAGCTCTGCCTATGGCCAGGGGATTAGAACTAGATGTTCCTTCCAATCCAAACTGTGTTTTTATTCCATAACTTAGTCTTGCCACTCTTTGGAGGTCTTGTTCTTAAATCTGCCTGTAAGGAAATACATGCTTTTGCATGGAAGTATGAAATGATTGTCATCAGAGCATGGCCTCAATTGTTTGAGGCGAAGTTTTCATGTGACCTTCTCATGCAAAGTCTTCTGTGGAGCTGGTTTCATATGATGTGATGACTCTGGCTAAAGGGTTACTTCATGTGCCTAATGCTCACTTCAGCATTTAGTCTGTCACTTGGTTTGGCAAAACACTTCACAGAGCCAGGCTGTCTACAGCAACCTGCTCTGCTTAATAATAAACCACCCTAAGAGACCAAGGTCTACAAATGGCTTAGCTGTTGAATGTTAAGACTTTGCATAATAAACCAGTGCTGCCTCTAGACATACTGTGCTATGCAGGCTGGCAATACAAGATTTAAAGTTTTATACAGGAATTAACAGGGGTTTTCTTTACACTCTAATTTTAGGACTTGGATGTCGTCATGGTTTACAGCTTTTTCTAGAGAATGGTCTACGAGTTTTTTCATGTTACTTCTTGAATCTCATCCCACCCTCTTAGTAAAATACCATTTTTGTCTATATATAGAATACTAAGGACAATTCATAAAGGCTGTCTCTATGACTTCATTTTATGTAGTCCATATAATTCAAATAGACAAATTTGATGTTAGAATGCTAAAGTTGTGTTTCTGACATCACGATCCAATAGCAGGGGCATGATTATGTTGCCAGAAGACTGGTATTATGTTTCTCATGATCAAATACTGAGAGTAAAGGCTGAACTAAATATGAGAAAAAGAAGTAAACTTTTTAAAACATGCACTTATACAATAGCACTATCAAATCTTTATTGTCAGAAGCTGTCACATAAAATGAAAATAGAATTTCTGATTTGAACGGTTTGGCTGGGTTGGTTTAGTATTCAATCTTGCCTAGCCATTCTTAAATTGTCTTTTTTTTCTCAATTGAATAGGATAAAATATCACTTCTCTTATGATCTGCCTCTTTTAATCCATAGGATGAAAAAGTAAGAGAAACAAATTGGTTTTGCAATATTGCTGACTATTATTCTGAATTTCTTCTTTATGAAGAAATGGAGAGCCAATATAATGATTCTTTTCACATTCTTTTGCCCCTTATCCCAGCAGAGCAAAATAAAAAAATCATGTCTTGAAAGTCTAACACTCTCATGAAAAAGTTAAATTACTAAATTATATCTATTTTTGCTCTGTGGGGAAAAAAAGCTAAGATGACTTCTCAGCAAATTTTATCTCTCTGGAGCTGATTTTCTTACTAAACTTTCTGTCAATTTATAATAAAAAAAAAAAATGAAGAGGAAGATCACAATCCATACCCTCTTAAAATTTAATGCAAGAAAAGAGTTCTGATTATTCACAATAATAGAATAATTTCAGCTGACTTGTGAATGTCACTGCATTTACCCATCTTTGCCCTACCACCTGTATGTGGGCACTTTTTTGCACGTGTGGAAACTCAAGAAACAACTGAATTTGCTGCTTAGTTTTATGGCTTACTTGACAGGGTGATGGTCAAAGGTTGGACTGGTGATTGTGAAGGTCTGTTCCAACCTCTATGATTCTGTGGTTCAAGAATTGGCTAGAAAAGATGAACATGCAGTCCAGCACCATTTGCAAACACTTTAATATCTGGCAAGAAAGGACTTTGCTTCTCTCCTGGGCAGCTTGTTGTGGAGTTGCTCCTGAGCAGGTGCAGATTTGGGCCCTATTTTACCTATTCACAAGTGACAGAACTTCTCAAGTTCCCCAAAACTCGTGGTTATGTAGAAATATCTTAAATCTCTTCACCACGTAGTGAAGGAGATGGTATTTCCCCCTTCCCTGTATTTTTTGGTGGGTATTTTGGGAACTGTGAAGACAAAAGGATGTGTGCACAGCTTTAGACAACTCTATTTTGGTAAGATGCTGTTTAGTGAAAGGGATATGGATCTGTTAGATGTATCCCAAGTCTCAAGGAAACTAAGTGGTCACTGTTTTGCCAGAGTTTTTCTACTTTCTGCTCTTGTATCTCCCATATTTTGAGAGCTCTTTTAACAAAGATTAGAAATTCTCTTTCATTTTAGAATGCACAGTGCCTTGTCTAGAATCTGACCTGATGGCCAGATCTGTGTAATGTCTTTCCATGCCAGTTCCACATAGGAACTTTTTTCTTGTAGCAGCTTTTGTGAGTTAGGAATGAGGGTCTATCCCTTGCACAGCTACGTGTCAGGGATCTGCACCTCTCTTACTCCCTGGAGAGGTAAGGAAACCTCTGCCTTTTCTGGAGTCAATGGACAAATATTATCCAGGTTATCTTGCTCTTTGAGGATAACTTTTAAAGATCTAACTAAACAGCTCTGAAGGAATCGGTAGCTTTGTGGAATCCAAGGCAATTTAACATGAGTGAGCAATGAGTTAGGGTAATCAAAGTCATAGAATCTCATTGAACCATACTGTGACTACTTGCACCTTTTAAGAGAAACTATTACAAATCCTTGACATTCCACTGTGGTCTGTAGTATTAATAAAGAAATCCTTGCCTGATTCTATTTCTTATTTGCAAAGATTAGTCTCCAGGACATGCAAAAAATGTGTAAACCTAGACAGTATAATTTTACATTTGGAACAGAAAGAAATATGTTTAAGAACTAAGATATGTTATTGGAGATTGCTTTTTCTGCAACTTTCTAATAATTTAAGATCCTTTAAGGGAAAGAGAGGAGTAACATATTTATCAAAACTACTGTTAAGGAGGTTAAGAAATATAGTAATTAGTTATCAGAGCAATTTTAAGTGAGATTGACTTTCCATTTTTCCCAAGAAAATCTTGCTGTGATCCATGATTCCTTTATAACCCCTGTTTGTGTTTCACTGCCTCCAGGCATTAAATATGGGCATAATAGAGCTTGTGGTAGGCAGAATGACTAATTACTTGAGCCTCTGACCCTGTTCTGCTCTGGAAAGATTTAGTATCTATTGACATGGGTGCACCCACCCCTGTGTTTTGACTATTGATCATCCTCTGGCTGGTGCAAGCACTGCTGTAGTTGTAAAAATTATGCAATTTTGTGTTCTGAAATTATGCATCAGTGAAGAGCTGAACTAAATGCATATTTTTCAGAAACTTGGGATGCAGGTTTGTCCTTTATTTCAGCTACAATTCTCTATGTGCTAATATTACCCAAGGCAATCTTCTCCATTTGTCACACAACCAGGACAGGCATGCTCCCCCTCTCCCATCCTGCCCCACCTTTAGATTTCTCTTTACTAATGGTGAGTTTTGAGGGGTTTGTCTTTTATCACGAGTCTCATCCATCTGAGATGTCAGCAAACAGAGTGAAATAAACACCGTTTGTGGATTTTTCATAAGTTTTGGGAAAAAAACCCCGTCTTATCTCAATTCTTTTAAGAAAAAAATTAAAAAGCCCCATCTTGTTAAAAATTAAAACTTTCTATATCTTAAAAAATAAAAAAGAGATTTCTTTATTTCTTTGTATTGCTACATTACTGTAAACATCAAACTGGCCATGCCAGGTTGTTGCTGTAGGTTGTCCATGATTAGCAGATTGTGTAGAATGGTGTATTGCTAGAATTTTTGAAAGTTCCATTAAGTTTACACAAAGGCATTTCATCATTTCAATGCAAAAAAAATGTTCAAGGGGATGAATTATTTTACTCCTGTGTCTGTCTCCTTGACTCATGATTTTTTTTTTATTTTTTGGTCATGGGAAGGTCTATTGGAAAAGAGGAAAACTTCATGTCGTGTAAGACATATCTGTTTTGGAGGAAAGTATGCTGTCTCTTACAGTATATAAAGGATTGCCTTTGACATTGTTTTCAATAAGGGGTTGTTACAATTCCCCAGGGATTTACTAAACATATTGTGCATGCTTCCAGAACATTACTAAACCCTTCAAAAAAAGAAAAAGCAGGGGAAACAGTTTTGCAAATCCCCTTCTAATGAAGTCAGAGAAAAATGGAGCAATGTTTCGTCCCTTTGTGAGCCTTGAAGGAGCATTCTGCAAAATAAATGGATCACTGGCTACATGTGTCATTCTTTCTTTTTTCTTAGTGTTTTTTCTTTTCCTAATTGACATACTTTCACACATGTTGGATAGCCCTTGCATGATAAATCCTGAGTAACTGCTACCAGTGATTGCATTCTGTATTTTAGAGGTCAGGCCAGCCATTTGTACAGAGCCAGACAGGCTGGAGGAATGGGCTGTGAAATTGGACCTTGTGAAATTCATCAAGGTCAAGGATAAAGTCCTGTATCTGTGAAGGAATAATCACTTGCACCAAGGCAGGTTAGAGACTGAGTGGCCCAGGAGCAGCTGAAAAGGACCTGAGAGTCTGGGCAGACAGAGAGCTGCACAGCTTGGTAGGTGATGACAGACACCTCACCATGGGAGGGTAAGATTTCAGTGCATACATTGGAGCAAGAGAGATTATGTCTGGATATAAAGAAAATCTTTTTCAATATGAAGAAAGTGACACATTGAAAGGAGCTGCCCAGAGACGCTCTATTCTCTCCATCCTTGGAGGTTTCAAGGCCAAACTGGACAAAACCTTGAATAAATGGTCTAATCTCATAGGTGACCCTGCTGTGAGCAAGAGGCTGGACTTGACACTTCAGCAGTTTCCTCCAAGCTGAGTTATCCTATGATTCTATTTTAAATATCAATAAGTTCCTGGGTGCTAATACACTGGATAATATACCCTTTATTTTCACTTTTGTTATTAACTTTCTTTCTCTGTTAGATAAAATATATTGCAATAAGCAAGACAATTACTTGTCTGTTGAGTGTCCAGCAGTTACTCAAGATAGGCAGTGATCAGTTCGTGAGGGACCTTTTGGTCTTTGGTTACTTTTGCAAAGCTCTGTATATTCTTAGCTAGCAAGAAGAGTAAAAGAAGTTGTTAAAAGTCTTTACCTTTTGCCACTATTTTAAGAACTTAGATATGTTCCAGTTTTCTTGAACACATATAGCTGAAGGTTTGATGCTTATTTTATAGTCTTGTAAAGACCATATTGATGCATTTCACACAGTGAAAAATAAAAGAAAGAAAGTGTAACTTGCAGGTGAAAATTTTAAATGAACAGAATAAAATGGAAGACTGGTCTGTAATCCAATATTTAGGTATAGATTTCAAATATGGAGAATATTTTAGCCACTTTTTGTGCATTTACTCTTTTCAGCACTTCTCTTACTATTTTTGGCACTTCTTTTCTCTCACATGATTTTATTTAATATTTTGGTACAGAGTTCCGATACAAGGAAGGGTGTCAGTGTCTGATGTGAGTATGCACCAAAAAATAGTTTTCCAGTAGTCCAAAGTCAGTGGCTTCTCTCAGGCAGAACACATGAGTTATTTTAATAAAAAATATTTTGCTTTAATAGTTTCAGTTCAAAGAATTTTCAGAAGTATGGACAAATTTATTTTAAAATTATCCAAGTTATAAGATGATTTCTTAATACAAATGACAGTTCAAAATCATAGAATCACAGAACAGTTTGCAGCTGGATGGGACCTTAAAGATCATTTATTTCCAACTCTGCTGCCATGAGCAGCACACCTTAGACCAGACAAGATTGTTCCAACCTGGCCCTGAGCACTTCCAGGGATGCAGCATCCACTTCTCTGAGCAACCCATGTCTCACTACCCTCAGCGTAAAGAATTTAGCCCTCACATCTAATCTAAACTTATCCTCTTGTGGTTTAAAACCATTGTCTTTTGTCCTATCGGTTCCAGAACTGTGCACAATTTAGTCCAGAAAATAACGTTGTCCTACTGATGTGCTGGTTTTGTCCCTTTACTTCAGATTTGTAATGAACGTGACTCCATTGTAGAAAAGTCAGAAATATGTCCTTTAGACATGTTTTCTGCCAGTGTAGCAAACAGTCATTGGAAGAACATCTGAATTTCAGGCAATCTGTTTGAAGTCATTTAGTCTGTGTGCATGGGACTTTTCACTGAAAATAAAAGTTCACTGGAATTTTTTGATTTACAAAGTGAATAATCTTTAATAGATTGACATCTGTCCACTTCCTAATTTAGCAGGTTGTGCCTTCTGGGAATGTTCTTAAAGCTGAAATAATGATGAAGTTCTCTTTCTGTTTTTTTCCCCTTGTTACAGCTGTGCTTTTTGTTACATCTGTATTCTCTTAGCTTGTATATTTATGTATATACACTAAGAGTCTTGCCTAACAGAATCAGTAATTAAGAGTAAGTAATTTCTTTCTTACTCCTCTGGCTTTTGTAGCAGGCTTTTAGGTCCAAGAGTCTTTCTTTATAAGACAGACCTTCAAGCTCTGAAAGTTAAGTTTCCTTTTAGCATACTAAATATACTTAGTGACAGAGAATCTTATAATGGAACAGAAACAGTTTCAAGGGATTTGGTTAAGGGGTCTCAGAGGAAGGACAGAGATTTTTACTGCTTAGGTGAAATATTTTGCTATTTCCAAAATAATTGACTTATATTTCATTATTTCCACGGTGTAAGAAAAAAACTATTGGAAGAAAACTACTTTAGTGAAGGAATGGTCCATTAACCTCCTATAACTTCCAAACAGATGTGTTGGTTGAGATACCTAATTTATCTTAATTCCTAATAAAATATTTCAGTTGAGTAAAATACTAATATTGGTTCCTCTTGAATTCCAATCCCTGTTTTAATGAAAGGTTGGTCTAAGAATGCTGAAGGCCTGGATGGCTCTGCACCATTTACTTAAATCCTTTGCTATAGCCAGAGGCACAAAAAATATCCAGCTACAGTGGATTTATGGAACTATTTCAAAAGACCCAAGACTTTCCCATAAACTTTTGACTTTTACTATCACCCTGCCCCGAGGAACAGGTATTGTAAGCATCAGGAAGGAACCAGGGAGTCCTCACAGAAAGTATTTTGGTTCCCTGGAAGCTATTTCTTTATAGAAAACCCCAGAGGACCCAAGGGAGCAGGCTTTATGTTATTTTACTGTATTTAATAGTGTCCCATGAGTGAAATATTTCTAGCAGATGCTGAGTGCTGTTATTTTAAAGTCATACCTGAGCAAAAAAATTCTTGACTTTGTTTCCAAGAAGTTCAAGATGCTAGGCCTACCAGTAAACATTATGTCCTCTTGCATTCATTCACAGATTGGTAGAAAATGAAAAAAAAATATTCATCAGTAATAATGCAGAGATAAAACAGGCATTAAAAGAAGTAAATGTCCCTTTTTGTTCTTCCTGGGACATGAGAGGAAGGTTGAGGTATGGGATGAATTCAATGTGTAATTTTGTGCAATTTTTACACAAAAATGTAAACATTTGTTGAATTTTTGAATGGTCTGTTTTCCCTGTTTACATGGTATCACAACCCCAAAAACTTCTACCACAGACTTGATTTATATTTCTTGGGTAATTTATTTGCTCTCACAGTTCAATGTTGGAAAGATTCACTTCTCCTTGGAACAGAGTAAAATGGGGTTTACCTCTTGTTGCAAGTGAGTGACTAGTATCTATATTAGAAGGGTGTTTATTTAGGAGGTGTTGGAATGTATGAGACAGGAACCTCTCGGAGTTCCTCAGGGAGAGAAAAAAATGCAGGGGTTGAATTAAAGCCTTCAGAGAAATTAAGATATATTAAGCCACATAGACATGAAATAGAAGTATAACTCTAAGTAAAGTATAAGTTTTAGTTTTAGTTTTTAAGTAAGTCATAAAATATCCTAAGTGCCTTAAAAGGGTAAAAAGCCAGATTAAAGTTCAGTAACTTAGCTCCAGACATAATGAAAACACAGCAGAATATTGCTTGCCTTTCCAGATAGAACAGACAAAGCCATTTATGTGAACAAATAGAAATATATGTGTAAACCATGTGTAAGAATTGCCACTACCTTCGTATTTTAGAATTGAGTTCTGAGAGATGCAGAAAGAGAATGTTTTAAAACCGTGTTTTTAGCTGATTGGAGGAATTTTGAATAAAGACCCCTGTGTTGGGGCAGGAAGGAGGAAGAATGAAAAGGGAACGGGCTGCTGACACTGCTGTTGCTGCTTGGGACCTTTCGCCAGAAAGGTGTTAATACAGATTTAATATCTTGAACTCTTCACCTTCAAGACTGATGTGTTCCTAGAATAAGCATCTCTTTAGCAGCCAACAACTGATCTTGTCTCTTTGAAGAGCCAGACCCCAGCACAACTCAACAAGGAGGGACTTAGCATGGTAGTTGAATTGTTGAGAAATACTCGTGTATTGACAACCCACAAGCTTTACCCTTTCTCTTCTGAGTTTAGTTCCAGCCTGTGTCCCATATTTATCCTTTCTCCCTGAGTCTTCCAAGCTCTGTGTCCCTTTTTCTACTCTGCTTTTATTTCAATTGGGCCTCAGCTGTTTCTTCATGCTGTCAGTTCTGAAATGTACACCCAGCTTTATCTGATATTGCTCTTTATGGATGTTTTCAGCCTTATCATCTGTGCCTGATAAGGCAGTGAACAATAACTAATTCCTCTTCCCATGTAGCTTTCTTGCAGGTGTTATTTCTAGGATTTTCAGACATGTCATGTAAGGGAAAATTACATCTTGGCTCTCCCTTTCATATTTAATAATATATTTCAAAAAGTGATAGAGTGAATGTAAAATTTTGACTGCATTAATGAAAAAGATAGAGCACTTACTAAAAAGTGTACTCCCAGTGAACAACAGGACCTAAGATCCTCTGAGTCTGTACCAAGTAAACCTTCCATCAAAGTTAAATTTTTAAGAAATGAAGGGTGTTGCATATTCTTATTCTTGTTTTTATTATTAAGATGATATTTTTTGCAGTTACTAAACCACTGTAATCCCATACATTTATCATCAAGATATTGTAGTTTGCTTGCACTTGCTGCACTTAATTTAATTAAAGAAGCCCCATTTTTCTCTTTACTTCAGAGACATTAATAACCTGTATAACTTTACTCTTTAGCTAAACATTTTTTGGAACTCAGGAGCTGGAAGTATCAGCATTGGGCTTTATACATTCAAAAATCTTAGGAATCAAAGGGTGGTGAAAAGTCCTCGACAAACCAGACATATGTGGTATGTTTGGCGGTGATCTCCTTGTAAAAACCAGGCTGTGAGTAGCCAATGAGATAGAAACCTTTGTTTCATCTTGAGATTCTGGTCCTGTGGGTCAAACTGAGAGTTTGAAAGTGTTTGAAAGTGTTAATGGTGCATTTTTTGAAGGCTCTGTTACCACCATCTCTTTCTTGCCCTTGCTGTGCCAAGGCTGCAGGAGCTGTCAGATTAGCCACTTTCATAAGCAGCAAAACTAATATAGATCCCTGTCAATATAATATGAAATATAACAACACTCCTGTCAGTGTGCATGGTGAGTTACATGAAGAGTTTAAATACATGAAGAGTTTAGATGCTTTCATATATACAAAATGTTTAATAAACTTCTGTAAATAATTTTTTTCCTGCAGTGCTGTCTGTATAAAGCAAGGTCATATCAAAATTCTAACTAAAAGCTTATGGCAAACAATTTTAAAGCATTGGCAAAAAAATAGATTTAGGTGCCTAAATTCATGTCTGACAGAACTCAACAGTGCTGAGTCAGAAATGATTTCACCTCAACGTAGGTGTTTGGCTTTGGTCCTGTAATTCCAAAGGGCTTGTAAGTCTTCATTAAGAGTGCTGGGGGAAAGGGGTGCCAGGAGATGTGGTTGCAAATCTTGTTGCCTTTGGCAGAGGCCAGCCCAGAGGCTCCTTCCCCAGTGCTTGTTTCCATCACAGCTCCACGCAGCGCTGTGGGGACTGCCTGGGGTTACGGCACTGCTGGAGCACCAAGCTGGCCCTCGAGGTGGGAGCTTCATCAGCTGACAGTGCCACCAAAAATCCCCAGACTCTTGCTGAGGGGAGTTAATGCCTCCCCCTGGGAGTTTTGGGAGACAGAAAAGCAGTTCAAGGTGAACTATTTCAGCTATTAGTCTGGAAATACTATTGATGGTAGTATTAAATCCCACTGTGTTCCAAACCTGGAGAGTTTGTGTTTACCTGAGGGGAGAGGGACCCCTTTTTTTTTACTTTTACTCAACTTTGGTGTCTTGGGTGAGGGCTTTGGATATGAGTGGATAGGCAGGGTCTGAGCCAAGCACATCATCAGTGTTGCCTCAGATACCAAGGAAAGCTTTTCAGTCAAGCAGAAGCTGAATATTTAGGAGACCACAGCGATCTCATTGGAAATTGGAGTCAGTCTCTGACTGAAAAGAGAAATTGTTCACAGATGCTATACTTTGGTAACGGCAATATTTGGTAAAGTGCTGGTGATGGGTCGCTCCTTCCTTCAAAAATGTTCACAAAACCTGGGCAGCTGTGACATCACTGAATGCTCTAATTAGAAAACAGAGTTTAAGTTCACCTTTTTTCTATCTAGAATGTTTTTTATTAAGTGTTTTAGTGTGATTCGTTATTTTTAGTTTTTTTTTTCTGTGAGGGAAAGGGTGTCCTGGAGTTCCCAGGGGCATGGTCACTTTTATAGACATTCAATGTGCCCTCCATCTGGACTATCAAACAAGATATTTCAGCTAGGTCTGGAGAGGAAAAGAGTGATATGAAGCAGAGAGTTGGGATTGTTCTTTTTTTTTTTTTTCCAAATCCATGGTAGAGTATAGATGATGTACAAAATGCACAAAACCAAAGAAAACTCAAAAGTATTTGTCAAGTATATCCATTTTTTAGACTCACTTTTTTTTTTTTTTTNTATGGTAATGCTCCTATTAAGACAGCCAGGCCTGTGCACAAAGATTTGTTGGCACCCAGGGGATTTCCCTGCCTTGTGTAAAGCTGAACCCTCCCTTTACTGGTTTGGGTTTTTTTTTTTTACCTGTCACTTGATACAGAATTAATTAGAAACTCATCTCTATTAGTTTCAAAATGTGTTTCTTTCCACTTCCCTGAATTTTATTTGATAGTATTCAAT
This sequence comes from Phainopepla nitens, assembly GCA_013400175.1. NCBI lineage: Eukaryota > Metazoa > Chordata > Aves > Passeriformes > Bombycillidae > Phainopepla > Phainopepla nitens. The sequence goes on from VXBQ01012105.1 coordinate 221,852, forward strand.
GATTTGATGTACATTTTGCTTCTGTATAGAAATATGCCACAACTCAAAAAATGGTTTTTCTTCAAGTGACTCATCCTCTTGTGTGACATCTCTATTGATAATTTCTCTGAAAGCTTTTGCGTTTTTCATAGAATGCTTTGTGGGCTTAAATGCCAATGATTTCCCAAAAAAAATCACATCTCTGAACTTTATATATTCTTCAAAAATTTACTGTGGCTCCTGATAGAAAAAAGACCGCAAAAATAACACCTGTTTAATAAATCCCTTTTACCAAAACTGTAGGCCTTGGGTTTGCGTAATTTTTCTTTAATGACAAAACCAACATGAATCATAATAAAACATGATTATTATGGTCAAAATTCCAAAGTTAATTTTGTGCCTTCAGACTTTTTGTGGTCAGACTTATTTACAATTTTTCAGAATTAAATCAATCACATTGAATTTTCTTACTGACACGCTCTGATTTTTCCATTTGGCTCACACTCTTTATTCAGAATTGATTTTTAAGAGACAATGTTTTGTCACACCACAACATTTCTGAGTTGCTTTGTTGAAAGATAAAAGTAAGTAATATAAAAATCCTTTGAACTGATCCCTGAGAGCTTTTCAGTATTTTTGCTGTGTGTACATCTCGACACAGTGTGGCAGCTGTGATAAATTTGATGACCATGAACATTTGTTTTACTTGTCTGTAATGCAATTCCTAATTAATCTGTGATGGGATTTCTTCACAAATGCACCTCCAAAGTCCTATAAAAGTTTTGTCTCTCTCTTGAATGAGAGGTAAGCTGGCAAGAATGTAGAGCTCATTCAGCCCTGTGCATCCCTGGAAGTCAAAAGTGGCAAAATTAGAAATAAATTAGGAGTTTGCTTGTTTGAATGGTAAAGCTGTGCTCCTTTGAATCATGAATTAATGAACTATTTTCCATAATATTGTGCAAGAGACCTTGCTTTGCTTAGATAAGCAATTAGATAAGCACTTTAAGCTCCAGAATAATGAAGTTACCTGTCATGACCACAAATAGGTGCATCTGGTTCTTTAAATATACATTATGTCTCCCTAAGTAATTTCAATTCAGGTATGTCCCTGTTCTTAGGATTTATTGAAGGCAAGTTACTGAATAGAACAGGCAGGTAAAGTTCTAATGTCTGCATGAGATGAAATGAGCACAAGTGCACAGCAGAAAAATGAAGAGTTCTGTGGGTGACAGTGGAGAGGTCAGTCTGGATTTCACTGACAGAATGAGGCAATGAGATTTCCACAGCGTGCCAGGTGCCTTCTGCTGGGCTTTATCCTACTGTAAGTAGACATTTTGTTCAGGTGAGCAAATCCTAGGTACTTTCACTATGAACAGTACTAAACACGATTCACTTCCTTCTGGCTGATCTGAACACAAAGCAGGTGAGTTTTTAAATTTACTGCTACACTGATGATGCATCAGCTACTTTTCTTTTTTTCCTCTGTTAACTTTTGTGGAGCTTTCTCTAAGTTTCAGGGCATTTAAGGTTCGTTTTTTTGTTGTTATTTATTTCTTTTAAAGACTTTTTTTCCTTTAAAAAGTTTTTTTGTTTTCTTTGGTGTTTTTTTTTTGTTGGGGGGTTTGCTTGTTTGGTTCTTTTAACTTTTACAACTCTTCATGTAACACCTTAAGTAATTGCTGTACTCTATTTAATTGGAATGACAAGCAAACAATAGAAAGTTAATTAACAAAAAAAAAAGTGTACTGGAAGGCAAGTTAGTAGAATGGTAAAGAAGCCATGATTTACAGTATTTGCACCACTTTCTTTATAAAGCAATTGCTCTTCATTATAATAATGCCAGGAAAGCAAATAGAAAAAATAAATGTGTTGCATTAGCAAACAATTAATGAGCATTTGTAGCTGAATGGAACCCACTTTTATGTATTATTTCATTAAAAGTTTACAGGATCCATGAAACCAGAGAATAAATAAAGGTAATGATTTCAAGGTAATGGTCTCCTAGGGGGCATGAATATTGAACAAATATGTTACTCTTGCCTACTTACTTAAGCCTTAAAACCAGGGGCTTTTTATACCCTAATTTTTCTACTCTTCCATTGAAAGATCAAAGTGTGCTATTAGATAGAAGAGAAACGGGCGCAGGTATTTCAAATTTATCATTAGTGCTATATTCTTTATTGGGGTTTAACAAGAGCTCCCATTTTTTGTCAAATCCCTCACAATTTAAATCCTGTTTTCCATTGCGAAGGATAGCTCTTTGCATCCTTGAAGAAAGCAGCAAATCTTTTGTAGAAGTATGACTAGCTTGCTACCTGGAAGGAAGAGAAATGTAATTGGAAAGGCATGGACATGTTCAAGTATCTTTGTTTTATCTGAAGCCCCCTGATACTTCCTGATGAAGCACGTGAAAGTATAAAGTAAATTCAAACAGAGACCCTAACATGGGCAAGTATCAGACATGAATCATTTGGTGGTTCTTCTAAAAGAAGAGTGTCAGTTCTTTCTTGTTTTTCTTTTATCCAATTCATCAGGGCAAACCAGCCCACAGATCCTTTGCAGCAAACAATTTCAAACCCCACAGATTGTTTTGATTCAAACAGCACTTTTACAAGCACAGTGACAATCCATTGCACTTCTTTAGAGAGTTCATTTTTGGTGTCAGTTATAGCATCATAATGTGCTCTGTATTATTGTTCTACTTAGTGAATTGCTGGTGTGTATAATGATGCACCTGTTAGTCAAGAAATCCCTCAGAAGCCAAACTGTGCTATTAAATTGACATACTCACACAGAGCCAGAACTGCCAGGATGTTTCCTCTGCATTATGCAATATTTTCTGCTTTATGGCCATTAAAGACAATAATAAAACAGCTGTCGCTGAGGGGATGTTGTCAAATATCAGTGAAAAGCACTGAGATGATAATAGCAATGTGGTACACAGTGCAATGGCTAAGGATGGGTCAGTGTTTTTATTATCAACCCTATTATCAATCCTGTGTGTATTTGTCTTTGCCCTAGGCAGGAACTTTCCAGCCAGCAGATAAGTCCTGGAGCAGTGACCAACTTTTGCACTTGCAAAATTTTCAATAAACATAACCATACAACTTGATTTATTTTCTGGAAATAAAGTTTAATGACAAACTGCCAATGAATTTGGCAGCTTTGTGGGTTCACCACTAGTGCTGAGAAATATTCTGACTTTTGTCTCTCTAATTGTTCAACTGGACTGCCCTTATTCCCATGGAGAAAAGGTTAAGAGAGAGGGTAGACTGATATTCAGTATATCTTGAGTTGCAACATCATAAACAAATTATTTAATACATATTTTCCCAAGAACACTCAAATCCTAGGGAACATTGGAGCTTTGGCCCAAACTCCTGCATATCTCTTGGCCACCTAAGTTTGGGATGAGGCTGCCCGCCTTTCTAAGATATCAGGATCTCTGCCAGCTGTCTGGTTCTGCCTGGAAACTTTTCCCCTGGCAGGACAAAGGGAATAAATGATCATCTGAGACCAGTTCACTGCACAAGTCCCAGTGTGATGGAGGGTGTGCTTCAAGCACCGGAGAGGTGAACGCCTGGTCTCCACAGATGGCCCAGGAACACTTCTGTGGAGAAGAAATGTCAGTAGGAAATATCAGGACCTCAAACACCATTCTATGGAGCCAAGCTGGTTTATCACCAGCATGATCTCAGGATTACAAGTATTACTTCAAGATAACACAAAGAGATGTAAATATATTATTTCTTTACATGGGTAATGGTAGTAACATTTTTGTTGTGTAGCAAGTGTTTTGCAATATTTGGTGCAGAGGGTGATATTCTTCAGTGATAGAGAATTCCTCTTCTATTTTTGCTTTCATTCCAACACTTGTGAATAGATGAATTTGCTGAATGCACCCTCCTTGCTGTCAACCTGTAATTAAGTGTGAAATTGTCATCTTACAGAGCAAGTTTTCTTTGCCCTTAGAGGCTTGATTCCTTTCACTTTGAAGTACCTCTAGTGAGACTTGTCCTTTTCAATGGCTTCTGTTCTCATCTGACTCTCTCAAAATGCCTTGCAACATAATTGTTTCATCCTCAAACTGTGATATTGCCTTTATGGTCCTTTTCAACCCACAGTGAAGTATTTGTTATTCAATAAACTGCTTTCTGAATTTGTAGATACTGTTGAATTCCATGTATTGTGTTCACTTAGAATTAATTTCCTGCTTGGAAATGTAATTAATAGCCTATGATTCCTAGGAATAAAAAGGGGGAAAATAAATAAAATAATGGGTGATTTAACCGGTTTATATAACTTGTTAAGCTACATTCATCCCATACCATAACAGGACAGCAACAACTGAGCTGATGCCAGAAATGTGGACAAAGCCCAACCTCCACTTCTTTTCAGTCCTGCAGTGTAGACCTGGCTTCAGGCTGGGATGACAGCCAGTCCATCTCCCAACCTTCCTAAGTTCACCACCTAAAAGCTATAAGGACTATAAATATTTACCTCCAGAAGGTCTATTATTCAGTGCAAAGGGTGTCAGTGGTTCATGTACAATAAAAAATGGTTACCCTGTAGGCAGCTCCAGAGCTACTACCTAAGACCAGCCTTTGCTTTACACAATGATGCCATTAAAACAAACCATGTGAGCAAAATATATAAAAAATATGTGTGAGCCTTCTGGAAAACAAGCCAGGGAAAAGAACACCTGTCCATTGGAGACAAAGGTAGACAAGCAGAAGGGTGTGCAGTGGCCTCATGCTCCAAATAGTGAGCACCAGAGGGTCTAATGTGACACATTTCTGCCTGTTGCTGTTCTGTTTGACTTCTTAAATATTTCTGAACAGAGATAGTATGGGATGCTCCAAAAGGTGTTTGATGAAACTGAGCCCGGGCTCTGATTCTGATTCTGCCGTGGTGTTTTTTTTTTGTTTTTTTTTTTNCCTTGGTTTTTTTTTTTTTTTTTTTTTTTTTTTTTTTGTGCAGCCAGCTGTTTTCTGCTGGAATTTTGAATTGGAATTTTGACTGTAAAAGAATCCAGAAAGAGGCTAAGAATAAAGGAGAAAGGCTCCAATGTATCTGTGTGTCATTGTGATGCATTGTATTTGGCTCATGTTTGATTCTGGGAACTATGAATTTGATGTGTGTGAGCCAGATTTTGTCAGGATGTAGCCTGGAAATCATGAAAAACTAGGAATGAGAAAATTGTATCAGAAAGGAGAATGAGAGTCTGAAAACCTTTCATTATTTTTTGGTAATTATATAAATCACAAGCCTGAGATAGTTTTTGTGTACTGTGATTAGCACTGAAATCAAGAGAGGGTCTCAACTTGTCTCCTTGGTGCTCATGTTGAAATGCTGCCTAAATATTCAGCTCTATGCCTGGGTATTTAAAAGCAGAGATTAGATATGCAGATTAAAAAAAAAAAAAAAAAGTTCTGGTTATTAAAACTACTGATAAGCCAAAAGTTCCAGAGCTTGAATTCCATTCAGGTGGAACTTTAAAACGCACTCGAAAAACATAGTAAAGACATAGCTTTTTTTTTACAAGAAAATGTGACAAAACATTGAGCAGAACATGCAGGACTAAACCTTGCAAGTTAAAGTACTGATCAAACACACCTACAGCTACTTTGATCATGGTTTGTTTATCATGCTGTAAAGACAATGACTAGTTGGCCTCATGGCTTGTGCTTTCCTGGCCGCAGTATTTGCTGCCAAAATCATTCAGCCCTTTACTGTAAACCATTTTCAGGCTATTTATCAAATTCAAAATGAAATTCTTAATCTCCACATGGGTAGTTTATAGTTTTTCCTGCTTCATAATGAAAGGTATGTTTTTTAAGAAGGAATTTACTTAGAACAAGTCAGAAGTTGAGAAATACCCCACCTTTAACCCTTTCAACATCTAGAATTACACACGCAGCAGGTAAATTCATAGACCTCTGAATTACATGAAGAGCTGATCCATATGTAAAAAATATACAATCCATCCATATAAAATATACCCTAGTAGTTTATATGTCTAGAATGGGCTTATAAATTACTTAGTTGAGAAAAATTGAATCTTTGTAAAATACTGGACCACCCTTTCCAAATTTCCATTTTTTTCCCACATATACTACTTCAAAATTGATTATAAAGGCATCTCATGTTTGTGGCTCCTAAGTACAAACATGACTTCCATAAATTAGAGATAAACAGCAGGGAAACTGGCTCTGTCTTTGAAAAAAAGTTGTTTTCGGTGAGAACCCATTTCAAAATCCTGTAAAACCAATCAGAAAGTATTCTGGCCAGAATGGATTTAGCAGTGGAGTGCTCTGAAGGGCTCTCTGATGCTTTCAAGACAGACACAGAACTCTTGCAAGTCTAAATTTCGGAGTTCAGGAGTCCAAGGCACCTCTTTGTCTCCTAGTGGGGGGAAAATTTGCCTGGTCCTGATGCATGTATCATCATGGGCGTGTCCCAGTCAAAAGCCATCTGACACACACAAGTCCACAAGTTGGGACAATAATTTCCCATATTCTCAGTGACCTGGAAGCCATTATTTGGCTGTTGAGTCTGTCCCACAGAGGAAAGAGCTGGAAAAGGGCCTGTGATGGGAAAAATACAGCTTCCAGCACTATTGCAGGAACGTGGAAAGGGTGAGAAAGAAAAAGAAGTAAAAAGAAACTTAAGGGAAGCCTTTCCCTTACAGCAGAGCCTAGTAAATCTATGCAGGACACACCTGACTATATATATACTTTATTATAATTATATATATATAGTTAAATATATCTTCAATGCAAAATTATTAACAGCTGTCTTTATAAATGCAATGTACATACTGAGTACTCACTGCATTTTTTTCCATTCCTGAGACCGTTTTCTTTTTGCTGACTGCCAGCTTCAGAACTCTACTTGCTTTATAGCAGTTGCACACCACTTTTACTGCACTGACAAAAGCAAGGTTTTTATAATTTCCTCTTAGCAGGGTCAGGTTTGGATATTCCTGTATGCAAGGTTAGAGGGAAATCTTACCCTTCATTGTGCTAATAACCAATATATTGGTCTGTAATAAATGGAAAGTTATTCCTACTGTTAACCTTAAATATTAAAAAAAATCATAAATTTGAAAATAAATGCTATGCTGTCTTAACTAAGAGTACAAATGTTAGTTCTGGGACATTTTTTTAAGAGAAAAGGTCAAGAGCTCTTTTTGAGGTCTTATAATACATAGAATTACATTTTTTAACATCTTGCTGAATGCTGTACATTAAATTTTGTTCCTTAAAAATGTTGTCTGAAAGATTCAGCTAAAATAACACTACAGAAAATGTTGGGAATTTCTGTATTTTGCATGAAATTTGCATGACTTATTAAATTTGTCCATTCTTTTGCAATTTACTACCCAGTTATTTCTAAGTTATAGCATGGGAGAAGAAATGAGTAGTTGGCAGATCTCTTTATTTGCAGTATTTTGTTTGGAATGGATGAGCGTTAAAATGTTTGATCAAATGAACCTGGACAGTGGCACAGTTAGAGAGGGTGTCCACACATCAGATCAGTTTGTTCTGTAGATCTACTCTATGTATCTGCAGATGACTGAAATTTGGAGAACTTAGTGAAGACAAGAAGTTCTGCAAGGATTAAAAGCAGGAATGAGGAAAAGGAGAAGTATTTTAGTGCTAAAATGTATAGAGACTTAGGTGAACTGGGGACCTTGGAGACAAGCAAGGGTTTTCCTTGTGCATAGAGGTTTTTTTCCCCTAAAAGCTTGGTAAAAAAAAGATAACATATTGGAACATCCAATTCAATATTTCTTTAAGTGATTTGTGTATTTTCTGCTAACATGCTATTTTAAAAGTATATTCAGAAACTTGGCAAAGACTTCTTCTAGCCTATCAGCCGTGAGACTGTGAACCAGGAGATGATACACATGAGAAGAGAGCTGCCTTCCACTCATGGCTGTCCCACAGTGCTGGTGGTCCAGTTCCAGGGATTTCTGAAAGCAGCCTGGTTAGTGGATCTGTCTTGTTCTGCTCCAGTAACACATCTCAAGATTAAAGATAAAACTCTGAGCGTTGACAAGTGTACAATTTTATCTTTCTGTTGCTTCATGCAATTTGATAAAGAAACTTGGCAAGTCACTCCTCATTCTTCTTAGCTTGGCTTACTGACTCTTATCTGGGTCAGGCAACCACAGTAGCACTCTGTTCCTGAAAGTGGAAAGGATTGGAGATGGATTATTTAAATCGTTGCTTGCTTGTTTTGTTTTCATGCAAATGTTTCATTCTCGCTAGCACTTACAAAACCCAGAGGAGATTTATTCAGCTAAAGTGACACCACAGAAAATGTTCGAAATTTCTTTATTTTGCAGGGAAATTTGCATGACTTATTCAATTTTCCCCATTCTTTTCAATTTTCTACCCAGTTATTTCTAAGTTATAGCATTGCTTTGGAGTTCACTGGTTGTATCTGATCACATCTGCCCAAGGTATGTGTGACAGCTTCAACAACTTCTAAAATGTACTTTGGTGAAGTATGTCAGTAATATTTTTGCCTTGTTTATGTTTTGCTGCTAGCAGCAAGTTAGATCAGAGTTGCTACTGCCAGGGAGCCAAGTGAATTTTTTCATTTCAACATAATCTTTTTCATGGTTTGTCTGCTCAAATAAACATGGCTATTTTTGCTCTCAGGCAACTGAAAACATTCATAAGGTCAAACCTAGTGTAAACAAAAACCTGTATCCTGAAGCACAGAGAAAACACACAACATTTTTTCAACATGTCTTGATTTCTGATTTTTTTCTCTCAGTTTTATGTGTTCTATATAGGAAAGCCTCATGCTACTGTTGCTATTCCTGCTGTCAAGTGCAGTTTTAAAATCCTTTTCCTCACAGGGCTTGCTGTTTAGGAGAAAAGCTTGGTGAAATGCAGTTCAATAGTTGCTCTTTCCTTCAGACAAATGAGCTTTCTCTGTTGACAAGTGTGCTGAGAACTCTTTGACCTCATCTTTAACATTCTCTGTTGCAGAAATAATACTGACTTTTGACTTCAATACATAACACGGTGGCTGACTCCACCAGTTGCTAAGGCTTCCATTATGCCTTTGAAGCAAAACCAAAAAGCACTGTTACTTGGACTCCTGGAAATTACATATTTTATTTTCAACTGTAAAGGCTGGCACAGCCTTTGCTAAGGCTTGTGCCAGCTCACAGCAATTGAGATGCTCAACCTACAGGGAAAGAAAGGAATTTAGAGCTTTAAAATCCATTTTAGACATTAAAATATAATTAAGGGTGCCATAATCTAGTTTGTCTTAGAGAGGGACTCTGTCAGGGTTTAAATTCTGTGCTGCTGAGATTCAGAAATTCTCTGTTTTTCCTTCTTTTTCTGCACTTGGGCCATAGCACAACTGTAGTGTGTGTGCTATTGAACAGATAGAAAGACTTGCAACAGATCTAGTTTTAATTTTGAGCCATGTTTTGGGGAAGGATTGTTTTTTTATTGATCTGCACCAGTTGCACCTTCATTTTGAATGTAATTATATTTCCAGATGGAAAATATTTTAGCCTTGTAGCCACAATATTGTAGTGTTGTAGCTTTTCAGCTACTCCTGACTTAAGTAACTGTTATTGAGGTTATATAACCTAGCAGGCTTTGCATTCTAGTGGATATTAGATGCAAGAAAGAAAGAAACTGCTTTCCTAATACTCAGGTGCAGATCCTAATGACCTCCTTTTAAAAGTGCAAACCATCTAAAGGGCTTTGAGACAGCAGGCAGGAGCCTTGGTCTGTAGGTTGCCCAAATTCTACCAGAGGGCCCCAGCAGTTTCTAATCAAATCTCTAATTCTGCAGCTTTATAGTGGCTTTCTAGTATTCCAATTCCATAGTGAATACATGAGTGTCAGTCTGATTCTCCTCATCCCAGAAGTGACATCTTTCTATATCCATGTTCTATCTCACACCTTCTGCAAAGTTTTTCTTCCCAGGAATGCACATGTAAGTGAGCAGGTGTCTTGTGTAATCACTGTAATGATTGCCTGATTTTCTCATAAGTTAGAGCATCAAAAAATATTACAGCTGTAAGAAGATTAATAGGACAGCTAACCCTAAGCTGCTTCCTGTCTAAGATGAAAGGATGTTTGTGTGTACACTTTGGATGGTGCATTGAGATTGAAAAAAAATGCTGTGCTGTGACTGGCTTGTGTGTGATGGATGTTAACACAGGTAAAGATGAAACCTTGGATTTCCATGGAGTCAAGTTGCTGTCACTGGCAGCACTGGAGGCACCTGGAGTAAGGAATTTGATGAATTTTCTCCTCTAATGTACAAGTAACAGGAAGAAGAAGAAGTGAACTGGAGCATATTGCAGCCATAGCTCTTTAGAAACTGCTCCCTGCTACTTTCTGCAGCTGCCATTGCCCAAATGTGTCACTAGACAACAAAGCTTCACAGAGCTGGGTTACCTCCTGCTGAAACTAGGACTGAAATGAACAGGCAGAGGTAGAGAGGGGATGAGAGACACTACCAGACAACAGCTAGAGCTCTTTGTTCAGTTACTTGCCTGCTATGATGGTTGTCTGTGAAACTTGGCAAACTCCTAATTTACAGTCTACTTTTTGCTTGCAACACCTTTAAAGTTAGTCTGCAATAAGTTGCTAGGGAGCATAGAAGGGAAAAAAAGTAATTGCCTATAGAGAACCAGTGCTGTGCCAAGTTAATGAAGACCATTCTGACCACAGAGTGAAAATTATTCTAATTGAAGGAAGAAATAAAACTATTTATGTCATTTTGAAAGACTGGGATTTAGAATAACAGTAAAAATGAAGAGGCTGAACACACCACCAGCTAAAAAGGCGAGGGGTAATCAGAAGCTGAAGATACTAATAGCTGAAAAGGTAAGGCATAACCTCCAATAAGCTGAATGCCTTATGATGCTTCTAATGTTCTGCTCCAGTTCCCAAAAATCACTAGGATTATTGATGTGTGATTCCTGCAAATCTTAAGACAATATGTCTGCTAAGAATTTATTCTCTTTTGCACGGCTTTTATTTAAGCATGTAAACTGCTTTGAAAACCAGAGCATTGCCCAAAATATAAGAGGAAATAAAGAAAGAAAAGACCCACAGGCAAAAAAGGATGAAAACAGCAGAGAGCTGATGATGAAAGCTCAGACTGCATCTCGCTGGAGAGGTTCAGCTGGGTTATTTCCAAAGGCTCTCTCTCCAAAGAAGCAGGCTGTGGTAATTTGCTTAAAGTCTGCCACTGCCTTTGATGGCATTCAGGTACTTCAGTCCCTGACAAATTTCTGGTGAACTTAAATAGGGCAGGCCAGCAAAGAGGGGAAGAATGGCTTTTTCAGACAGCAAATGGTGTTAATTAGCTCGTCATTGTAATGAACTTCATTTGTTTCAGTGTTACATGGCTGGCTGAACCAAGCACACCTGATCTGCTTTCAGCTGGATACTGTATGAACAGGAATGATGCTGAAGACACATGATATGCAATCATGTAACATTTTAGAACTGACTTTAGAAGCTTTTGGGCATTTAGATGCATTGGAAACTGCTAGGAGTGCCAGTCGGTGTTTTCACTAGGACCTAGAAATAAATTAAAGGTTTTCACATTTGTTGACTGATTTTCAAAATGTTAAAGTGAGTAGGCATTAGGAGTTTGGGGTCTCTGTCATTTGATGGGTTTGATCAATTGTTCTGCTGCTTTGAATTACTTTTATCTTTCTGATAATGAGCAGCTGTCTCAAAACTGTCACTCACTCCTAGGGGCATCATTCACATTTGCATATAGGTTTCTAACGTTTTTCTTATGTCTGAGATTTGGACAGCTTTTATCTCAGGAATGAAATATCCATCTAACTTTGAAAATAAACCCCAACCCTTCCAGATTGTGATTGACACTTCTGCATGCTTATAACCTTAGACAGTACGTGAAATACAATTCCTACTGGACTGTTTTGGCTTTTTTCTCAATTTCTCATTGTTTCGAGTGTTGAGGGGTTCCATGTTGTTTATTGGTTTCTTTAATAGAAACTTTTCCATGATTTCCATTACTCTGCTTTGCAGGCTTAGCCACAAAACGCTTGAGCCATTTAAAACAATCTTCTGACTTGGTGATGCCGTGGACAAGGGAACAAAATGAGGTCTAAGGCATGCAGTAAAAAGAAGGTAAGCCAAGAATATGGGCCTGTGGTTTATGAGAACCTTTTTCTTCATACAGAAACTTTTAGTTAAAACTAACTATTTAGGGAGGAATATTTTTTCTATGATTTTTGATTGTTTAATTACAGAAACCCTGGGATTTGGACAACTGTTTTCTCATCAGGATGTTGGCTTTGCTGCACATTACTGACATTTATGTTAAACCTTAGTACATGGGATTTCATTTTTTTGGCAAAGCAGCAGGTGGAATATTTGAGCATCTGCCCATCAGCCATGGAATCACACCTCATTTATTGAGAGTACTTACCCCATTAATTTGAGCTTGTCCTTTTATACACTGTGCTGGGACTTGATTTAAGTTCTTCTGTTGATCAAAATTTGCACCGCTGAACATTTCTACAGTACAGCTTTTACTATCCTGGTTTTATAAATGTCGCTGTGCTAGGGAATTCATTCATTGCCTTGACTTGGAAAATTGGTTTTGAGCACCAGGTGCATATAATGCATACCAAACTGAGTACTGTTATGCAGATTTATTGATTAACTGCTATTGTTACTGAGCAACTACAAGCATAAAAGTGGTGTTGAGTATGACTAACTAATATGACTAATGACTTTTTAAGTTTTATGCAACCAGCAAAATTGAATGATAGGATGATTAGAAAGGGTGAAGAACTGGCTTTGTTTCAACAAGAAACAAATATGTATACTGCATTGAATAGCTTTGGCTGACTCCTGAATCCCAAGTACACTCTAGAAACCAGATCTCCTGATGAAAGCTGTGCCTTCTGATCTATTGTGGACCCACATCTTTGGAGAAGAGTGTTTGTTGAAGGGCAAATTACTGTGATGTTTTTGAAGGGGAGGATTCTGTGGAGAAGAACAAGAGCAAAAGCTGAGCGTTGCAAACAGCCAAGATTCTTGTGATGGCATATTTGTGTTGAAATGATCAAATACTCTGTTGGAAGAGTTCTACTTTTCAGCATAAGTGTTTTAGGGTTTTTCTGTTTTGCTCAAAATTTTTACTTAACCTGCAACTTTTTGTAAAGAAATTATTTTAGTGTAGGCCATTTCTACAGCTATGGTAAAAACCAGATACATGGGAGCACTGACATTTGGTTACTGAGTGTGACAAAATGCAGAGACCGTAGTACTGTAATACACTGTCTGTTGCAGTTGTGGGCTAAAGAACCAGATTGGTTTCACTATGCAATTCATCTGAAATTAATGAAAAGGTGTGTAAAAATGGGTTGTTTATGGGTACCTTGGTTTCTGTAACTTGAAGGGATCTTGAGTACATGCAAAGACCTAATTCCCTAGTTTCCTGAGTGTTGGAGGTAATAAAAATATGTTGCAAAGGTATGCACAGCATAGGTATCCTGTTCTGGGTCCACAAAGCAGATTGAAGCCCCAGCTGAGCCCTGAATTGGGTACAGTTTTTGGCTGAATTTACCAGCTATCATCTGCAAGTCAGCAAGCTCTGATTACCCAGTTCTTGCGCAGACTTCTTAGCTGGGGCACAGCTCCCATGATGTCCCACAGGACTGGGATGCCTTGTGTCTGTGGATGCTGACAGCCTGGTCAGAGAGAAAGAAACCCATTTTCCCAGGCAGCCCTGACAAGCTGTCCTGGGAGGCTGTGAGAAAGGGCAGAGAATAATTATAAACAATTCTGCACCTGCTGTTTGTACATGTCATATGATGTTTGTCTCAAGAGGTTTTTTGAGAAGTTGTTTTTCTTCCTTCCCGTGAATGGGCTGAAGGTGTCTAACCTGTTAACCAGTACGATCCTAGTAATGAACCCATCTATAAAAGTCAGGTTCTTTCTTAGTAAAATGCTCTTTTGCTTCTTTTGCCCTGTGATCTGTGGAGTTTTATTGCCACTGAGTCAACTCTACAGCGACATTGTGTCTCTCTGTCTCAGGTGTCTCTGCTCCTTTCTTGCCCACACTCCTTGGTCTGGGCTTACAGCTGGCAGAGCCAGAGTAGGTCTCATGTTCAGCAGCAGTAAAAACACCTTGTCCTTTGCCTCCCCTTCTTTCTTCACTGTGTGTTGTCCCAGGACTGATGCCCACAGGGACTCTAATTTCTGTCCTATTTTGGTGCCTGGTGTAGAATCTGTGGGTAAAAGAGTACAGTGAAAAACTTTAGCAGAACCTTTTGCTATATGGAAACATCCTTCCAGACCCTTATCCGAGACTCTGGCTCCACAGCAAATAAAATTACCTGCAGTAGAGGCAGCAAAATGATTGTGCTTTAACACGCTTTCAGAAATGTGAAGGTCAAAAAAAAGTACCACCTCTGCAAATCTTAAGAAATTTTGAAGGATTATTAACAGTATTCACAAAATCTGCTTGCTTGGTTTTACACATTTCTGAGTTCTTTTAGTGTTCTAAAGGGTATTGAGGAGTGTATTTACAATATAAGTATGGATTCTTCGCTTGTGAGTAATGCTGCATATTCTTGTCATTAGGGATGAAGTTGTGCTGTGGGCTGAATGTTTTTCTTTGCTCAGTGGCATCTCTAAAATAGAGAGAGCTAAAATGTTCAGTATAGAAAATACCAATGCTGTTTACTTGCAGACATAAACCAAGATTATTATTACAGTCTTCAAATATAGGACTTTAATAGAAATGTAGGAACTCAGGTAAACAAACATTTAAAATTCCAGTAAAAGCTTGGAAAGCAAGCAGAGCATTCCTATGTAGATACAAATAAAAATAGAATAGAATTAAGGGGTAATAGTAAATTTAGGACAGTGCATAGATATCTATAATATTTTCCTTAGTAATAATATAATGCTGGGAAGTAAATCCATATAAATAGAAGTATAAAAAAATTGAAGTGACAAACTCTCTTCTCAAATCTTACTGGGTCTCCTCAAAACTTTTTCCAGTTTTGGGGTATCTTTCTTGCCCCACTCCTTTCAAAGTTGCTTTTTCTATTTCTTTTGGATCCTCACACCAGTAGACCAGTTTACAAGGCAATTCACACATTCATCATCATCTCATTCAACAGAGTGCAGAGAAGGAGAAAAAGACATCTTCTACATGTAGATTGTGAAGGTGATTCCAATGCAAAAAGGAAAATGTGTCATCCCGTCTTTTGCTGAGTCTGATTAAGATCTTACTTTTTTCCAGCCTCAGTTGGTGCCCTTGGGTATCATTTAAGGATCATTGCCCGCGAAAAGAGCTGGATAGAAACAATTGCAACCACTGCAAGACAGAAGTTGGATTCTGGGCTCGGTGACGTGCTATCATTTTTTTGTTGGAGGCAACATCTCTAACCCTGCTATTTCATGGCCACTCCCAGCACAATTGATGCAAAGACATGCAAAGTCAGTGCCAGTGATAGTCCCACACTGGTTTTGTAGTCAGGGTTAGCAGGGAGGAGCAGGTGCACAGAGGCCTGTGTGCTCCCCTCGCAGAAGGGAAAATGTGGATGTGATTTTTTCTGGCTCCCCAGCGTGTGCCTGTTTGAGATGCAGCAGCTGGAAGCCCTGTGCTTAACGGAGAGGCCCAAGGCATAAGCAGGGATCATTGTTCCTCCTCCTTTGTGAACACTGCATGAATTTGCATGATTGCAAGTACCCTTGCTGTGGGTTTGGCATGCTGTGAGATTTTAATGCTTCACTAAAATTAGAGTGTTAACTCTGATACTGTTTTGATGCTTTTAAATTATTCTCTTCTCAACTAATAAAATTTAACTCTATCAACCAGTATTTTGAAACCATTTAAACCAAATAGTTTCAAATTTGCTTTAAATGTTGAAGTAATGCTTGGTTTTCACAACTTTTCTGTTTCCTATACTTTAGGGTCAAAAATCTGCATAGATTACAGAGCTTGTAGTTTCTTTGCTCTTACCTTTGTAAAGAGTTCAGCAGTGATTTGTGCCTGACTGAACCATCTTTTTGTGAAGAGAATCTGATCTTGATTACAACAAAGAAGATGGAGAATCCATACCTGCACTTGGTAGTCTGTTAGAGTGATCATTCACCTTTGCAGGTGAAAATACAAGCCCAGATTAAAATGAGAAATTGTCTGGCTTCAGCTCCTATCCCTGGAATTTTATCCTGTATTTCTCCATTAAATTACTAAGATAACTATATCACTTTATATATTTGTGAAGGAAAAAACAGTACATCCATGTTATGAACAAAGTGCTCTTTTAAAGCAAGACTGGTAATCTGTTGCATGTAAAGTCACAGGGTTGTAACACCTGTGACTTAACTGGCAAGCTAAATCTCTGCATTGTTGGTGGAACAGTGGGAAAAAAACCCCAGCAGATTTGCCATAATCAATATCAATCACTTGGACATCTCCTTTGTCATCTCTCCAAAGTCCTTGGGTTCAAGCTAGTTGGACCTGCTGGATATAGAAAGGTGGCTGCTTTTGTACTGAAAACTTTTCACCTAAACCTGTGAGAGCTGGACAGCCTCAAACATCTTTCCAAATAAACATCTTTCCAAACAGAGTAGCAGTTGTCAAAAGAAACCTGACAGCAGATTAGCAGTTACAATCTTCATCTTCTAATGAGGCTGCATAGCTGCCTTTAGTTTTTGCTTCTTTTGTATTATTTTTTTGTTGCATATTTCACCTTCACTCCCTGCTTTTCTTTTTTTTTTCTTTTATTTTTTTTTGTGCTATTCACTTTCTCACAAAACCAAGATGGGATTTTCATCCACAAACTGTTCTTTTTCACTCTTGCTGAAAATGAATGCTGTTTTAGCTTTCTAATGAATTCTTTTGATGCAACTTCTCTTAAAAATGTCACATTTTCCTGCCTAATCTTTTTTGTCAAAGAACTTTGGCTGAAGTTTTACTTCAGCTTTGGGAAAATTTAAGTAATCCAGTAAAAACCTTGCTCCTTCTATCTCTTCAAAATAGTCTTGAATATATAAGATTTTAGAAAGGGCTTTTCATAGAAGCTTCTATCAGTTCCCACTTGTATTTATTAGCACCATAACTGGTTGTGTTTTCTGCGATTTTACCTGTTTTCTTTCTTGACTTTGATTTATCTTGAAGCGACCCTCATTCAAAGATGCAATTTTTTACTAAATAATGAACAATAATCTGCATTTTAAAGTGTGTATATATATATATATGCATAGAAGACAATAAGAAATATGTAATACAATACTGAGTTTGCAAATGGAAGTAATTCTCTGATTTGAAACACAAAATTCTCTACAGCTGCACATTTGATTGTCAGCTGGAAAAGCAACCACAATGGAAATTCACTGTCATTATGGAATCTGAAACAAAAGCACTAAAAATAAATTAACTTTAAATTCCATTCCAAGAAGCCAAGGGGAATGTTGCAATAAGTTTAACAGTCCATGTTCTGTGGGGTTCAATCATGCCTGCTACTGATTTTTAAACTGGAATAGACCAGCTACAGTGCATGGCCTGGGCCAGCTCTTTCTCTACTTGGGGTTGCCCCTGCAGTCTGTTCACTAACACTTTGACTAATATATTTTCAAGTAAATCCCTGCTGGGGACTTATGTGTCTTCTTCTGGGAACCCAACACTTGCCATCTTTAACATCCTTCCTTTTTCTTCAGTTATTCTCCCTACTCCATTTCTCTTACTTCCACCCAACTCACAAAATTTATTCCTTCCATTAAATATTCATGTCCCAAAGTTCTACGTGCAGCGTCTTCATCACACGGATTTATTGACAGCAACTTTATCAGAAAAAAAAATGGGATTTTTTAAAACTGAAATTTCTGGCTCTGTAGATACATGTTGGCCAATATTGATCAATTTACACCCAGCCTTTATTTATTTATTTTTAAACTCAGTTTTGAAGAACTCAGTTAGTATTTATTCATTTGCTTGTGTTTCTCACATTTATGTCAAGTTGTAATCTCCAACAAGCAGCACTGATCTCTCTCATTATTTATTGTTTTGATGCAGAGAGCAATTAAATATAATTAACTGGCTGATTATCATTTGCTGGTAGAATTTGCTAAGAATGCATATGCTCCTGCAGGGAGTTGCTTGCTATTTCCTGCACCACTGATCTGATGCTGTTTGGAGAGAACCTCTTTTTCCCCTCTCTATTTACTGCTTCACTGATCTGGGGAAGGAAGAAAGTAAGTGTATGAAAATAAGTATGCCCTAGCTTGTGAATAGCTATCTCTTGGAGAGCAAAGGGATAGAGTTTCACATTGGCTTTGTTGCAGTGCTGAGGTGCAGAAGCACTAAAATATTCATAATTGGACCATGAAAAAGAGGTAATGATGCAGGCTTTTTCACTGCCATGTAATGCTGGGGAACTCACTTAAGCCAAAAGGTTTTGGGTTAGTTTTTGATTTATTTTCTAAGATTTCTTTTCAGATATGAGATTCTATGTCAGTAAAACCTTTGTTGTATAAGTGTTAAATTTCCTGCATTAGGAAAGAAAGTCATAGTTTCTCACAAAGCCAGTCTGGTTAGCAGGACAGTAAACCTTTACTTAAGCCTTAAGACATTCTATACATGAATTTAAGTGAAGGTCAGCTGAGAAATAGCTACTCTGCACTGTGGTTTTGTAATTACCACTATTAAACTGATCTCTCAAAACTGAGGTTAACATTCTGTTGTTTGCTATCATGCAAGGGGGTAATTTGAGCTGCTGATCTTGAGATACTCAGCGGCTCACCTCATCTGAAGGTAAGATTCCTTCCATCATCTTGCAACTTGGTCCTCCTTGTTGGAATTCATACCTGGGTCCCATTTAACAGCTAATACTTTGCCTCATTATTCAAGTGTTATAAAGCATTTTCTGTGCAGGTAAGCTGTAGCCTGATACAAAAAAAGATGTATTTTTTAGTCAAACTTTGTTTAGATAAGTAATGAATTAAGGGTCCTTTTTACTGTATTACAGAAATGTTTTCAATTATTTTTTATTTACATTTAGGACTTTGAAGAACTGTTGTTCCAAGTTTTTGCTTGTTAGATTGGCATTTCCAGCAAACAATAGACCCTTTTCTCCCCAGGTGTTAGAAGCCCATCCATTTCTCTTAGTACATTGCTTCAGTGAGATTTCTCTGATTCTCATATTTATGCAAAGTAACCTTGCCTGTAAAATATTTTTCCACCTTTGCTTTTTAGAATGTGTGAGCCCTTTCTTACAAACTTTCAGGAACATTTAAACTTCTGTTTCTCTTCCTTTATATTGAACAATGCTGTTTAAAAATCCTTTTGGACATGCTGGCAAGCACCACACTTAGAACTTTGAGATGACTGTGCAAATGTTAACTAATTATGTCTGCTGTCATTCAGTGGGATAGGCTACTTTTATCATCTGCATTTGCACAGATGGGAAATTCAAACTGAGATTTTCAAGTCATTTGCCTGCAACCAAGCCACATGAAACAGTCCCAGAGCTGAAAATGGAGCCTGGGTGTTGCTGCCTCCCACAACCCAGAGCAATTCACCGAGGTTTTGGACACTGACTGACTCTGAATAAATGCATCTATTAGAAGTGCAGAGGCCTCATACAAAATATTATGCATTGCTGGCAACAGCAGCAGCTATCCTGGAAAGAACTTGAGATGCAGTTATCTTGATGCTGTAAGGGACAGCTATGAGAACCCAAATTGCTGTGTAATGCAGCTTCTGCATTTCACCAAAATTATAAATGGCCCTCAAACATGAAAGATGAGTCACAGTCCAAAATGGACATTTTTTGGCATAGAGGCTTTATGGGGTTATTTACAATCCTCTCTCCCTGTTGTTTTAGTAAATCCCACTTCGAACACACACTCAGTACTTTTTTTAAGGAGTAGTTACTGAAAGGAATTTTCTTGCTACTTTTTTTTCCCTGTTGTTTTAGTAACTATATGTATACAACATTATATCAGTATATTATATATAGTCTATCTATATAGGTAAAGAATTGTATTAGTCATTAACTGGTGTTGCAGATCTGAGAGAACAGGGAGGCACCATGTCAGTGTAAGAAGAGAAGATTCAGGGCCTCATATCAGGATTCCAGCACTTAAAGAGTGGCTTCAAAGGATGGAAGCTCTCTCTCCTCAAGGAGCCACACAGAGCACAGGTGGCAGTGGGTACCAGTTGTACTGGGAGAGGTTTCATCTTGATATAAGAAAGGTATTTTTTACAGTGAAAGCAACCATTCACTGAGGTAGAGGCCCCATCAGTTGAGGTTTTCAGAATGCCATTAGAGAGGGTGCTGCATAATCTCATCTAGACTCCCATGAATGGCATCTTTAGAGGCCTTTTTAAACCTGGCTTATTCTGGATAAAGAATCAGAATTTAATGGGGAAGTGTACCAACACAGAAAGGCTGAGTTTTACCACATTTGTTGCCCAGACCCAATATTTAAATGGCCCAGATGTGCTAGTCAGCTCTTGTGGAGTCCCTTCAGAGATATTTTCAGCAGCATTTCACAGAAAGCTGCTTTTATTCATCAAAAAGTTAACGCTTAGAACTAACTTTTTACATGCCCTGAAACCTTTGCACCAAAGTATTAACTAGAATTTTGCTATATTTTGCCCAGAGAAATTGTGGACACCCCACTTCTGGCAGTGTTTAAAGGCCAGATTTGATGGGTCTTGAGCAACTTGGTTCAGTGGGAGGTGTCTCTGCTCATGGCAGAGGGGTTGAAACTAGACAATCTTTCAAGTCACTTCCAAACCAAACTGTTCTATGATTCTATAGCTTCTAGTGCTTCCACTCTATTTCTCAAGATTAACTTGGATCAGACAATGATCAAAATCAAAATTAAGACTAGGATTTAAAATTTTTGAATTAACACGCCTGGAGCAGAATTGCATCAGAAAAACACCAAGAGCAGACATGATATGCATAGAGTTTACTTCTTGGAAGGTAAGCAGTTTTTCATCTGTGTTTGTTTTATTTTGTAGGGTTTTGTAGATCTGAATTCCTAGATCACTCTGACAGGCCGTGAGAAACCAGATCTGATCTGGATGGTTTTATACAGAATTTGAAGTTTACTTGTTCACCAGTTTCTTGAAAATGCTCAATTTTTGTCTTCATAGCCAACCTGTATTGGCAGATACACAAAGTATCTGCCCATGCAACTGCTATTTTGGAAACACAGCCAGCTAAAACTAATGCTTTTCTCTCTTTATTTTTTCCAGCTGACATCTCTGTTCTTTTATCACTTTTTGCTGCTTCACGTTGTCCATTGTTCTGACCATATCTTATTTTCTGTAACTCCCCCATATTAATAGTGTGGCAAAAAAGGGAGGCAGAAGCACATATATTATCTGTAAGAATAAGCCAACTGTCCACTTGCTGACCTTGAAAATGTTTAATTTCCCATTCTTTCCTGATATTATCCTGATAATTATCTTGGGAGGTATATTCATAATTTGTAATGAAAAATACACTTTCAGTTCAAGCAATTGAAGAAAGCAGTTTGTTCTCATTACTTGAGGGGATTAATCAAATTCAAGTTTGAGATATCCCTGTCAATGCCTTCATCAAGGATCTGCAATTCTGAGGGGAAATATTTGGTAAACCTGTAATTGAGTCCTCTGGTTTCTTAGGGTTACACTTATAAAAGACACACAAAGGCTATGTTCCATATGTTTAAACACTCTTAATCTGCTTATAAATGCGATGTTGGACATCTTTAGATGGAATAGCTGCATGGGCAACAATTTGATAAAATGTTAGCCTTTTGTTGTGGTTTAACCCCAGCCAGCAGCCAAGCCCCACACAGCTCCTCACTCACTCCCCCAGGAGGACTGTGGGAGAATTGGAAGGGCAAAAGTTGGAAAACATGAGTTGAGGTAAAGACAGTGTAACAGAGAAAGCAAAAGCTGTGCACACAAGCTAAGCAAAACAAGGAATTAATTCACTGCTTCCCACAGACAGGCAGATGCAGGAGAGCAGGGTCCCATCCCATGGAGTGGTGGTTTGGGAAGAGAAATTCCACCACTCCAAATGTGTCCCTGTTTCCTCCTCCTTCCCTCCACTCTCTATGCTGAGCATGGTGTCCCATGGTCTGGAATATCCCTTGGGTCGCTTTGGGTCACCTGTCCCAGCTGTGTCACCTCCCAACCTGCCATGCATCCCCAACCTCCTTGTCAGTGTGTAAATAGGAAAAGCAGAAAAGACCTTGGCTCTGTGTAAGCCCTGCTGTGCAATAACAAAAACATCTCTTTATTATCAAGCCTGTGTTCAGCACAAATCCAAAACACAGCCCCACACCAGCCACTGTGAAGAAAGTTTACTCTACCCCAACCAAAATCAACATACCATTGGAATCCTATTTTGACTGTGAGAATTATTCCTTCTTTCTCTCTGTTATCTTTCTTGACGTCTCTCTGTTCTGACAGATAAGTTGTGAAATCTCAGAGGGAGTCTCTGAAAGGGACCTGCTGGAAGCCTGGCTCCTGTAGGAGGTACTCAGAGCAGACACAAAGCTTAACCTGAGAAAAATTTTTCTTCAAAGATTACATGTTGAGGTAGGAACGGTACACATCCTCAGTCCACCAAAATAAGTTTTGAAAAACAATCCTATACTGAATTACATTGAAATGCTGTCATTTATTAATAAAAAGAATATCACTCCTGTACAGGATAATACTTTTTTTTTTCAGAAAAGTGTACGGGTTTTATTAAAAATTAAAATTAGAGCTTTCCTGTTTGAAAGTGTCAGGTAGAGTCTTGACAAGCACTTTGAGACTGTACTCCAAAAGATGATGGATTAAATTTGAACTTCAAAGAACCTACAAAACTTAAACCTGTGTTTTTGAATGAAAAAAACATTTTCATGAAACTTTTCCAGACCAGTTATATCCCATACAATATTCAACTCTCTGTTTACTTATGCTGTATAGAGTAATATAATTGACTAATTTTATAATAATGCCTGTTAAATAACAGTGAGAAGGAAAATTTGAGGGAAAAAGTGAAAAAGAAAGTGAGAGGGTAATAGTATAGTGATATTAATCATGCTTAACTCCCAGGTAGTGTTTTAGTTGCTATAACCATGAAAACATATTTTACTTCTACATTTTTAAGCATACATTTGTAAGGTCTCCATTATGTAGAGTATCTGTCAGCTCTGGTGAAATATATTACCATTATCTTTCTAACTTACTTTTCACTTATATGTGCACAGTCTTTGATCTAGAAGAACTACATCATTGCAAGAGAATATTCTACCTATATATTTTAAGTTTTCACATTTATAAAACGATCTAAATACAAAGACAGAATATGTAATCCATGTGTGATTCCAAATCTTTCCAGAAAGTATTTGATTTGGAAAAATAACAGCTTGTCAGATCTCAGGTACATTTCATTAGTAGCACTTGAAACTTTCAAATACTGCTCAGTGTTTTTCCTGTCTGTCAGACCTGCAACAATTTCTGTGTATCTCATTCCAATTGCTGCTCTGTCATTTTTGATACTGGGCTTTGAACTTTCAGACATAATCAATTGGAGAATTATTTCAAACCACAGCATTATCTGCTTTAGTGAAAGGAGTCAGATGTGGATCTCAATGTCATCCACTTGCTTAAAGGATGATGTTTTGAATTTTCCTCCTTCTTTGGCCGCAGTTGCAATGGAGAATTTTCAGTATCAAAACTGAAACCTAAAAAACTGCAGGAGTCAAAATGCCATGTGTGGGATAGCTCTTTTTGTGTGTTTTTTTACTAACAACCATTACACGCCTATCACTTTTTCTTTTTTTCATTCATAGATGTTTTATATCTCCTAGTGCTTTTTAGTACTGTATAGATTGTGATACTGGTCAGGCAAAATTAAATTCCCCACTTGACAATGACACTGCAGCCATTTTTCATTCTATGCAGCAAGATGTTACCTGACTACTGAATGAACTTTTCTTTGTTCTGTGAATACATTTATGTCTACTTATTTTACAACTCTGTACTTCTGTATGCTTTTACTTCTCTGTGTGTTCTCTGTAGACATAAATCCCTTTCCATGCTTTTTCAATATATTTTTATGTCAGCACATGCTTGTTTCTTAAAATGGTATCTTTGTGAAAAAAATAAAATCTTTCTTCTCTCCCATCTGTGAGCACTTGCCAAAATGCACAGTGAATTGCTTACTGCTGTTTTAAAGACAATATCTTACTTGATTCCACTGTTTACTTTATATCTCTCTGTTCAGTGTTTTCTCCCCATGTTTCAGTTGTCAAGGTATTTTTGGCAGTTAGAATCATAAAAGTCAGAATAATCACAGTTAAACACTGAAAAGAAATTAAAGTTTACTGATTTTTGCCAGATTGTATAGAGAAATATTACTGAGTTCTCTTCATTGCCTGTTAAATCTTGATCCTTTCCTAAAGGGGAAGGCTTATCAAATCTAAGCATGTCCAAGGTTAAGTAACAAACTTAGAAAAGTTGCAGCCCAGAAGCAGGAAAGAGCATAATTACAGATGTGCTTCATAAAATTAGCGGGAGGCCTTGCTATTCCAACATTATTTATGACCTCTACAACCAGCTTACCAAAAGGATTGGAAGTGATGGGGAATGACCTTTTAGCAAAGAATGTGCTTCTTGCCTTTAGCCTGTCTGATGATCACATGGTCTTAATTTAGATAGTTTTCAAGGTTGAAACAAGCAGAAGGTAATCACTGAGTTGAAGGTCACCTATATGTAATGAATGTGATAAAGCTCCTGATTGCACATAATAAATTAGTTCTGCATAGAACCAAATAGTTTAGAAAGACTGTCTGGAAAGGGAGGGAAGAAAATAGGGAAAAAAGGTACCTATCAAACAGGGTCAAGGAGCAACTGGTATTAGCATGTGGCCTCTCCTGCTGTTCCATAGAAAATACTCAAAACTCACCCAACAGGAGCTTTTCCAGTTTCTAGCAGACATGCAGCTAATATGATGTATTCTGCCTTCTTACAGTGGAGTTACCCTTGAGGTGACACAGTGTGTCACCGTGCTCTGGAGGTGTGTGTTAAGCTGGCAGAGCTATTTTAAGTTCCAGCTAGTGCTTTCAGTGGACTAAAACCAGACTCTTGAGTAGCAGAGCAAGGCAGCTCTTTGCAAGCAGCCATCCTGGGGTTCAGCCCTGCTTGCTGAGAGCACTGGCGGCAGGTGCCTCCAGGGCTGCTCTGCACTGGTGTCTTTGCTTTGGGTGGACAATGTGCAGTCCACTCTCGAGAATAATGGGGCAAGCACTAACCCACCTTTTGCATGCAGGCCATTTCTTACCCAAGAAACAAAAATCTGTGAGGGAATGAAGAACTCCTGTGTACTGCCTTGTTAGTTTACTTTCCCTTCCCCTCTTGCACTGTGATATTCCACTGATGCTTGGAGTCCCTTTATTTTTGTAGCATTTAGAGCAGGAGTTCCATCTCTCTAAACATAATGAACTCCCAAGTGGGAAAATATCTGCTCACTTCTCAAACCATCTGCACTGATATGTGAACAGAGGTAGATTTGGGAGATTCGCTACACATTCATGCATAAAAATAGAGAACGGCTAATTCTGATATGCTAGAGCAAACTGCTGCAGGATTGTTACATTTGTAAGAAAAATTATCACATTTGTGCTGTCTGTATTCAATATTTACAAAGATAATGGAGATGGAACATTTGATCATCTGGCAGTGGACCAAAAGCACTCCCCCCAGCCCTGTGAGGTAGAGTATCTTGAGGACAATAAAAAAAAGTCAGAAGTCTGCAGGAGGGATTGCAGTTAATGAAATTTTACGGACATATG
Source organism: Phainopepla nitens (assembly GCA_013400175.1). Lineage (NCBI taxonomy): Eukaryota > Metazoa > Chordata > Aves > Passeriformes > Bombycillidae > Phainopepla > Phainopepla nitens. Next base: position 247,678 of record VXBQ01012105.1, read on the forward strand.
AGGCAGACTCTGTCTAAACACGTGAATAAAAGCCATAAGAAAATATAACAATCAAGGAAAACTGACTGGTATTTTTTCAGGTAGTCCAGTTGAATGGAAATTATAAGACTGTTGGGTAAATAATAAAAAATCCAGATGCAAAAAAGCATCTTGACATATATTTTGGTAGGTAGGCAAGGTTTGCAATAACCATGAATCTGTTTGGAGAAGACTAACAAAAAGTGGTCTGTGTGATGGGTGGGGAGCTGGCTGGCAGGCAGCACCCAGGGTCGAGGGGGGAAGCAGCTCCTTTTCAAACTGGCAGCCTGTCAGGCTAGGGGGGCCCCTCGATGCTGTTCAATATCTTAATAAGCAATTTGGATGGTGTGATCAAGTGTATGCTGACCAAATTCACTAAAGGACCCAAACTGGGTGGGAAAATGGACACTTCAGAAGTGAGAGCCACCCTGTGGGAAGACCTGGAGAGGCTGGAAGAGTGGGCTAAAGAGAACCTTAACCTTGAGTTCAACAATGATAAGTATGAGGTCATGTACCTGGGAAAACATAATAAAGGATTATTTATTCAGGAGTCCTGGTGGGCAAGCAGCTCAGTAAGAGAGCACCACGCTGCTGTGGCAAAGAGAACCAAGAAAATGTTGGGCTGCATCAGCAGCAGCATCACCAGCAGATGATGGTCAGCAGATATTATCACCCTCTACTCCATGCTTGTCAGGCCACAGCTGGAATAGTGTTTTCAGTTTTGGTCCCCATGATACAAAAAATTTGTGCACAGGTTGGAAGGAGTCTGCAGAAGGGCCACAAGATGGATCTGAGGACTGGGAAGCTGGAGGAAAGGCCGAGAGAACTGGGCTTGTTCAGCCTTGAGGAAAGAAGGCTTAGATAAGACTTTATCACCATGGTCCTGTATTTAAAGGGTGACTACAAAAAAGATGGAGACACCCTTTTCATGAAGAGTCACGTGGAAAATGTGAGGGGTAATGGGCTCCTGTTAATCCTGGGAAGATTCCAATTGGGCACAAGAGGAAACATTTCAATTGCTGAGGGCAATCAGCCATTGGAATAATCTTCTCATTGTTGGACACCTTTAACACCCAGAAAGGGTGCCAGGCCATCTTGTCAAGACCAAAAAAGGTTGGATCAGATGATTCTTGAGGTATCTTTCAACCTGCTATTCTATGATTCTGTGAAAATAAAAAAGATCACAGTATTAAAAGTCAAGAACATGCAAAAAACTGTCAGATAGCAATGCAAAAACTCTGTGGAATGAGACATGGCAGAAGGCACTGTGTTTGTCGACAATAAAAGAATAAGTGAAATGAAAAGCTTTTTATTGAGATTCAATTGGTTCAGCCTGAGTTATAATGTAAGAAGTATTTGTGACAGCGACAATAAAATTATGTGTACAGTTGTTCAAAAAGAAACCTTTATACAGGGTATCTTCCAAGATATATTTGACAATTAATTTTCCATAACATTTTCAATTTTAATTATTGTTTTTCCTTATATTCTGACTATAGCCTAATGACTTGTAGGCTAATGAAAACTGCCAGGAAGAACAAAAAAAAAACCTACAAAGGAGCTTGCTGCTTGTCTTTATCTCCAGGAGCTCTGACAACATTTGTGTATAATTATACTTCTGGAAAATACAGAGACCCTTTGGTGGCAGTCTGAAGGGCTACCTGAAAGATGGTTCACCACTGGTTGTTTTAGAATGATGGGATTAATAGAAAAGAGTTTCAGTGATAGTAAATCTTACCTTTTGTCCTCCTCTTCCAGCAGAGCAGAGGGTTTTTTTTCCTTTTCCATTTCACAGTGGTATTTAGGGTCTTTGGCTGGCTCAGAGTGAGCACAGGAGAGTGGAGAAAGCAGTGTGGAAGGTGAGAAAGAGATCAAGAAAACAGTCCTGCATTCATGCATGTCTATGGCTAGCACTGAGGACTGGGACACTTGTAACCAGTCCATCATTGAATTTGCCAGATGTATTCTCTCTTCTGTGTCAGACTTCTCTCTATTTGTTATGTTAGAGTCTGAGATGAAAAACCAAAAACGATTCTGCAATTGTTTTGTCCTGCTGCAGTTTAGGTAGGATTTTAAAGATTGAAAAAAATGTTTTATAGTCATAATAAAGTCCTATTTGAGAAACAGCATATGCCGAAGCAATTAAAGTCATCAAAAGCACTCAAGACATTTTCAAAATTGGCCTTTGACATGCACCTCACTCAAGGTCAACTGATCCTGTGATGGCAGCACTTAGAGCTTCACTCTCTTCTGTGTCCTGCAGCTCTTACTTTGTTTTTAAGCGACTTTCAAGGAATTAATTCATGCACTGGAGTAAAAGAGAATGCTCTGCCATGCCTTTTCTCTTCTAGGTCAAACTGTGCTTGATTTGTCCTTTAATGTTGTTTTAATGGCATCTCTAGATTTGCCTTTGTGGGAATTGGGTTGTGGGTCTAAACAGATCAACTCTGTCCATAATAATTTTAGAGTATCTCAAAAGATTTAATGACTGGAAATTGATGTCAATGGCATATTTTTCTAATAAGAATATTGATTTCACTCTGCTTTAATGATAAGACTCCCAAACTTTCAAAGGCCGAGCAAACTGCAACCTATAAATCTGTGTGCTATAAATACGTGTATCATATGCAAGTGCTTTGTGCTTCATATTCCAAGATTAAAATTAAAAGTTCATTCCTTTATGGCATTTATCTTATTGTAAACCACAGATTTATTTGCTCTTTACAGCCCTTTGTACAGGATGAGGCAACAGTGGCATTTAATATATGGCATGAAAAGTTATGGTTGAAAAGTGCAGTGTGTAAATATTTCTAATCAAGATATGAAAACTTCTAGCACAGTACATGGTGCATGGTACAAAAATACAGATGTGTAAGTAAAGCTGAAAATTAAACAGTGAGGGTAGACTAACTTTATGTTTTCTTGTGAATGACAATTTGGAATGAAAGCCACATATTAGACCAAATTGATGAATTTAACAGCCTGAACAAAAAGATAGGAAGGTCAATGTTTACACAGATATGTCAATTCATAATCCAGTTGAACAGAGCATGACTTTGTAGAGCATTTAGAATTTTACCAAAAGTCCTTCTACTTTGAAAGTGGAGGGGAAAAAAATGTTTTCTGAGATAGTTCTTTTAAAAGGAAATTTTCTGTATGTCTGTAACAGGAGATGTGATAAATTTGGTTTAGGATCAAGACGTGCATGTCCTCGGTCTCTTTGCTTTGTTCTGCCCATGTGGTCCAGCCATACACTCCTGGGGAGGCCCAGGGGATGCTCCACCCCTTGTGAAATAAAGTCCCAGTGTGCTGCATTTGGATCAGGCTGAGTTCATGCAGATGGGTGTAGAGGGAAAGATACAGCTGAATGACTTCTTTATTTGATTGTGGTGCCTTCTGGGTGAAAAATATCTTTTCTGATTTCACAATTTCCTTTCTTCCATTAATTTCCTTTTGCAGGTAATCACTTGTGGCCCCCTCAAAGGGCCTTTTTAATATTCAACACAGTGTTATCCTGACAGTTACAGTAAAACAGAAGGAAGGAGAATTTAAACACATTTCTAATACTTCATTTCACTTACTATTTTCTGTTTAGGCAGCCAGATATCCACATATGTCCAGCCTTGATTCATTAGGGTCATATCAGCTGAAATTAAATGACAATTAATATTTATAGGGAGATCTAAAACTTCATGATTTATCATCATGGAAAAGTATTGCAGCAATTCCATGATTTCATGTAATAAAGCAATACCTGTCTTTTGTTTTGATAAGTCCAAGAAGTTTGTTCTGTCTGTACTCTTGACCAGCTCACATGAAGCTGGCTTTTAACCAGCAGAACACACCACCAACAAGACACATTGGGATTAAACAACAGTTTAATAATGTTTCTTGAGTCTGTGGTACTTGTTTAATCAAAATTCAAACTAAAATTTGTAAGATCCAATGAATGAACGCAAGCAAATAACTAATTTCTGGGGCCACGTCCTGCTTGTCAAAAGCTGGGAGCCTAAAACTGCAAAAAAACCCAGATACCTCTGTAAGGCATAACATGAGCTCCTTGTCACCTCTGGACTAGTCTACCTTATAGTTGTGTGGCTGTACCTTCCCAAATCTAAGGGAAGAGATTATGAGAACCTAAAAAAATCCAAGAAGGCCAAGTGCAAAGTGCTCAGCTGGGTCAGGGCAATCCCAAACAAGGATACAGGCTGGGAGAAGAACTCACTGAGAGTCCTGTGGAGAAGTATTTTGGGGTTCTGGTGGATGACAAGCTGACAGTGTGCACTTGCAGCCCATGAAGTCAGTTGATGGGGCTTATAAAAAGAGGAACAGTGACTTTCATCGTGAGCAGATAGTGGTAGGACAAAGAGGAATACTTTTAAAGCAAGATAAGAGAGGTTTAGGTTAGATGTTAGGATGATATTCTCTACTGTGAGAGTGGTGAGCCACTTGGAACAGGTTGCCCAGAGAAGCTGTGGATGCCCCATCTCTGGCCCCAAATCTTCTGAGCAACCTGAATTTAGTGGCTGGCAGCCCTCCCGTGGCAGAGGGATTGTAAGTAAATGATTTTTAAGATCCTTCCAAACCAAAACATTCTATGATTCTATGATTCTGTGATGAAAAGTTCACCATTAATTCAATGAAAAAGGGGCTTCCACTGTTATGAGATGTGTAAATTCTTTAAAAAGCATCCTTGAGTTACTAAAGCAAATTTATATTAAAACAAGACAGACAAATTTGATCAGATGCCTCTGTATTTGTACTTCAGTTTCCACTGTTACTAGGTAGAGTCATAAATAATCCATAATTGTTAAAATATGCTGTCAGAGGCTTTCAGGAGAGTAGACCACCAAAGAGTTATACATGCACATCTGCCAGTTTATTTGGGTTCAGGGTGCATAAATAAAGGTGCATGAATGTGCAAGGGATATAACATGAGTAAATGAAAAGAAGGATTCTCACAGGTGAAGCCTCCTCCTTTGATCCTGCAGTGTTCTGTGCATCCCCTCTGGGCTGTATATATCAGTCTTACATAGGCATCTCATGTGGAATCATACCAAATAAAGCCTTCAGAGGGAAAAGGTTTTTCCAGAGAAGAAAATTCCACAACAAATTGTTATTCTGCAGTGAGTGCTTTTCAGCTATCTGCATTGTTGAATGAGTACACTTTATTAGGGGTATTAAAATATTAATATCTATGAAAACCAACACCTAACAAACTGGAAACTTCTCTTTGTGTTTATCCCACAAATTTAATCTAAGGGGATATGCAGGATTGCATCTTGCTGGTAACTAAATCTAATAAGGGTGGGAGCAGTGGCTGACTTCTGGGTAGGCAAATGTCAAAGGCAGTGAAAGTGGTAGACTGAGTTACTTGTTCTTCATGTGATATTTAATGAGACCAATAAAATAGCAAAATACTTATTAGAAATCAAAGAAAATTATTTTCACTTGTTCACATTTAAGGATGGACTTGTAAGTACTGAAAAATACAGTTCACACAATCCTAATTTGTGTGTAAAAACAGTTTTAGAAGGCAGCTAAAAAGATGAAAAAACAGCTTCTGTCTTTCTCAGTAACTTTTTCCAAATTTTACTATTAAGGTGTCACAGGTATAAAGCCTGACTTTTCCATTCAGTCTGAAATGGGGCAAAGCTGTGCTCAGCAAAGTTATTCAGTCTGAAATGGGGCAAAGCTGTGCTCAGCAAAGTCATTTAAGCAAAGTTATCTGGCACATGTTTGAGAGGAAAGCTGCAGGAGACACAATCCCGGTCAGCTCAGTCACCTCTTTATTTAAGTGCAGGGGAAACAGAAGGCAGAGACAAGAAGGTTTGGCATGACAGTCAGAAAGTCAGTGTTGGGGGAAAATGGCTCCAGATTTACTTGCTTAGCAGAGGATTTAATCAAAACCTGGACTGGTGGTGAGGTGATTTGAGCCTGACTCCTTTGTCTCATCTACCTGGGCAGTCATGAGGGTGACAAAAGTTCACCAATATTCCAGTGGCTTCTCAGGCCTCAGAGGAAGTTTGCTGACAGCTGTCACAGAGAAATTAGCTCCTTTCAGATCCTTTCTGGTGACAGGGCACGAGTGTGATATCTCCTTCATGCTGGCTGGTTAAACTAAGGAGCCTACCCAGTCATTGTGGGTGGAATCACACATTTTCTTTGTGTTTTTTTTTCATGATGTTGGAGTAAAGTGACATCCCTTTGCCCTTGTTGCTCATGTGTTTAACTGGAAAATATCTTGCAAAGTTTCTTCTTAATGTAGTTATGAAATTTTAGAGCATATTTAATGGTTTCCAAACACTGAAGGAATATAAAGTCGATCTGATTAGCTACAGAAAAGTGTTTGCACCGTGACACATACTTGGATGTCATGAAGCATTATATTAGTATTCTTTGAAGCTAGAGAAGGAGATTTTATAATTTTTATCCTAAATAAAAAAGGAACTTAACAAAACTCAAATGAACAGAGAATGACATACTAAAGAGATTACAATCAGAAGGCTAGATCAGAAGCTTAAATTAATTTAACAAAACTCAGTAAGGTGAATTAAGAGGACTATCAATATCAAATCAACATGAAAAGAAAGTAGTTTATAATACCTTTCATGGTATACTCTTTAATAGGTGATAAGCATACTGGAAATTCATTAGTATGCAGAAAACCAAGAGAAGCATATGGAAATACATCCTTCAAAGGACTAGCACACAATAAATTTTACAAAAGGCATAAAATATCTTTAGGATGAATGATCACTATGAAAGTAATGTGCACTAAAATTGTAGGAGTGGTATTCACTCATTAGTTGTATGAAGCCATTAACTGCACAAAACCATTCTATTTTGCATAACCATTTGTCATATAAAATCATTAGCTCCCTCCTAAAATTGTTAGAAATGCGAAATGATTTTTCAACAAAAGCCATTAGTTACAGGGTATTACACTATAAAAATCAGTGGCGTATTACTTCATCATTTTCTGCATAAAAATGTCTCGTTTATGCAAAATCATTTATGTTGATAAATAACTTTTTAAGTAGCCTTATTGTTCGATAGTAAGGCTGTTAGCTGTTCAGTTTCAATAGTAATTTTTATGGCCAAGACATTTATTAGTTATGAAAAACTCTGAAATGAACTAGAACAAACATTACTTTCTACCCTGCTAAAATTGACAGTTTTAAAAAGCAATCTTGTTGGCCATAAATGTGCTCTTCGAGTTTTAAATAGAGGCAGCTGTTCTCATTTATTTACCATCATTTTTTCACTATTTGAATTCTATTCACTATATCTTTCAGGTTCTTATTGTTACATTCTAAGCTAAAATCATAGAAAAGCTTTCATAGCAGTTTTGATCATATCACAGATAGTTTTATATAACTGTACTAGGAAGAGTAATTTATACATCAAAATGGAACACATTGTCCTGTTCTCTTGCATGGTAACAAGAAAACTTTTAACCACATCAGGATCAGTTAAGTTCTGGAAGGGAAATATTTGAAAATTCAAACTTGTGTCCTAGCGTGAGGGGGTCCCTGTGAGAAACACATGAAGCTGTCCAGTGCTGGGGAGGAGCACCCACAGATTTCTAACTCACAAGAACTCTGTTGAGGAAAGGAGCCCTCTTGAGCAATGTTTGTTAATGACCAGTTATTTTTGCTATTGTGTTACCCAGTTATATCTTCAAACATCTTTGTGAATGGTTCTGTAGAAGCAGAAAGACTGTTTTTATTCTAAGGAGTCCTTAGGCTAAGTCCTGCCTGCTGTTGCCAACACCTGTGTGAAAGGGACAAGAGAGAAGCAGGTAGCATCACGTATACTGACCTCTCTGTCACAGAAGTAATCCATGTCTTGTCAAAACCGCTGACATTCCTTGAATTTCACTCGTGGTGTTTTTACCCTGCTCAGGAACTTGCAGCCACCCAGCTTCTTGCTCGCTCCTTTCTCCGGTGGGGTGGAGAAGAAAAGCAGACAACTGAAAGTGAAAAACAACTCACAGGTTGAGATAAAGACAGTGAAATGAAAACCATGAAAGAATGAGGGGGGAAAAGTGAAAGAAAGGCAATAATTTATCATGCCCCACAAGCAAGACTAATGCCCAGATAGCGTCTGAACAGTGACTACTTTGGACAAGCTACATCCCCAACTTCTTTTGCCAAGCATAACATTGCATGGTAGAGTTTTGGTCAGTTTGGGTCAGGTGTTCTGGCTTCTGGTTGTCCCTTCCTGCCTACTCACTGAGGGGTCAGAGTAACAAACTTGGTCAGAGAAAGCCTTATCCTTGTGTAAGCACTGCTCAGCAAGAGCTAAAATATTTGTATGTCATCAATGCTTTTATTCACAACTCCAAAACACGCCAACATATGGGCTGTTATGAAATAAGCTAACTCTAATCCAGACAGAGTACATCATACATCAGCTATCTAGCAAAAGTGTTTAAAGAGAAAGAACACAAACCAACAAAGAAATAAAATGCTCCTCAAACCCCAAATTCCCACCCCCAAAGCTATTTTTCAGTATTTTCAGGAGGCATAGCCATTGAATCAGTATTATACTCTATTTGTGGTAAAAATGAAGAGCTTAAGACAATGGTTTGCTCCATATAATTTGGTGTGGCTTTAAAACAGAAAATAGTAATGTCAGCTAAAAGTCTGTCTTCCAGAGATAGCTAAAGCGAACATAGAAGTACTGGTAGTTTCTTCTAGGTGAGTAATTTCTGATTAAGGCCTAGGATGTGGATTGGCTTTGGTTTCTAAGGTTAAGAAAACATGAATTTAATTGGAGTGATAAACTAAAGTGATTATTTAAGCTGATCAGAAGAACATTTTCTTTCAAAAGCTTTAGTATATGTTCTCTTCCATCCCTATTTCTGTCAACAAATTTGTTTTTCTGTTTAGGTCTTGATGCTGTATCCATTTTTTGGGATTTCTGAATTAGGGGAATTAGTATCCAGAGCCAAAATGGGGATAGAATACCACTTCATTGAGGTCATCTCTCTACACAAAAGTGGAGCAGAGATGGCCTCTAGCCCTCCATTCCTGCCTGTTTAGGTGTCTTTTAACTTCTGCATGCTCTTTCGTGAGCTACTTTGTCCTAAGTCCCCCAACCCTGAATTGCTGATTCTGTGGACAATCTACCCATGTATTGTGGAGGCACTGAGTTACTTGTCACAACATGACTGTGGTCTCCCCAGTGCAAATTCTTGGTGACAAAAAATGTATGACCCTGAAAAGCAATCCCAAGGCAAAGCTTTATCTTATGATAGCAACTACTTGGGACTTAGGTTTTCTTTTTATTGCTCCAATTATCTCTGGTGTGAGAAGGATTTCAGTCACATACAGAGAAGTGCAACCCTGCTTACACAATTGCTCCAGAAAGTGGAGAGGGAAAAACATGGGAGAGATCAAGAGAGGGAGACAGAAGGAGGCATAAAGCATCAGAGTAGAGAGGCAGTTCTCAGATTCATACAGAAAAGGTAAATCACACTGGCGTGCAGAGCAGCTGAGCAACTCAAAGTAGAAAGCATAAAAATCAATATGCCTTCCCCAAGCTATTATAAGCACTGTAGTTATCCCTCTCTGTGCAGCAAACAGGAGCCACATTTTTCAATAAGAAACCTGTAATACCAAACAAACACATTCTCTTATTTTAGTGCTTGGAAAAATCTCTTACTTTTTTAACTTTTGTGGCATGTGTCTAGCCAAACTCCTGGCTCTTGGAATAAGCAGACATGTTATTACATTCTCCACGCCTTTTTCACCCTGCTATTGGTTTTAGTGATATATTTTATAACTTTTATTATCTCTTGGAGCCTCATTCCAGAGGTCTACATCTTTAAAGAGTCTTTCAAGTGACACTAATAATTGCAGTTTTTCTCCTTCAAGTGTCATCTATACTGTTTACAATCTACTCCTAATTAAATTATTTTCCTCACTAAAACCTGAAGCTTTATTTATTTTAAATGTGATTTGATCTCTATTAGTTCTTCACCCTTCCTGAATTTTTGCAATCTGTAACTTTACCAGGTTATAAGTTACGTAATTTCTGAGAGGCCCTAATGATGTCCATGAGAACAGAAAACACTCTGAAAGAATATCTCAACTACATTCCTCAGAGCTACCAAATCATAAATAGTACAGAACAATCTTAATTGTGGTGTCATAACAACAATAGGGTTACACAAGGTCTTGAAAGGACATTGCAATACATTCACCACTATTGCTGATGGATATTTGTCTACATTTTTCCTAACATAAAACTTTCTTCACAGGAAGTGTTGCAAAGCATTGGAACAGGATGACCAGCGGAGTGCTTCAGTTACAATCCCTGGAGGTATTTAAAAGAGCTGTAGATGTGGCAGCTGGGGCTGTGGTTTAGTGGTGCGTGGGGCAGTGTTAGGTTAATGATCTGACTTGAAGGTATTAGAGGTCTTTTCCTAAATCATTCTGTGATTTTATGATTATAGGAGCCTCTCTTCCTTCCTGATGGTTATTCTGTAACATTCTCCAGACATTTTTTCAGTGTTTAAACCTTTAACGTTACTAATTTCCCCCTTTTTGTGCAATTTAAGCTTTTCATTTCTTGTCTTGTCATAAATGATCCATAGTCTCTATGTTCTTCCCCTTTGTTGTACAAATAACTGTCCCACCTGGGTCTCCAGAGTAGGGGAACAACAATTACAGATTTTGGAACTTCACATTTCAATTCTTTCATGCAATTTTTTCCCCTTCATTTTTTCTGATGCTTATCTCTGTGTAATTGCTACTCAAACAGACAAGGCTGCTTGCAGTGGAGTGGCTGCTTTATGTTGGCCTTCCTTTGAAGGAGGGATTGAAGTTCATGACCTTTGGAAGTGCTGTCCAAAATTATTTTTTATTTTTTATAGGAGCAGCACATCCCTGAATTATATGGCAGCCACGAGTCAAATTCGCAGATCTTGCTCCAAAACACAAGGGTACTGAAGTTTTTCAAAGTATTTACGTCTTTGTGCCATGAACAAATTAATATCTGGGGGTTTTTGCCTTTAAAAGACTCTCTCTAAACAGCTAAATATATATTGTTTAAAAACAAAAGCCAGAAAACAAAACATTATAGTTTCAATCTTTCTCAGCATGAAAATTTCAGCTCAAATTCTCACCGACTGAAAAAATTACAAGCAGCTAAATACGGGTGCCTAAAAAGAGAAAGTGATGTACAACTTCAGTAACTAATAACAAGCCTCCACCACTATTTTGAACATATTATTTTAATGAAAAAAATCAAACCAAAAGAAAACCAAACACCTATTCTTCCCTTCCAACCAATAAAATAATCAGAACATGTAACATCATATTTTAAGTGCATTCTTCCACACCATGTTATCAGCTGAGCCCTGCATTATTCCCAGTAGCTTAGGTTGAACTTAATAATTGTCTAATGCTGCTGTGGTTGAGTGCCCTGGTGCCATATCTGTGATGAATAAGTTATATTTTTATTTTTCTAAGTGTCAATGTTCTGTGGGCATTTTTTGTGGCTGGAGTGTAAAACCTAGCTCTGCCAGGTTCTCCATCCCACCCAGAGGAGAGGCCCATCAGTCACCTCTGATAGAATTAAGTGTCAATAGCTCATGGCTTGTACATTGGTAATATCTTAAGAGTTATATTTAAAAATGAATGCCAAGAACTTTTCAGCCACCTTTATTTTGGGAATTGGACTGCATTTATAATCAGCCTAGTATGCACCATGACCTTCATTTAAAATACTCTGTCATCCTGCAGCAATGCACTGATTGATGATTGATTTAGCTTAAATGCAAATCCTCCCCCAAAATCCAGGGTTTGGAAAATTAACTGTGTTTTCATGGGAAAACCAGACATATAAAACCACACACGTGTAGACCAAGGTCAGTACACCACTCTTCAATATACTCAGGTTTTCTCTACTTCACAGGCTGTAGATATGATCACATGCATTACAGGGGTTTCAAGGAACCTATACAACATGGCTATATATATATGTTCTACAAATTTTTCTACAGCCTTTCTCTGGTTAAAATTTAGCTTTTTTATTCCACCAATCCTGGTTCTATAATGCACAAAACCAGAAAACTGAGGCTGTTCTTGTATACATCTTAGTGCCGTTGATCCCCAAAGCACAGAGGCATGAATGGCATCTTTATAACGAAGAAATTTTATCCTTATGGGCTTTACAGGGATTTCATCCCTTGCTCTGGTAGTCTAACATTTGTTTCTTAATGTTACTTGAGCTGGGTTAATACCACTTAGCTAGGGATTTGGTTATTAGTATGCAGGAGTGGAATAAAAGTTTTTTTGCCACACCTTAGGCATACATATCAAAGAATAAGTCCAGTGGCTGTTCTCTTAAGCTGTAATTCTTGCAATTATTCCCTCTTGCTGAAGTAGATGATGATGAAACCACTGTGAAAAGGCATGAGAAGCTCCCTGCCTGTAAAATCAAGTTTCCTGGGGCAACACCATTGGTTAGAGATCCTCAGTTTCAGGCCTCACGTAAGTTTCTTGTATTTATGTAATGATGCTGCATACATTACATTCTGGGGGTTGGTGTCCTAGGTTCTTGAGGTGTTGGGTGCTTTTCCTGACATCAGAGGTGAAGCATTAAAATAGGTTTCCATTTAGTCAAAGTTCAGTCTCGCTGCAAGTCCAGTTGACACTTTTTGGGTAATGTGGCTTGAAGGTAATGAAAGCAGGGAGCAGAAGTGGCGTGTTTGAGGAAGTTAAGCAGTATTATTCATGAGATAGTCTATTGAAATACTAATAAAAGGAAGGTCAATGAAAGTTTCAATAAGACTTGAACTTTTACTTCATCTTCACTATGTGAGAGATGCACATATTTACGTTTTTTAGCCCAGCTGCACACAGATAGAAATTTAGATTTTTTTTTTTTTCCCATAATGTGTAGCCCTTCAGCGAACAGCTTGGACTTTATTGTGCTTATACAGGCACCACTGAAAAGTTTAGAGTTCTTAGCAAATGATAGTGTGCTTAAAAAATATAATAGCTCTATGTTATATATTTAAGGTCTAAGCTAGCATGTAGTCAGATGGCAGGCCGTGATGTCAGTTATGTTGACTGGGTCCTGGGACCTGCTTGGGTTACTTTTAAGTCCAAGTGGGTTAAGGGCAGTCAGTAAAAGGCAAAGGCCATGAATGCCTCTTTAACATACTTCAGTTACTTATCTCTGCTTGACTTCCAAATCAGATCTGCATTTCCCTGACATCTGATTAAGTTTCTTAACTTGCACACTATGTCCTGCAAGAGCTGACTGTTTATCTACAGTTCCAGTGTGGCCAAATGCAGATGCTGATATTTGGTTTGGAGATGTGAGGACGTTCAGCAGTTGGTAGTGTCAACATGCAGTCATGGATAATAGATCTCTTGTCAGACAAATCAAGGGTTGCCAAATGCCCCACTTTGGCCACTCTGAGTTGGCTGCCAGGAAGATATGGCAATTATCTTAGCAAAGGTTCTTTAGACTATATAAGAAGCCATTTTAGACATTTTTTCAGAAATATGTGGATCCAGGCTCCCTGCTCAGCTATTAGGTTCACTTTTTCTCCTAGTGTAAAGCAGGAAGCACATAGGTAATATCTTTGAATAATTTTTTGGAGAAGCACATCTGCTGCCAGAGACAAAGCTTTAGGGGTACATTAACTCCTGTCAGCCCATCTCAAAATTTGCAAAATAAATATCCTTGTTCCAGGGCAGTAAGGTTTAACAGTATGAACCATATTTTTCTCACTTGGAAGCATATACTTGCTTCGTATGTGCCTTTAACACACAGTAAATATATATGAAGTCACTGTACATAATTGCAGGAACAATCTGCAAAAGCTGTCTGTACAAGCCAAAAGGATTTTAAGCACGAATATTGATTGCTGTGCTTTGTTTACAAGTGCATAGTGTCAGCAATTACTTTAATACTCCTGATGTTTAGCCTTTCTCTGTCATGGGATTCTTGACTCATAGAGTAAAAACCTGTCAGTTCAAGATCTATGAGCTCCATTTGGGACCAGAATGCTGGATAACGATATTTGTTCTTAGTGTTTGTCACTGTTTGTGAGCCTGCTTGAGCAATTTGTCCAGGAATACAAATTATATTGGGTGTGCAGTTTTCCAGCCTCATCCTGTGCATGGTAATGATATGCAGAAATGTCAGTGGAGGCACAAACCACAGATGTACATGGCCCATGTTATGCGACTCCTGTTTGCAAAACACATTCTCTGTATCAGGGCACTAGCAGTTCTATGTGTACCCATCATGGCATGCATTTTCAGCCTTCTTTGTGTAGTACAAAACACATTATTTTATTCACAAAAAAAAAATTCTTTTGGATAAAACAGTGTTTTCTTAAAGAAAAACTTCACAGAATTTAGGTAAAACATATAATTACATAGAAAGCAATATATTAACACGTTGTCAAATGGCTGGTGGGAGGACAATGATTTCTTGGTGATATTAACAAAGAGAAGAACCAGTACCTAAAAGCAATAAAAAAGAAAAGTTTAAACATTGCTGGTTTGTCAGCTTTAATAACACTAAATGTTGGTAGTGGAGTATTCACTCTAATAATGGATATATGCAGTGACAAGCCAAGGGCACTGTGGCTAGGTGGTGATTCCAGCTTCTTTCATCTCTTTCTTACCTCATAGTATACCATCTTTCACAAAAGTACTAAAAACCTGCTGCTGGATGGTCTCAAGAGGATTAAAAAGGGACAGCAAGATTCCCACAGGTTTAGACAGCAGTCAATACCATGACAGGATATTGCAACTTTAGTAATTATGATTTTCTTCATTTAAAAGATTAATTGAATTCCATTACCCCTGTTCACAATGACATATGCTGACTGTTTAGCTCAGCCCCACTTTTCAGGTCCATATTAATGGCATTTTATGTGGCTGGTTTAGACAACTGTCAGAGGTCAGCTTCAAGTGACACAATCTCTGCAATTAATAATGGTGATCAAAGTGTTTTCATCTGCAATTTGGTCTATGGGGTTCATTAGCAGATATATTTTTCTAGTTTCCTTAGATGCTACAACTATGGATAAGCATTTGGTTATAGTTTATGTCCTCACTCCATTAACAGATTTATCCTGTGGCTGTGTGCTGTGCCCATGTTTTATTCCACCTGGCATGGGAAATTGCAAGAATGAAGGGACTGGTGATGGAAATTATTAGTGACTGGAAATACTTCTGCACGAGGAGATTGAAAAGTTTGGCATTTCTCCTTAAGAAAATAAATGAGAGAGTATAGAAAGCAGTGAATTAAAAGGTGCATTGCTACTCCTCATGGGGAATTCCCATTATCTCACCAGATTAGCCCACAGCCTGTTGGCCTAGGGAGTTTAGAGTCTATAGAGGTGACTACAAACAACATTTCTATGAATTCAAGTAGTGCATGTACAGATTTCCAGTACAATTTCCAGAGAAAGTGCCTGTTTACTGCCTCTGTCCTGCCATACTCTCTCACTGCAGGGTGTGTGTATAGCTAACATGCATAATAACAATGGTTTGCACGTGTAATTTTATACTTGTGTACCTGCTGTGCTGAATCAGAACTGCCATCAGCTGCACTTTCACAAACATCTGAATCTGCCATAATCAGGCAGTGGTAATTTTTGCCTATATATTTTGCAACATTCACTTGGTTTCCTCGTAGAAAGGAAGGAGTTATAAGGTTCTGCTATTCACACAGAAATGTAATGCAGTCTTTTCATTGCTTCCTGGACCCTTTTCATGCTTTTCCCTACTATTCTTCCCTCTACACTGATTAAACTTGGAGTGCACTGATGTTTCCCACCTGCCTTAATCATCTTTTTTAGCTCAGTAGAAAAGGCTCTGGTGGAGATCTTTGCTACTAGTGGTTATTAAAAAGGAGGTTTGGTCATGGCCATAGCTGTGTGACATTTCTGTGGGTCAGGTTGCAAATCTCCATCCAAGAATAAATATCATTTAATGCTTGGTGGCAGCACAAAATGGGCTGGAGGCAAGAGAGCTCAAAACATATATAATTTCAGATAGAATATATTTGCTTATAATAGTTACATTCAATTAATCACAGAGAATTTTCTAAGTTTTTTTCTATCTTAAATTTTCTATTGAAAATTTTCAGAAGGAATTAATGTGCTATTAAATACTTCAAACACTCGGAGTATAAAGTAAACTGTGATCAGATCTTCCTGTAATGCATTTCTGCTGCCCATATAAATCCAACTTACCTGTTCCCAAACAGCAGAATGTTCTTGCTGTGTTACTTAACGTCTTCTCTACTTATTATCTGAATAACTAAGCCTAAAGTTTTACCAGTGTCTGAATGGACCATAACAACTTGTGCCCCAGAATAAAAAAAAAAAAAGAAAAAGGCACAAGAAGCTGGACATAGGCTGTCAGAAGACAAAAGAGCCCTGGCCAGCTTTACTGCTTCAGTTTTCATTTCAAAATATGAAAATATTCTTCAGATTTTTCAGCCTGTTAGTGAAACATTTCTTTTTAATTGGAAAAAAAAAGAAAAAGTAAGGAGGATTAGCATGTCTGTTTTAAAATGAAAAACATTTACTAACTAATTTGGAAACAAAAAACATAGCAAATGTTAAGTTGCAGTTCTGCTTCTCTTTTCCAATGAGATGCTAATGATGATTTCTTTCCTTTGTTGCTTCCCCTCTTGTAATCTCCTGTGTTTTTCTCGTTTCCCTCTTCTGCTCTTGAATTTTTCTTGCCTCCTTCTCTCATCTTTCTATGAATCATAATCTTTCAGCTGATTAGGGTCAGGTTTTTCCATCTCTGAGACATTGCTTTTGTGGGTATAATACAGATGTGAGGTCTACAGCAGTTCTGGAGTCCTTCCATTCTCTTTAACTCAGCCATATTAATTTTCAGTCTCAGACTCAAACATGCCTAGGGAAAGTAAAAAATTCTAAAAGAAACAAACTTTCAAATGACAAATCCAAACAAATTTGCATTATTAGCAAACAACTTGTGCCCCAGAATAAAAAAAACACAAACAACCCACTAAGAAAGGAAAGGCTATTGACAAACAAGCTAATCAAGCAGAACAAGAAAGGGAAAAATACCTGGAAATAATGATCAGTTTTTGAAGAGCTTTGATCCCTCTGTCTCTATCTGCAGCTTGCAACATAAACAGTCTTCATGTTTATAAACATGATGCATCAAAGGCAAAACTCACCTGGATGTACTGACTTGCTCTTTCAGTGGTCCAGAATGCCAAGATACTCTCTCCTCCACCTAGGTCACAACATCTGTGGACCTCATGAGGTTTTCAAAATTTCTTTTGAATTTTGTGGTGTCCAGGTGCTTATTTTTAGAAACTTTTTCCTTGGGATTAAAGCAGCTGTTCAACAGATTTTTTTATATTTGTTTTGGAATTTACTAGACTGTATTTAAAAAGCTAAGTAAAAAACTTTAAAGTTGTTCTTAATCACAGATACTCCAAGAAAAGACATCAATGATTTTGAAATTTTTACATTACAGGATGCTGTATTATTTACAGCAAACTCATGCCTTACAAAAGAAATACATGAGAAAAAAAAGTACATTTAATATTTCTATAAAAATAAGCTGAACTCAGAGATCCTGACAGGAATCTCAAGTGTAGGATAATAACAGAACTGAGATTTATGAATTCCTTAAATATTTAAACATAAATATTGTGTAAGAAGCCATTTGTTTTAGGCACTTACCAGTCTGGGATATTAATATGGATGAATGAACCTGCACACCAAATGTTGACCCTATCTGTGTTATTTTGTTTTAGTAGCCTAAATATTATCTTTGGCTACTTTGTGAAGCAAGGGAGAGTCTCTTAACACCCCACATCCTGCTTCCCTGGTGGAAACACAGACAAAATGAACCATTCTAAGGTCTGGGTTGAACCTGAAAGATTTTGGATCTGGAGCTTTAGTTCTGATTGTCATGGAGACTCCAGGTAAACCAGCCCTGATTAGCTGAGCTCTCTTCAAACCCTGCAGAGCAGCAGGATAGCTGCACAAAAAGCTTCTGTTTGGAAAAAAAGCTTTAAGTTACTTTAATCTCTAAAAGAGGAAAAATATTATTAATAACATGATTTTTATTTTATTTTTAATACAATTTACTCATACAATCAATCTGGGAGGAGTAAGTCTAATTTAAAACAAAGACCACTAACCTGTTATCTTAGGCATTCAATTAAAGGTATGATGACTGCTGTTAGTTGTTTGCAAGCTAAATAAATAGAACAGAGTAAGGCAGGCTGAAAGGACTCAAGTATCTTGAATTTTATTGATGGGAAGTATGCAGACATTAAAGTATTTGCCTAAGGATATATTAGGAAAGGATGATTGCTAGTTTAATGAATGCTTTTGCTTTTGTGTAACTCAGTCTCTTTATACTTCGGTCTGCTTTGATCAGTTGATATCAACATTACTTTTTAAGACATTTGAAAATAACTCATAGAGGAGATTCTCTGAGAACATCAGGAAGGTCTGATGGAGGAACACAAAAGTCCTAGCTTGAAGTGTGTCAGAGTCCCCAGTGCTAAGAATAACCTCTTGAGCTTTTTTCCTTTAACCTTGAACTATCACAATCGTTAGTGTGATGCCTAGGAAGATGAGTGGATTTTGTATTCATCTATTTTGGCTCCTAGCCTATCTAAACAATAACTCTTAACAGATATTTCCTACAGAACTTGGTCTGTTTAGCCTGGAGAAAGGGAGACTGAGGAATGGCTTCACTGCAGTTACAAATCCCTCAGGTGTGGGAGAGGAGCAGTAGACACTGATCTCTGCTATTGGTATCCAGTGACAGGACCTGGGGGAATGGCCTGAAGTTGTGTCAGGGGAGGGTAGGTTGGATATTGGGAAAAAGGTTCTTTACCCAGAGGGTGGTTGGGCTCTGGAAAGGGCTCCCCAGGGAAGTGAGCAGCACCAGCCTGACAGAGCTCAAGAAGTGTTTGGACAATGCTCTCAGGGACATGGTGAGACTCTTGGGGCTGTTTTCTGCAGGACAGAGTTAGACTTGATGATTCTGATGGGTCTCTTCCAACTCAGCACATTCTGTGATTCTGTAATTTTGTGTTCAAAAAGAACTGAGATTAAGTCCTCAGGTGTTTCTTTCACATTTTTTTTTGGCGTAGGAGAACATGGGAGGGAAAAGGAGTCAGACCTGCAGCAGCCAGGGTTAAGGCAGAGGTGGTTCCTTTGAGGTTTGGCTTTGTAAGATGAAAACACACCATGAAGGTATATATTGGCCTGTCCCAGCAAGGAGCTCATGAATTTACCTTCTCCCTGGGGATCTGTGCCTACCTCTTACTGCCCTCATGCTGCCCCACACTGCCCATGAAATACGATGTGTGGTTCTTTTACAGATTCTACTAAAGCTTCTCTTCTTTTTTCTCTCATCACCTCTTCCCCATTACTGCAACACCTGAAGAGCGGCTTTTGAAAGGGAAGAAAAAAATGGCCCTAATTTTCAAATAACTAGTTGTTGACATGGCAAATAGTCAGAGATTCAGATGCTGCATACCTGCAGCTGTGATCTGTTACAGAGTGATAACTGCACAGTATTCATTTGCAAATGCATGTCATCTTACAAAAGATTCTCTTGACTGTCTTTTTCCAGCTCTACTGCTTCCCACCCATAATTTTGCAATCCTGTGATTTCACAGGACTGCAGTGGCCAGATATGTCAGGTGCTTAGAGATGGTAAGCAGTGATGTGAAGAATATTAGGCTCGTGGAAGAGGCAGATGTAGAAAGTCATATGCTAACCAGGAGCCTGCTTGACTCATGAGCCTTCTGCACTAGCCATACACATTTTTACATAGAAAAAATTTCCTAGAAATATGGTGTTTCTAGACAGAAAAGGAGTAAAAGCAAACCAGAAAGGAATCAGTGGCCACAAGAAATTCATTGTAGCTGATGTAAGCTGCTACGTAGTCCTGAAGGAAAAAGAAGGAAAATTCAGAATTTCTGAAATGTTCCTTTCCCATCTGTGTGAGTAGAAAGAAATAGTAGTTCAAATTGCTTGCTAAAAGATCCTCATCTTCTCTGCACATTTCCCAGGGAGATATGTTTGCTGAAGGGAATTGTAGTTATCTGCTTTGTCATAGTTTGCAGGAAGCAAGATTGCAGTGAAGTGATGTCATGTTTTCAGTGGATTTCAGGACACTGAGAAGCCAATAAATTTGGGCTTTTTTGGAGGCTGGAGTCAGCTATTTCCACACAGATAGCAGTTCTAAAAACCCAAAATAATTTTTCTAGCCTACTGTAGAAGTTATTTGAAGAGCTTACATCTGTCAGCTGGAAATATTCAGCCATTAGTAGATCATGGGAATATATTCTTGTTTTGCACCAGAAATATCTACTTCAGGAAATGCCCCACTAACAGAAATTTGTGAACACTTTGGCTATATTGATACTGTTTTCTGGGGTCAAACACAGGGAAAAACACAATTTTCAAGGAGTTGTCCAAACCTTAAAAATTCACTCCCATTTTAGAAGCAAAACCATAGCAGAGAGTGCAAAGAAGAAACATCTCAAAAAGGCTTACCAGGCCTCTAAAAGATCTCAGGCAATTCAACACCAACAGCTTGTGAGTTTGTCTTATTAGTCAGTGGCAAATGATGGCATTTCTGCTCTAGGTCTAGTGTCAAACTGTCAGCAGGCTGACATCTTAACTTCATGACAAAAATAAATAGAAAAGTAAAAAACCTCATTCTCACTTTTTCCTGTAGATTTTACAGACTTGCAGGTTATAAAACTGATTGAAGATAAAATGCAGCAAATTACTACAAAAGCCCAGTACTCAATCAAATTGATATAGGCCCATAACAAAACAACTAGAAGGGATTATTTTAAATAAGATGTTTTTGTAAGGCTATTGGTGACTTTACCTATGTAAGAAAAATGTACAGTAAATAAGACAAATATGTTTTGTGCATTTCAGCTTATGTAAGTGTTTTTGACTAAGAATGCTGATGAGAAAGCAAAGCAGAGGCTGATCTACATTTGGAGATAGTTAACAGACATAAACACCAAAAATGGAGAGCAATTGTCTAGACTGCCAAAAGTGATACAATAAGCACAGTTTATCGAATTTGACAGATAAAAGTGAAGCCTGGGTTGTAATATCTAGCAGTCAGTGAGTAAGGCTGTGGAAGAGAATGGTGTTTGTTTGTTAGTTTGTTTGGGTTTTTCTTTGTGGAGCTGGAGGTATAACTTATGACACCAGAGACCCATGTCCAACTCTTCAGCAAATTTGCTTGGAAAAGGACCACATTTTGTCAGGATGTGACCTTCTCCCTGTGTTGAGTTTTTGTACTAATCTCTTCACCACAAAAGCAGTCTTTTGCAATGCATGCCCCTAAAGAGCCCTTTTCTTTATCCTGCTGTTTTTATTTATCTTGAAACACAAGTAATAACAACAAGCACTGTGCCAAAGCTTTGTTTTTGAGAAAGTTCTAGGAAGCATTGTTGTTTGGTCTGTGAAAATTAGCTTTTAACACTCAAGGCAGAGTTAGAAATCATTAACTCCTCTTGTATTTTATGTCATTCCCTGTAGCTTTAGACTCACAAATTTCAGACTTTCTCTTCTGAATTGTAGCAGGTGAATCAGTTTTTTATCTGTCACACTGAATGACCCATTGCTTAAAAATTTTACTCTTTTGAACAAAACAGAACATGCACAGCATAGAGGTGCATTAGGATCTAATAAATATTCAGACAAGTTTGAATAGTACATATGAGGGTCTTGTTGAAAGTCTATCAAGCCTAAATATTTATTCTATCAAAATATCTTCTTTTGCAATACAAAGGGAAAAAAGGCTCATCCCAGTAATACTGATTCCAATCTCACTTGTAATTGTTAGGTTGATCTAAGATGCCATTAATTTTCCAGATTTATGCTAATAAAAAGAGAGCAGAAGTGAGATGAGAAGTAGCCCCAGCTGGTGCTCAGTACCTCCTAGCAATAGTATTTTGATTCATAAGTGCAATTGTAACTTTCACGTTGTTCTTTCTCTACAAAAGAGATATTTAAAATTATCTGCTTATGTTTATTCATAAATAGATTATTCCTCTCCCCCACCTAACAGAAACACAGTGGGGGAAAAACAAAACCTACCACAATTAACAGAGTTGCAGAGCCATGGAACAGACCATGCCTAGATTGTTTTGGAATATCTGCACAGAGGGATGCTCTGCAATGTCTCTTGGAAACCTTTGCCAGTGTTCCCTACATTCAGACAGAGCTTTCTGTGTTTCAGTTTGTCCTCTTGTCCTGCCACTGGAGACTGGAAAGAACCTGATTCTATCTTTGCACCTTCCCTTCAGGCAGGTGTTCACATTGATTTGATCTCCTGAGTCCTTCTCCTCTCCAGGCTGAACAGTTCCTGCTCTCTCAGCTGCTCCTGATATAAAATATGGTCCAGTGCCTTAATCATCTTAGTGGCCTTTGTCTTCAGGCCTCTTATGAACTTACAAAGTATCAATACTTTAATTCTTTAAGCATTGAGCTCAATTGTTCTCTAAAATAAAGCAATGCTTTGTTTTGATATATTTGATAAATATATCAAAATAATTAAAGTATCAATACTTTAATTATTTAAGCATTGAGCTCAATTGTCCTATAAAATAAAACAGTACTTTGTTTTGATATATTTGATAAATTGGGGAGAAGAAATGGTCACAATTTGGGATATGTTTTACAGCGATGGAATCTAACATTCTGAGAAAATAGCATTGCTTTTTAAATATTCCATACAGGGCAATGAAAGGAATCTCAGAGTGGTCAAATTATTATTACCATTATTATTATTACTATTATTATCTTATTATTCTCATTTCTTTCCACCATAGGTACAGCAAATGTTAATTTTGCTATTATTATTGTTATTGTTATTATTATCTTATTATTCCCATTATTTTCACCATAGGTATGGCAAACTATTATTATTATTATCATCATCATCGTCATCTTCTTACTCCCATTACTTTTCACCATGATTGTATTACATCGACCCTCACCTTACAGATTTTTGGATAAATCAGCATTACAAAATACAGAGACATATTTGAGTGTCTGTATCCAGATAGCACTGTGGGAAGGATCAGGAATGGGAAAGGGTAGGTTTCTCAGTAGTGGGAAGGATTAAAAATATTTCCTACAAATGTGTATTCAGAGTCCAGGTTTCTAAATGACAGCCTGCTCTGAAGGCTGCTGCTTT
Source organism: Phainopepla nitens (assembly GCA_013400175.1). Classification (NCBI taxonomy): domain Eukaryota; kingdom Metazoa; phylum Chordata; class Aves; order Passeriformes; family Bombycillidae; genus Phainopepla; species Phainopepla nitens. The sequence continues at coordinate 270,933 of VXBQ01012105.1, forward strand.
GCTTACAGTCCTGACCAGCTTTTTATTCTCACTCCCTCAAAAGTGGGAATAGGGAAGTCCACTCAGTGCCCATTGTCACCCAAAACTGGGAAATAAACTCTCCAGCCAATTTACTGGATTCTAGTAAATCTCCTAGATTACTAGATCAGAAAGCCAATGTTATTTTATTAGCAGTGCTGGAGGTATGAGGAATTCTCCTCATGCATGCCCAGTATCCTAACAGACCAGGTTATATTCCTGAAACTAATAAATATTCATCCTATTTCCTGAATACATGCATATTTGCTAATTATTTCCCCGTATTTGTTTGGATATGGCTCTAGATCTAAATAATATTTTCTCCTTGAGAATATTTCAAATATGCCATCAGGCTATAATGTAGTTCTCTTATCATTCTTTGTTCTGACATACAAGCCTTGTTCTCAAAACTAGGATATCTGCTCGTATTAATCATTAACATAAATAAATAAGGAAGCATTAGCTGGCACAAGACCCATTAATCACAGCTTTAGGGAGTTAACACAAGGCTACATTAAAGCCTGATATTTGTACTAAGCCCTGCAGGGTACAAAATAAGCATTAAACACCAATATAGGGATCAGACAGTATTGCACTAAAATTTAAGGAGTTTTCTAACATTTTCCCCCACTTCTGGGAGACATAATTTAATTATTTCCCCCAGAAATACAATATTTTCAGTACATAAATATAATTTGTTCAGTAACACCATCATCAGACTCTGGTTTAAGTAGTAGACCATGCTACTTGTCAGGACTAAATTGATCTCAGATCCTATAAAGGCATTTTGAGGGAAGGAGAAGCCAGTGATAGAATTCTCTCTTGTATTTTCCTTGCTAATAAACACACTGCAGTTACCATTCTCTTCCATTCTGATATCTTCCATCAGCACTGAAGTCACCTGCTCTGAAAAGTGCATGGCCAGAGTATAAGCAGCAATGTGGTTACTATGAATTCTTTCAATGGGAAGAAGTGAGAATAAAAACAAGCTTTGTATACACTAAATATTTCTTCCTAAATGTGTCACATTCTTGGAAAACATAATTTGATTTTAAAAACATTCTAATCACCTTAAATACAAATGCCATATGAACTTGTGATATTAACTGTCTCTTTATCTAAGTGTCAAACTAGATTTCCATTAGCAAACAGAAACTTGATTGCAGAGGCAGTGAGCAATCTGTCCCTCTGACTTATAAATAAAAGAGAGCAATTAATTCTTATTTTTTATAGGAATCATTATGGAAGACATGAAAGAAAAGGCTTTAAAATTAGCAAAATGTAAACTAAAATTGTTTAAATTTGTTGTATAAATATGTGACACTTTAGTGTTGTTAAAAGAATGCATGAAAATATCTAACAAATTCACAAGGGAGATGTGAAAGGATGACATGTTGCCATTTCTTTCTGCAATAATCATTAAGAAAAATGATTGTCTTTCACAGTTCAGAGAAAGGATACCAATTCAGAGGCCAATTTAAATTATAAATCAAATCTCTGCCCTAAAGTTTCAGGGTAAACTAGTCAAAACACTCGTTGATTACGTACTTAAGAGTTATGAAGTAGAATTCTGGAAGGAGAACTTAACCATATTAGAAATACATTGCTAAACAACAGGTTTATTTTGCAACCCATTAACAAAAATAAAATAAAAAAAGAAATGCTCAACCTGAGGCTACGAAGAAATAGCAGTCTCCACATGAAAACAAAACAACACCTAATACACAATACACAATTTGGGCTTCAGAAATGTTCAGTGTTACCTAAGCCTGCCATCCTTTAGAGCTTCTGCCTCAATATGTGGAGATTTTGTGTCTTTACAAAGCCTTAAGTTACTTGCTTTTAAAAGCGAAGAACATGTTTTAAGCCAAGATAAAAACTGTTTTTTGTGGGGAGACTGAACCAAAAAGACTTTTACCACACATTAAGAAGGGTGGGTAGTTGTCAGTGAGTCTAAGGATTTTATCAAAAATGATTTTATCATTTATTTTCTGCAGTTACTCTCAGAAACCTGTGTACTCCTTAGCTTCTTCTTGTACTGTTTCCATGAGACCACACTGATACAGAAAGGCAGAACACAAGCACAGCTTTCAGGTATAGTGTCCTAGTAAGATTTTAGTGTTTCATAAAATCTAAAAAGAACTGTATAAACCACAGCCAGTGTCTAATGGAAGCCTTGTAGCAAGGGACAGTCCCTTTCTTCTGAAAGGACTTTGTCTTGTATTTTTTTTTTTAAGAATTTAAATTAAACTTTGTCTTTAAAAGTACATGAAAACTTCACTTGACATCATTCAGTCTTATGGCTTTTGAGGATGTAATTCAGGCAGGTGTACTGCATCAGCTTCAGACATAAAAAAATACAATTTTGTGAGAGGGTGTGTTTTTGTTTTTTTTTTTCCTTTGGGTTTTTGTTTGTTTGTTTGTTTTGGTTTGGTTTTGTGGTTTTTTTTCCTCCTCGTCTTTTGCCTTTTATGTAGCTGTTAGAGGTTGAGGGCTACCACAAGACTACTCTGCACTTCTTTAATTGCTCACTAATAACTGGGCCCATTATCACAAATGGCAGATAAGAACATGTTCCAATTTTCTCACTCAGGATTCTCTTGTTTATTCTATAATTTATTTATGGAAGCTGGTCAACCTTAGAATAACCTCAGAGTGCTGTGAAGACATCTAGGTTTTATGCTATTAGGCAAAATTAGTGTTGGGTTAGCTGTTTCTAGAGAAAAAAACACTGTTGTAGGAGAAAGTGCTTTGTTTGCTCAATATTGTTAGTCTGAAATTTAGTCAAAGTTTAAGATTTAGGCTAGAATTCTGGGCCACTATTTATGTCTTGTACAACATACTGGTTTGTTTTTTCATTATTGAATTGCTGCTTTCTCTGGTGTCCTGAGCAGCAGATGTCTCATTAGCACCTGAGCTATGCCAGCTTCTGTGGAAGGCTACAAACTGATTAAACACATGCTCCATTTTTATCTCTTTATGAGTCATTACTTAAAGGTTTTATCACCAGATTGCCACACTTAATTACATGTAGCCATAATTAAATATGAATATCTGCAGATCTGGATTGTTATTTTTGCTATAAGTTCAATAAAATATTTTCCTCTTTGCTAATTAAATGCTAAAGAGAAGGAGAGAAATAAAAAGGGAAAGAAGAACCCAGCCAGAATTATCAAGTATATTCAAAATATCTTTTAAATATCCTTGTGAATGACTTAGAAAAGGCATTTTTTCTAAACAAGGGTGACATCCTGTGATAAAGATATAAGACAAAAAGCATTGTTTTGATATTTATAAGTGTCATCTGTTATCCACCATATTTAATCATTCAGAAATCACTCCAGTCCTTGCAAAATTCACAGACTGAGTTGTTTTGGAACACGGTTTTGGGTACGTGAAGAAGAAGTCTTTGGGAACTGTCAAGATGTATTTATCAAGTATAAACAATACGTAATAAATGTCTTTATCTTCTATGATAAAATGACTGGGTGGATGGGTAGAGAGCAATTTACCTTGACTTCTGCAAGACTTTTGATGCTGTCTTCCCCAAAATGGTCTTATTCAAGTTGAAATGCTATGGTTTGGCCGAGTGGAAAAATCACTGAGTAAAAAAGTAAATGATTATTGTTAGAGATTTAATTGGTCAGACTGAACCTGGCTGTGTGTGACAGATGGAGTACCAGAATCTGGAGACTGTCCTGGGACCTGTTCCCTTCAACAGCTTAATCTGTGGCATGGGGGACGTCAGGGAATGTTTGTCCATAAAGTTTTCAAATGACACCAAACTGGGGACAGTCAGTACCCCCAAGGATGGGACTACCATCCAGAGAGGCGTGTGTGGGTTGCATGCAAGGGCTCAGCAGCAATCAAGGACATGCACAAGACTGGTGCACAAAGTCAAATTTGCAATTTAGAAGGAGGAAATCCTTGAAGGCTGGGAAAGGGCTTTCCTGAAAAGGTCCTTGATTCATGGCTCATGAACCATGTCCTGGCTCACAGCAAGCTGGCTGGCAGCCAGCAGTGTGCACAGGCAACAAAGAAAGATCCTGGGCTGGGTTAACAGCATCATGGCAGTAGGTAAAGAGATTATCTGCCTCTGCTCAGCCCTCATCAGACTGTGTGGAGATACTGTGTGCAGTTCATGCCCTCCTGAAACAAGGTGTGCATGATAAACACAAGGTGTTTACCCCTCCCGAAACAAGGTGTGCATGATAAACACATGGTGTTTATCCCTCCTGTACATGATAAACTGGATTCTGCTGAGCAGAGAGCTACAAAAATGGACAGGAGTGGAGCACTTGACCTGTGAGCAGGAGGAACTGGAGCTCACTCAGCCAGGAGAAGACACCTAGCAGCAGCCCTGCAGCCAGCACCTTGGAAGAGCTTCCTGTGAGGATGCAGCCATGCTGTTCATCAAGGCATGTAGAAGGAGGACAAGAGAAAAAAGGCATACTGTGAAACAGAAGATCTTCACATCCTGCATCAGGAAAAAATATTTTCACTTTGAATGCAGCCGAGCAGCAGCACAGCTTGTCCAGGGAGTTTGTGTACCTTCCATTCTTGTAGGTTTTCAAGGCAGGGCTGGAAAAAGTACTGAGCAACCTGGTTTGATCTTATAGCTGATCCTTTTAGAAGCAAGAAATTGGACTAGAGACTTCCTGAGGTTCCTTGCAACATGAATTTTAGTGTGGCCCTAATCTTCCGTCATTTTGGAACCTGCCAAGATCTGTACTGATACAAGATTTTACCCATGGAAAGCTATGGAAGTATTTATTGCCTTAAAAATGTTAGTCACAGTGGTCTGTGAGGTAAAAAAAAAAAAAAAAAAAAATTCAGATAAGATTTTGGGGTATGAAAAATTATTCAATTCAAACGACTTGGCTTAGGTACATTACGGACAAATAATGATTCTTTACTATATAAAAAAATGCTTCTTTGAAGTATTATGAAGAAGGGAAGGCATATATAGACTGTTCCAGTTTTCATAAGTTTCACACATAAATATTGTACATAAAAATAATTTTTGAGTTTTTAAGGTAAGAGCGCATTATTCTGTTGAGTTTATTTAATGAAAACCATTGATAAGGCAAGAATTGTGCTACTGTTTTATGAATGCTTATAGGCTCAGAAGGGACAACCTGAGCTGAGTGTTGCACAGTTCATTAAATGTGCCCTGCTGTCTTTTCTAGCTGACCTGACTCCTGAGTGGTTCCCAAACATACTGATAACGCTGCTGTTTTTTTAACATCAGGCTCTTTTTCTAGCTGATAGTACATCTTTTGGTAATATAATATGCCTGTTGCATGTCATTTGTTGAGTGTGCCCTCATTCCTTACTTTTTATGTAGGTCAAAGTCTGAGAAACTTTCTCTCAGTTTCAGACCAACTTCTGCTGCATAAAGCTGAAGTAAGTTTATAGATAAAACAGCTTCTTCTTTTTCAAATTCTACTCCTAGTCCATGAAGGCTGTCATTCTAATCACAGTGCATTCCTTTTCCTGTCTTCTCTTGTTATATGGGTTAAAATAAATCATCAGTCTCAGAATTGTGTATTAGCTTTGAATTGCCTCATTATATCAATGCTAAAACGGAATATTCAAAAAAGAAGAAGAGAAAAAAAACCCTGAAAACCTTTCCATCACTGCTCAGTTATGATTTAGACAGACCTTTAATCTAAGGCCTCTAGAGAAAAATCTAAACGACAGGAGGGTTCTGCAGTGGATGGAATAATATTATAATGCATGATGGAATGTCATAGTGTAAAAAAGGTGGAGTTTGGGGGGAACTAGAAAGTTAAAATTTCATTAAATCTCTGTCTGTTGAAAGCAATTGGGAATTTTTCTCTGAGGCTTCATTCATTGTGGGTTAATATTTTTTTACCCTTTTCAGTTAGTTAGTGATTTTTATTTGATATTTTGAGTGAAGGAATATATCCAGGTCCCCACAGCCTGGAGTGCTTTGGCAGCAGCAGGGCTGCAGTTTGATGGGAGATGCAGTTCTGGGTCAGGAGTGTTTGTAAACTGGACTGTGTCAGGAGAGGGGAGCGGAGTATCAGGCAAGCTGGCTCACAATTCGTGTCCACACTGAGGCATGAAAATGTTTTTGTTCTTTTATTAGCAACAGGGACACTCACTTGTGAGGTTTTGAATGTAGGAAACTTACCCTGGTCACTAAAAATTGTTGAAACCAGTGCTGACAATCTCCATTAATTCATTAAAGAAAAAAAGCAAAATAGCCTTTCCATTACTTCACAAGAGATCTGAGACCTGATACTGGTTAATACATGTTAGTTGTGTGGAAGACAACAAGGATTGTATACATGTTAAAATTTGTAATAACTTTCCAAAGTAGTTTCAATATTATATAAATAAAATAATTCTTGTGCAGTAGGCAGATGTTGATATTGTTAAGAATGAATTGGTTTAACATAGTCCCATTTTTAAATTCTAGCAAAAATAAGAAGTAGGATTTCTTTTTTAGTGTAATAATTTTCAAGATACACTTTTCCACATGATGGCTTTGAGTTCACAAATGCGGAATTGCATCTTTGAAATGATAGTGGTAATCAACGTGGGTGAATTCATATGTAAACTGGTGTTTTCTAGGTAGCTCTTAAATAAATATCTTTGACATCTTTGCAAGCCCTTTAAACTTTCCCTGGAAAACATCAGTGTTTCAGATGACACTGATACGGGCTGTTTAAGACAGGCTGAGTATAATTAAAGACACCTGACAGCATTTCCTCTTTAAGTATTTGAAGTTGGGAAGGAAAGGGCTGATTCAAAACATCTGGGAAAAAGGAAGGGCAAGAAGGAAAAATAAACAGAGAAAGTGAAAAAGCAAGCCACACCACCCTGTCACTCCTGGTGGAGACTGGCTGTTGGAATGGCAGCACATCCTCCCGTGGAGCCTGGGACTTGCTGCCTTGCCCTGCTCCCCCTGGGGAACTCAGAATTCAGAAGCTGAGGGAAGTGGTGTTTGGTTTCCTGGGTCTTTGCCTTTCTGTGCATATAAAGCATTTTTCTTCTCTAAACCACAGAATCAGCAGGGATGCCTTCAAGAGGAGGGTTAAGAGCTTTTCCCCTGATTTTATTACGGTGGGACTTCTTAGCACAGTGCACTGATTTTATTTAGCACCTTTATGGGCAGGGATAGTGGCTTCATGCTGAAACTCTTAGAGCTTCATAGCTGTGCTTCAGTATCTAACTAATTTCTACTGGCACTAGTACCATGGCAGTTATGCAGGTGAGATGAGTAGATCATAAACTGTATCATGAAACTAACGAATAAATGGTGGATAGTAATTTAAAGCATCTATAAAACTGCAAGTCTTGACAGCACAGATGTCTAAATGTTAGACACTGCATTCCAGATATAACTTCTGAAGTGCTTTCTCACCCCTGTGGGCTAGAAGAGATTCTGAATCTGAATCCTGCAGCTCAAATTATAGAGGGAAAAGCCTTGCAGCTTAGAAAATACGGGGTTATCATATTGGATTAAGTGAAAATATCCATTAGATATCAGAGAAAATGCACTTCAAGAGTTATATAAAAATGTTAAAAAAAAAAGAAAACTTTTTACGAGACCGGAGAACATAAATTTCATATTTTCCTACCTTGGACTAATCCAAGACTTTGCAGAGGTCATGGAGAAGTTCTCTGTCACCATGTGCTTCCAAGCTGGGCTTTGTAGACTCACCAGGACACTGAGCTTGGCAGGACCTCCAACCTTCCCCAGCCAGACTGCTTGGAGTACCTGAAGTAGATTAAGCAGAACTACAGCAACTTTGATGGATTTCAGGCTCTTTGCCTTTAGGTAAGACTGTGCCACATTTCTGAGGTTATGATGGTGATCAATTGATTATGTGACCACTGAACAACAAGAAAAAACATTGGTGCATGAAAGACAAAAAGCAACAAACTGTACGTGTCCAGGAGATACTTCAAAGGCCTTTTCCCTCTAGCACTGTGAAACCTAAGCCAGTGAATTGTCACTCTCCTATCACAGTAAATTATTCCTGCTTTTTGAAATCCATTCATCTGAACATATTTTACAGATATGTTTCCAAATGAATGCCTGTGTTGCAGACAAATTTCCTTCCAAGAGCTGAGGAAATTTAATGGTGTCCTGTATTTAAAACAATCTCTTTTCAGGTGGTGTCATCAGTGTTAGCAGCTTCAGAAAAATGCCCAGCATCTGAAAAAAAACTCTTTTATTTGATGGAATCATTGATTTACAAATAGGCAATAAATACAGATTTCACCAAGAGAAAAAAATGGAGATTTAAAAAACATTTGAAGAAAGGGATGCTCTGCTTTTAAAGCTGTGCCATCAATCTGAAGGTGAGTCTTTATTTACGTATGTTTCATAAAATATTGGTGTTCAGGATGGCTTGGTTTTGGGGAAATGGTTTTATTGTCTTCTCATATTTGTTCTTGTCCCTCAGTTTTCATTTTGGATCGTTTTGAAGCAGTCTTTCACAGAACACTCAGGTATGCTGAAATGAAAGGAAGAAAGAGAGTCATGCTCTCCCATTCCTCCTGGTATAAATATTAATAGTGTTGAGCTTGTCCCACTGGAGCACAAAGAATGCCTTTAATAGTGACATTTACAAAGCAGATCAAGTGTCAGCTGAAGTGAGCTGGTGCAGAGCTGTACAAAGGAAAAGTGGAAGAGCAAACTCAGCGTTACCCAGGAGCAGAGCCACGCTGAGGTTACATTCCCAGGTGTAGGTAGCACAACTCTTTTTTTTGCTCCTTACTCCAGAGTTTTGAAGTTAATTTTCATTTTCATGGAAATTCAGTGTTGTACAGAGGAAATAAGGATACTGTGACTCCTTCATCAGTCAGAGTGGACTGGGATTTTACTCCTGTGAGTGTGTATCATCTGGAACCATCAAAGCAAATAGATCAAGCCCTACTCTGTGTTTGCATGCCACACATTGCACTAGATCAAACCCTCTTTTTCACAGATGATACTGAAATAAATGTGCTGGGGAAAAGTCCCTTCTCTTCAGTTTGTGTCAGTCCTCTTGTCAGGAAACTGTTCCTTCGTAAGGGAACCATCAGAATGCAGCTGCCCAGTGTTGCTATTTTAGGTTACAAATTATGATGGAAAAACAGATCATAACTGAACCCTCCACTGAAGACAGGGTAACTGCTGGAATTTACTGGTGTTGGTTCCAACCAGAACCAGTGGGGACACAGAAACAACACAATGAAGTGCTAGTTAATTAAGAAAATCTAGTTAACATCTGTAGTAACAACTGAATGAGAGATGGTTTTAACCCACAGATCAAAATCTGTAACTCCACAGCTGAAGTGTGCAGAAAAATTCACTCAGCCAGTGAAAGAAGGAGCAGGTGCTGCTCTGGAAGGAAAACCCTGCAGAACAGATTGATCTATTAACCTGTTTGTGTTAAATCAAGTTGAAAAGAAGCTCTTAGCAGAATAACTTCTGAGCTTCATGATGGATGGATTTTGTTTCCATTGGTATGCAAACCTGGTGTGGTTCTTCATCCTGTATCTAAGTGCTAAATTCAAGGCAATAAATGCATGTGACCTGGGATGAGAATCAGTGAAGAAATCCTGGAATATAGTGATGTCTGAGTAAAGTGCAATCAGACCACAGTATGGTTTCAGTGCTTAAACTGATTTGTTATGATGAAGTCACATGTGGTTAGACCTAATATTCAATAGATATGGCACAATTGGCAAGGGCCATAACATCAGAAATTAGATATGGATCCTTTATCTGGACAACGACCTGGGCCAAACTCTGTATTTCTTCACCTTTGCAACATAGTCACTAGATTCTTCCTACTCTTCAGCCATACAATTTATCAATTACCCTAATGAGACTAAAGAAAAAACCTAATGAAAGATTAAAAAGTATGGAAGCCATGACTAGCAAGTAAAGGACTAAATTATTTGTAAAATATCTCTGAATCAGCAGAGAACGCTATAATCCAGAAATACAACACCCAGTAACTTCCCATTGTGTAATCAAAGGCAAAATTTTACAGGAATATTCCTTGTTCTTCATCACTTCCAGTAGCTGGTTTCTTCAAGGCAATGACAAATCTGCAGGTGAACTTGCAGTATTGCACTTCTGCACACATTTATTTCACGGTTGTAGGAAAGCTTAAAGAAAAAATTGTGCTGTGGCACAATTATTTGATTTTGTAGGAAGCCACAAAGATTGCTGCAAAAGGAGGAATCTGAATAATCATAAGAATGGGAGAAGAAGCTTTGAAGAAGTTGTGTTAATAGCAAGCATTTCAGTGTCCAAAGCTATTAAATAAAAATAATAACACTTCCTTCCTTTGTGCATACAGTGAGAGCTACTGATTAGAAGCATAGATTAAGGTAATAGTAAAAATATCAGTACTGTGACTTCTGAACCTCATGGCAGTAATGGGTGCAAGCAGCTACAGTCATGCATCTTCAGGTACTGGAGGAAATAGTACTTTACATAATATTGTAGACTGGCAAATGCACTTAAAATTTTTGTAGGAGTGGTTTTGTTTCATCATATGTTCAGAAACTCTTCTGGCTGACTAATTGACCATTCACAATCAAACATCTGTTTTTATCCTGTTCATTAAAAAAAAAAAAGAGCCCAAATATAAAGATGCTTATCAAATTGATTCAAATAACCAACACATTTAATAACGATTTGTTGCACCTCTGGCTGTTTGGCAACAGAGTACAGGAACAAACGGATTATTCAATGTATTATTCAATGAGGATTTTTCAGCTCTAAAGAAAATTTATTGGAAAGGTTATGACCATATAAATTTGAAGCACGGATGATATTGAAATATGTAGAAGAAAAATACATTTTTCGTTTATGGAGCAGAAAGGAAAAATCCACTTCCACTGGTCTGCAGATTAGGCCTAAGACTGACCATTTATTTACCCAGCTGTAGGGTGCAGGGGCAAAATCTGTGTAAGGGAAGACTTCCTACTTTATCACAATTAGTGATAAAAAGGCAACAAATAATATTGGGTTGCCAGTTAACTTCTACTCCTTGGTGATTCAGGCTTTTTTGATTGTAAGGAAAGGAAAGTGAATGACTTTGTTACATGTATTCCTGCCATTCATTAACTTTTTCTTTGTCCTTATTTAACTTCAGTAAAGCACAAAATGAAAGAAAAAAACCCCAAAAACCAAAAGAGAAACAAGACAATAAAAATGTTTGAATATAAAATGAATGTTTAGAAACAGAAATGTTTTGGGACCAATGTGATAAGGATCCAGACATGGTTTAGAGTTTTATAAAAATTCTCAAATGTCATTGGTGTAAAAATTGTCATTGTCATAAAAATTAAGCTTTTTCTTAAAATCACAGTGCTCAGTGTACTGTGATTATGTCAGGATCCTAACTTTTCTTGATTTGACATTGTATTTACCAGATAAAAACCTTTATATATGTACATATTATACACCAGATGACTAAACATTCAAAAAACCAAGAAAAATAAACAGGCAGATCTAGATTATTAAAGTTTATCCTTTAAAAATCTGATAATTTAATTAAAAAACTGTCAATTAACAATATTAATTTAAATTGGGATCTCTTACTAAAATTTACTTATTTCTATTTTATACACATTAAGGCTTTATTTTATGTGGCCCAAGGCTACAGAATTTCTGAGTGCATCACATTAACTAAATCCAAAGGGGAGGGGAGGCAGTAAAATGCAATGGAATAGGTGAAAATGTTTTTTTTCAAATTGACTTCGTCTAAAAATGTCTTAAGCAGCCTCTTAATTCTCTTGTTATGAAGTGTCTTTTGTCCCTGAAAAACCTTTACATAAACCCACTGGAGTTAATTTGACTCAAAACAAAAGTTCTTTTGTACAGTGAAGAAGACTCCAAGGAGGCAGAAGCAGTAAAACAAAGTTGTTCTCACACAAAGTTTTTAACAATCTCCACATATGCATGGCTACAAACAGAGAATTTCAGAGCTTTTGGGGACTTAATTTTTCATAACAGATGGTCCTATAACAAGCAGCAATTCACATCAATACCTCGATTTTTGCTTCTTTTTGTACCCTGGGTGTCAGTTGGGATCGAGTTAATGTCTTCCCAGTAGCTGGTACAGAGCTGTATTTTGAATTTAGGATGCGAATAACATTGATAACATGCTGATAGTTTTGTTGTGCTGTGCAGTGCTTGCACACAACAAAAGTCAGGGGCTTTTCAGCTTCTCATGCTGCTCTGCCAGTGAGGAAGGTGGCAGGACTCAAGAGATTAGGAGGGGACACGGCCAGGACAGTGGACCTGAGCTGATTTAAGGATATTTCATACAACAGAGCATCATGCTGAGCAATGAAACCGTGAGGGGCTACTCAGAGGAGGGTGAGCAGTTGCACCATGCATCATTTGTTTTGTGGATTCTTTTATCTTAATTATTGGTTTTCATGACTCTTCATTAGTTTCCTGTAGTGTTGTTTTAACTCCACCCACAAATTATACCTTTTTTCCAGCTCTCTCCCATATCCCTCTGCTGGGGAGCAAGCGAACAGCTTTGTGGTGTTTAGTCCACCTGGACTGTGATTTCCTCAAACATAATCATTGTCTCAAAGAGTTGGCATTTTTATATTTCAAGAAGTCATCAAAGTTCATTAACATTGCATTGCTGGATTCCTGTCTGAACTGCGCTCTTTTTTTATTAACTGGACCAAGCCACACAGGACCTCTTTCTGGATTTGAATGAGCACATCTGTTTATACTGTCGTATGTAGACAGAGTAAATATCTTAGATATCTGTTCTCTGAATCTGAGGGCACTAAACTTCATCACTTCTGTATGCAAATGACAGACTTATAAATCTGTGGGTGTCATATTAAAAAAAAAAAACCAAACAACAGCAACAAACAAACCAAACCCAACAAAATTGCAATGCACTCTCCTAAATCCTTTAGTTTGACTTTGTTTATGGTTTTGAAGCCTCATGTCTGGGAGCAGTGTTTTTTCAGGGTTCTTAGCAGAGAAGCAGACATAAAGCAGATCTAGAATGTGATAGTGCTGGACACAGGATTCATCAAGAACAGACAGGGGCAGATGGAAGCTTGTACACAAACTCCCACTGCCTGTGAGCTGCCTGGACTCACATATGCACTGGGAGTCATGCAGGAAGGTTACAGGGAGTTCAGAGTCCCAGAGATGTACAAATCCATGAGAGATGATAGAGACTGCTCTGGCCAGGGCTAACAAGTGGTGATTTCTGTAGGATTGTGCCGTGAATCTCACATATTTATGACGTTTTTATAACAGGGCTAACATTGTTTTGACGCATTCCTCCTTTCCTGAGTTTATTGACCTAATCCTGAGATTGTGTGGGTTAAAAGAAGATGCTCCTTGACATTGTGGTACTGCCCTAATTATGCCATGATGAAAGATCTTGCTGTGCTGATTACAGTCCCTTTGCATGACTCCTGTACCTGGCACTGAGCAGGTGAGCTCAGAGCAGCCTTCAGGGCAGCTGCCTGGCTCTTGGAGCAGCTGTGCAAGATAAACCCTTTTGTCTCTCTAAAAGCTCGTTTTAAAAGCTCTTTCCAGACAATAGGAATCCCCCTCTGGATCAGGTCCAATATTCAAATTCTGCAGGTCCCATTCAGGCTAATCTCATAAATGGAATGACACACCTGAGTAAAAGCAGCAGGGTCAGGGCCCCAAACAGTGTAATTTAAACTGTACCAAAACCTCCCCTCATGAAACAATGAACAGAAACCTCCCAATAACCAAACCAGATGCTGCAGCTTGTCTTTGGATTCACTTAGTATCCTGCTTTTCTGTAGGAGGATTTGGATTCACCCTTTTAAAATGTAATTTAATACAGCAGAGATTGCATTTAGTCAGTAAATTTAGTCATAATCTACACATGTTTATGACAAGTTGAGATCCAATCTTATAAGATATAAAAAATTCATCACACTTAAATATTCATTGTTAGAAGAAGCTGTGTTTCTATTTGTGATAACAGAAGTCAGTATGAGCAGGCAGACAAAATATATTAGGAAGCTAATTCAGAGGAAAAAAGAAAAACAATGCAGTCTTTTCATGTATCCTATTTACTAAAAAATGCATAAGGAGAAGGATATGAATCTGGCTTTGAAAAAATGTGTCAGTTCACTGCAGAAATCAGTCATACCTAATTAGAAACACCTCCCTTTTAAACACAAAGGTCATCAGCTTGTAAATGAATCCTTGGTGGTGTTTCCTTCAGGAGCCCACATCTGCCAGTTACCTCTGCAGTGCCTCCTCTCAGACTGCAGCTGTGCTCTGGTGCAGCTGCACTCCCTGCAGCATCCCATGCTCCTGGTTCCCCACTGCTGCAGCACACATCCCTCCTTTTCAGACACTTGAGCTTCTTTTCATGGAAAATCAGGCCAAATGGGGGGTGGGAACATTCCTCTTTCTTTCCTTTAGATGGGTGGGACACAGCTAAGGTCTGATTCTGGGTGCCAGAGCCACAGAGGAAGCAGAGCCCACAGTACTGACAAGCTGTAATTGTTAATTTGGAAACAGCATAAACGTTCTCTAATAGTATCTTAAGAAAGAAGTTTGGTTAAAATGCCTGGAAACAAGATAATAAAGATGTAATTTATCTCATGAAGGAAGGTAGGAATCCAGAGGCTCAGGGGTGAGAATGAGGCATAAAGACTTTCACCATTCTGAACTCAAATTCATTGATTAAAGTCCAATTTCTCAGTAACTGATGGTTGTGGAGTGACCTCAGTTCAAACTCCAGCAGAAGCACAAGAACATCCTCTAGCCTTCTGATGGTTCAGAACCTGAGGTGGTCTCAAAAGAGAGAATTACAGGATGGAGAGAGGCAGGAAAAATAAGATATATTTCTAATGATGTTACTCCAGAGCAATACTGAGCTGAATTTGGACAACAATATGAGAAATCGTGTTCGGCTCCAATTTCTATAATTTATAGATAAAACCACAGCACTTTTTTGACATTTTTCAGCAGTGCTTGTGACAATAAATAATAAACAATTTATCTGCTTTTACTCTGTCTCACAATCTTTCTTTCACCAGCTTAAGCTTCACCACTGCTCTCTCCCTTGGATGATAACATGGACATGGGCTTTTGGAAGATATGGCACGAGTCACTGCACATCTGCTGAGCCTTAGTCCTTGAGAGTACCACCAGTGTGGGCTAATTGAGCTTAGTGGAGTCCACTTTCACTGTGAGCTAAACTCATTTTAATCATAGCTACCTTTTTGGTTAAAATCACCATTGTTCAGGCAGAATTGCTCACGTATTCAAGCAGGCTGATCACTTCTCCAAGAAGTGTACTGGTGCCTTTTAGCATGCAGCTAAAGTTTAGTGTAATATTTGCCATTTAATTTTGGATTTATGATGAGACTTTGCTATTTATATTTCAACCACTGTAAATACCATATTTTAATGAGCAGTCTTGATGCACAATGGATGCTATTTCAGAATAGAGTCTAAACTAAACCAAAATATGACAGGACTGAAAAATGACTTTCTTGGAATGTAAATGAAACGAGGAAGTGTGTGCCCCACCTCCTCAGAGGAATTCTCACACAAGTGGTGAGGCATCATTATCTTTTAGCCTCAAAGCTGAACGGACAAAACATGGAGGAAAAAATTTAGACTATGACTGTAGGAGGCACAAAAAGTTAACTAGAGAAATGCTGCTACATTGCAGCCGTCATGGAAAATGCCAGAAACCAATGATGACATGTGAAAGAATTCTCTCTGCCAAGAAAATCCAACTGTATTTTCTCTCTTGGCTAACCTTCATCTTTTTATCTTTTGACAAAAAGAATTCCTAGGCAGTACGTTAAAGAATATGTTGATGGACTTCTTTTTATGCCAGAAAAAAAAGAAAGAAAGAAAAGATTGCCAGCTGAAATGTAAGCAAAAATTTATTTTTCTTATTTTTTTTATTAATAAGGCACATTTTTTCTTAGAACATCTGAATATCAAAGCCATTTATTTGTATATTGGTAATTTGAAGGAGATTTACCACCATAGTGAGACACCAGAAAAGGTTGCACAGAGAAGCTGTGGATGCCCAGTCCCTAGAAGTGTTAAAGACCATGCTAGGTGAGGTTTGAGCAACCTGGTCTAGTGGAAAGTGTCTCTGTCCATTTCAGGGGGTTTGGAACTACAGGTTTTTTGGGGTCTCTTCCAACTCCTTAACATTCTGTGATTTTATAATTGCATGATGCTGTGATGTGATCTTGGCACTGAAAAGCAGTAGAAGGGTCTCAAGTCAAGAAGGAGCATGCACTAAACAACACATAAGTTAAAGATATCTGAAGGAGAAGGGCTGGAGGTCTAGGCAAATACCTAAGGCAAAAGAGCACGTGTTTATTCACCAGAATTGTATCTTTCAGCAAATCTCCACAGCTGGTGTTTAGAGGTATTTCTTTGTTTAATGGGTCAGTTGTATGGGGCTTTTTCCTTTTTTTTTTTTTTTTGTTTGTTTGGTTTGATTTGGTTTGGTTGGTTTTTTTGAGTTTTTTTGGTTTTTTTTTTCTTTTTCCTATTGTCATAAAATTATCTTTACATAGATCTGAGTCTTATGGAAGGTTTGGCATAGCATTTTTGTTTGGTTGAGTTTTTGTTTGGTGG
This sequence comes from Phainopepla nitens, assembly GCA_013400175.1. Taxonomy (NCBI): domain Eukaryota; kingdom Metazoa; phylum Chordata; class Aves; order Passeriformes; family Bombycillidae; genus Phainopepla; species Phainopepla nitens. The sequence continues at coordinate 287,581 of VXBQ01012105.1, forward strand.
GTTGGTTGCTTGGGGTTTTTTGTTTGGTTTTATTCTGTTGAGTTTTTTCCCCAGGCAACGTGGGCATCCTTTCTCCCCTTGTTCAATGAAAGCAGGTGGAACATCATCCATATGTGCAGAAACCCATGCTAATGGGTGAAGTTACTGGTGCAACACAGCAAAGCAACTCCTGAGTGCATGTGGAACCCAAGGCCATGCCACAGAGCCCAGCTGGTCTCAAGGTCACACATGGCAGCAGCAGAGATGGTGTCACTCAGGTTTTTGATGCAGGCAGGTTATCATCACTAATACGACCAATACCTTCTCTCTAAAGCAGCTACTTCATGAATAATCAATGAGGGAGCTGTGAATAAGCAGATGGATTGTAGCTGATGAGTTCCCTCTGGGCAGGCAGAACACAAGTGACATATAATGCAGGAATCCCACTCTACAGACACAGCATTGAAGAAAAAGGACATTGCCAAGGGCAGCTCTGCATGGGTTAGAGTATAAAAAAGAAGGGTGACTCAGAAATGTGAAACCAAGATGTAACTTTATGTGTGCGTTTATGTATGTGCATTTTAAAGAAATAATGCACCGTGGATAGAAAGGGGATGAATCCCCTCTCCCGTCATACCCCCACCTGAAGGAATCAGAAAACACATTGTACTGTTATACATTTATAAGGAAACAGGCAATTCCTAGTTTTCTGCAAGGATTGCAGGTATTAACATGGCTAATATGTATTTTTTGGACAAGCTTTTCAAATTAAATGGCAAAATGAAAGTCAGTGGTGTATCTTCATCAATGAATGTGCATATTTATAACAATTTAATTATTTTTGTACCACAGTAGTCAGGATAACCCTAGCCATTTTTAAAAACTACTTAATTAGTCTTTTCTAAAAGTGATACAATCAACAAGATAAACATGTAAGTAGAAATGCTTCTGGGACCTAAAAAGTTCTTTGGAATTGATTTACTCTCCTAATCTTTTGCTGAAGTAGATGGAGAATGTATCAGACCAAATCAAAATTGCTGCTGAAGAGTCATGGCTTGAGAAGAAGGCAGAAATGGTTTGAGGACATTTATTATAAATCACTTCAGGAATAAAAAGTTAAGACTAGTTCACCCAAACTGAAAGAAAGAAATTCTACTCAGACAATAATTAAATAAGGTGATCTTTGGCAAAGATACTCTGTTAACAGCAAGTTTTACAGGAAAGCGTCACAAAACTTATAATGATTAGAACTTATTAAGAAGAGAAGTTTAGAATTGATGGATACATGGAGTACCTCTTGAGAAAATGGCATTACTGGAGGCAGAGAGGTGGTCAAGCGCTAGCTTTTCTAGTTATGGGCAATTTCATTTTTCAAAAATGCTGTAAGAAAAAATTATGAACAGTATCCTCTAGTGAACAATATTTTCTGTGACATGATTTTATTCATCACATCTTTCTCAGTGACCAGATCCAATTTTATAAAATACAAAATGTCTCCCAAGATAAAGTGTGTTCTGTAGTCATCATGTACTTCACAGCATGGCATATTTTTCATCTTGTAATAGTTAGAAATCATGACACTACTATATCACAATGATGACACTACTATGTCACAAATATAATCTCCTTACATGTCTTTGGTGGGGTGGAAGAGAAATTTTTTTTAATGGGTCAGGCATCATAAGACTAAGAGTAAGTATGAGAATAAAAATAATTAGGAAATTCCAGAATCATGCAAAAGACTATCTACTTAAAAAAACCCAAACAGTAAAACAATTCTTATACAATTATAATATTCTGTGAACTCATGCTGAATTTTTTTATTTATCTCTAGCATTGGTTATGGTTTTCATTTTTGATTTCTGCATCATGATTGGAAATATATAATACCAAATGACCCAGCCTGGCTACTCACTACCCCCATCTCTTATATGTAAACCAGATATATTAAATACTATCCTTGAAGGGGGCTCAAAAATGTTGCCAGTAAAAAGTCCTATGCAGCTTAAATGTGCCTTAACGTGACCATCTCAAGTGAAGGCACATTTAAATTTTTTTCCAGCACTACTGCAGGATTAAGTGCTCCATTCCACTCATGCTATAAGCACAGGACTAGAAAGAGTGTCCATCCCTCTTGAACAGGGGCCAAAGATGAAAGCTGCTTTCATCTTCCCTTCTGATTCCCTTCATCTGTTTCTAGAGTGCAAGGCAAATGTAGGTTTTAGAAAACCTGGTGGATGGAATGCAGTGAGATACTGTATGTCAGCTTTACTGAAAAAATTAAAGAGAAATGTAAATCCATTTGTTACTGCCCAGATGAGGGGGAAATTATCTGGGTCAGAAGCCATTGTGAGTGTAGGAGTCCTAATTTCCTAAAACAAACAAAGAATTTCAGCAAGGAAATTACAGCTGAATGCAGTAAAAGGGAGGAATAAACGTGCAGTGAAGAACCCTGGAAGTAAGTGTCCATAAATGGATCCTTTGAACAAGTTAATAATTACTCTGAGCTTCATCTTTAGACACAGAGTTCTTTTGTTTATGGGAGGAAATGCTACCTGGGAGATAATGTGATGATAAGAATTATCCAGATGTTTCCAGGAGATGGCATAGATACTACCTGGCATGTTCCTGCCTGCTAAAAATTGATACAAAGTGCTGCAGTCAGTCTTCTAATTTTTAAGTTATTGCCTTGCTGACCACCTATCCTCATTCCAGTTTCTCATACATTTTGAAAAGTTTATAAATACAAGAACAACACTGAGGTCTCTGTGGAAAATGTAATTGCTGGTAAATAGCTGTCTCCATCACTGTCATTATAAATAAGGCACATACCCAGACACACAGAAGCACAAATGCAGACTTTTACACAAACACAATCTTGGGCTTCAAGAGACGTCATCTCTGCACTTTTTGCTGTACCACTTTTAAAATTTTCTCAAAATACTGTTCTCTAGCCATGAGGCTGATTTGTTATTACTAGATTGTTTTAACAAATGGAGCAAAGAGGTTTTAAGGCTAGCTTAGAAACCTTTCTGATACTCTTCCAATTTTAACATACTTTAATTAATGGTCACATTCTTGAACTGGAATGCAGTTATTATGAATCAGATACTGTGCTGAGTGACAGTAATCAGAAACCTTTTTTGCCCACCTTATATGCAGAATAAGCCATTGTTCACTGTATTGTCTTAAAAAGCTGCTTTTTCATAGCCTGAGTTAATTGTTTGTGTAAAATGGAAAATGAAACTTAGTTTTCCAGTACTTTACTTCTAATTTCTCTTTTCCAATACTTTTGAGCTGTAATAGCTTAAGACTCATTTCATTAGCAGCTAACATACAATTTATATGGGTTAGACATAGGAAATTTGAAATTGAAATGTAAAATTCACTCCTGCAAGTATGACACTTGTTGCTCTAATATTTTATGAAATTCTCTACTGAACTCTTGTTGGATATGCTGAGCATCTGAATTTTTGGTGTGATAGACATGCAAACGCCACAGATGGTGATGCCTTTTTGTTTTGAAGATGAGTTTAAAATGCACCTTGGCTTCAAAGTCATTATCAGTTTTTGAACATGTTAAATATTCCAAAGCATGACCACTCCTCTTTGTCCACCTAGGGCTTGTGAGTCTTGCAAAACACTAACCACAGAATGGACATTTTCTTGAGTCAGCATTTCTATTTATATTGAGGAAACTCTTTTTGCCACTGAAAGCTTTCCATAATGATATATAACATCTGGATTTGAAATCCTATTTACTCCTAAATACAGCTGAATTTGGTAGAGAATGGTGAATGAGACAGTCCTTTCCCACAGCTGAGCCCATCACTCATCCTGCATTCCCCATTTTCTGCAGTGGGACATCTGAGTTTGTGCCTCTGCTGGGATGGGCCTTGGCACAGCCCCAGGAAATCATCACATGCATGGGAACCCTCACAGTGCCCTGCTCTCCTCAGCCCAGCACCTCTGCAAAAGAGGAAAGCTGTCTCTGTGCCTCCCCACCTAAAACAGGTGAGGCAAATCCAGCCCTGAAAGCTGATGGGGGAAGAGTGGCAATTAGCCTTTTTCAATGGGTTTAAAAAAGTGAATATTTACATTAGTTGTAAAAGCCTACCTTTTATAGGATTTAGAGAGCAGTGGCAAAGTAAACAGACAATCCATTGGAGGCCAGCCATTCCTGTGTCTGAAGAAGAAGTGTTAATCTCACAGCTTTCAGGAAGTGATGCATGACCTTTAAAGCATCCCTGCACAAGCTCTGCTGACCACCTGTCGTTTCTTTCTGCAGCTATTAATGGCAGTGACATTACAGATTATGAGAAATCAAATCACTAGACAGTGAGGATATTAATTCATCAGCACTTCATTATAGGAGAAAACAGCCTATACATTTTGAAATTAGTTATTCACCTGGATCTATTTCATCTCTCAGAAAAGTGTGCAATGTTGCTGATAACTCTATTTGAAACTAACCAAAACAGATGAATTTCCCTGGAAAAAAAAAAAAATCTGAACAGCACTAGAAATGTTTAATAGCTGACTCTTAGAGGTAGAAGTCCTCTAAAAGTTCAAATAGAAGATATTGTATTGGATTTATTAGATGTCTAACAGAGCAGAATATTCACTGCTTGAGCAGAAGAGGTCATTAAAATATTGTAAATGCCTTCACTGGAAGTCGAGGAAGCACAGCCCCGTGCAGCAAGGTTCGTGTGGAGGATACAAAGCAGCAGTTAAACACAGATGAAAGTGATTGCCTTTCATGTGCTAAGATGTTTGGGGCTTGTTGGAAGAGGAAGCTTCCTGGTGCTCAGAGCAGAAGGGCAGCAGCTGATTAGCCTGAGGGAGGAGGGTGATTTTGGGGAAGGCCTGATGGGATGGTTTGGGGAATTTAAAATAGTTTAATTTAATTTAATAGTTTTATTTAATATTTTAAATGGTAAATTTTAAATCTGAGCAAGAATAATGAGCCTGAAGGTAATGGTAGCTGTGATGAGTTGAATATTGTCTTCATGTTACCTGCCTTATAACAGAATTAAATTATAGTAGTGTCAGAAGAGATATAAACAGATACCATACAGAAAAAGACTGGTTGAGCTCCTTTTCCAAAGAAGAAAATATATCAGCTAAGAATAACCTTTTCATAAAGAACTGGACATTTACTTTTGAATGCAAAATAAGACAGGTCATTGAGCTGTTTCATTTGAAAAGAGAACAGTGTGTCACTACCTGTTCTGCTCAAATATGTGAGATGAGAGATGCAAATTGGACATGGCACTATAATACTATTTAGGGAAGATTACAGAATGTACAAGGAAGTTAGGTTTTATCAGGTTTCCTCAGCTTCACTTGGCAGGTGATGGCTTTCCTCATTGTAGCCATCAGGATGATTGTACTGATATCACATCTTTTAGTCATGGTCACATTCTCTTAGCGTGAACAAGAGCAGAAGTTATGCCTGTGTCCTTTTGTGGCATTTTTCTTCCAACCCAAAGGTTGACATATGTTTATATACATATAGTTTTCCCTCTGGCATATGTTTTTTTCAGATTGCAAGCAGAGTTTTCCAGTTATAAATTACTGCGTTTATAGCAGAGGATGCTTTTACCAGCCCTGTTTTCATCACCAGCACGATCATCATTGTTTGTTGCCATCAAATCTGTCTGAGGAAGGCCCATGATCAGGTACTTAAAACGAGCTCCCTACTGTGTGCCACAAGTATTTGAAAAGAAAGTCACTTATTTAAAGATAACTCTGAACATTTTTCTCCAAGATATGACATTGACATGACTTAAAGAGAATATGAAACAGAACCGCAACAAAATATCTGCTGTGTGGTTCTGGAAGACATCCAACACAATTCCTGAAGGAATTTTTGTCATAGTTGCTGTTGCCAAGTAAATATTTCATTATTCTTACAGAGTAACAGGTAGAAAATTGTCAAATATATATATATATATATAAACATATGTATGTTTATGTATCAGCTAAATCTTTAACATTTGCAAGAAAGTGGATGAGGGCTTTATAGATTTGTCATGTTTTTATTTCACTTAGAAACATTTTCAGTCCTGATGCTCCAAAATCCATCTTCTTATTTCTTTTTGTTGTGTCAAGAGGGCTGAGGCTCCCCTGTTAGATGTAGCTCCTCAAGAGGTGTAATGGGGATCCTCAAGAGACTCAACATTTCTTCCTGTGCCAGAGTGTTTAAAGAATTAAACCAAAAGAACAAGCATGTTTCAGAGAAAAAGTGTCACCTCTCTTCTAGGGGTGGGGATCTACAACCTGAATTGCTGAGTGTAACTCTAAAATAAATGGAAAGAACTCTAGATTCTTCAGAAGCTGTTGCACAGTCATAAGCAAAGTAGATCTAAAGAAAGACATTTAATTTCCTGGTTTCTTCACCAGCTGCTTTAGCTTGAGTCTGTTTTTAATTCATAATAATCATAGTGTATTCCCACTTAGACACCATCTTTAATGAATGGGATGAAGAGATCCAATATACATCCAGCTGTGTCATCATGTATAATTTCTTTTAAAATTAAGAATGGAGGGATTATTCATTTATCTAGACAATATTTAATAAGTGTCACATACACAGAAGGTTGTCAATTGTTATTTTTAAGGAAAATCTCAAAGACATTTCTAATTCTGTACTTTGGATATATTATATGCAACTGTGTTTTCAGTAAGGAAACTAAATCTTATGCAAAACCAGCACAAGTTCTTTTTGTTCTTTCCAAAAATTTTGTATTCTTTTTCTGCTTTATGTTCTTTAAACATTTTTCCCATTTAGAGAGCTTTGGGAACATAGCCCTTTCCTCGCAATGCTAATTAAATTCACTCATTCATTGTAACAATAGCAAGAAAGAAAGATGAAAAAGCTGAAATAAAATGTCCCCTGGCAGAGAAACTAAAGTGTTGCTATGCTTAAAAATAACTCTTCTCCTCATCTCTCCCATTCTTTCTTATTGTAAGAACCTAAATTTACTTTCTGAAAGAAATACAATTTTATCAATACTACAATCTGGACAGCATGTAGACCATTAATATCATTGTGCAGTATATTCTAATGTTAAATTCAGATTCACAAAAGCTTTCCCTGAGTTAATAATTAGATTAAAATTATACCAGCAAAGCCCCTCTTTTTACCTATTAATACATGAAATTTAATTTTTCTCCTGGAAATCCATCAGTTCCAGGACATAGCCCTTATATACCTTTTGACAGTAAAATTAAAGACATGGAAAATTGCTGCAACTTTACTTCTTACTACTTGAAAGACTGCTATAATTCATGAAAATGTCAGTTTTGCAATCCATTTATGGTGAGCTGCATGGTTAATGGATTATTTTCTCAGGGACTAGGGATAGTTTGAAAAAACAGCACTCCCCAATTTCCATTTTATGTACCCATAGAGACAGGAGAATGAATTTATTCTGAAACAATAAAATTTCCTTTTCTTCCTATTTCTGTATAAATTACTTGGTTTAAAATTGGAAAATAAGCATGCTGGTTTATCTTATCACTAGCAAACTGTTACTCTCCTGAGACCATATTTCCTACCAGAGACAGTATTTTAGGTAACTTTGGGGTTTTTTTCGGTTCTGCATATAAAATAATGTGAGAATAATAATTTGAGATTGGCAAGCAGATGACAGGTACCATACAAGTCATTCCTCAGGTTGTTCTGTAACGTGTTAGGCAATAATCTGGCATTTTAAAGTCAGGCTTGACCCTCGCCAGTTTATCCTGTTAGTACACAACCATCATTAGTGTATTTTCTCTACTCCAGACGCTTTCACAAATCTTGTAGCATTAGTGCAGATATTTAACAGGACCCGTTTGCTGATGCAGAATTCCTGTAGGTGTTTTGTACCCCTAGATGTTGGGTATTCCCAACAATCCCATGCCAGTGTTGGGTTTGGTTTTCCATGGAGACTCCTTACTGGTTTCCCTGAACAACTTTGTGTCACGAAGAACTCTCTCTGCTTAAATGCTTCTCCCTCATCTAAGTGGAAGTAAAATAACATGCATTGATGTAGCTGTACAAATTTTTCACATTTTATTTTCCAAACTATATAAAGATTGTCCTACTTGACTGGTATCCACAAATTCCTGTGATCATTCCAGTAGTGAGTGAAAAAAATAGCTTGACTGGAATCTGAGTGGGTAACACTGATGAACATCACAGGTACATAAAATACTCCAAGGGATGCTCCAATACTGGTTTTCTTGCAATGACAGTCTCTCCAAATGACTGAACTCACTCTAGTTTTGCAGTGAAAATTTCACCTGGGTCCTGAATTAATGGCTAGGATATTTCCCATCAGCTATGGAAGACATAAACGGTAAAAAAAAAAACCAACAAAAAAACCCCCCCAGAAAAACCAAGGAAAAAATACAATAATATTGTTGTATTAAAGACTTTGACTTAAACTAGATGTCTTGGAGGTAGAGATGGCTAATAGTGTGTCCAGCTGAAAACATACCAAAGAAGGATTGAAAGAACCGACAAAGGGGACACAAAAATTCAGACAATTTAAAGATCTGAAAATCAGCCTTCCATGTAGCTGTCTGTGTTCAGACACAGTATCATAGTGAAACTGAGTGAAAGAACACCCTGCAGTGTGATACCTGTAAAGCAATTTGTAGAATTAAAAATATACCAGTCTTTTGGTTGAAAAACTCCTTGAAAGGAGGGCGTAGGAAAGACTTTGCTACTTTGCTCCTCTCAAAGAGTTACAGTATAATTGACACTCAGCTGTGAACTCCCCTTCACTTACTCCACTTAGGGATTAACATCATAAAGGTGGCTCAAGGAGTTGGCATCAGAACTGCTCCCATGGAGTTATATTTGAGATAGACGTAAGCTAGAAATCCAGACCTAACAGTCCAAGGGTATCAATTGGTGATGATAGGCATTTAGGATAAGCAATGTTAGACTGATTTGCTATTGATATCTGAACAAAAGCAGGCCAGAGTCAAAGAACAGGTCCAGTTTGTGTCCATTAGCTGTATGTTTTGCTGTTCAGAGGTTTTTAAGCAGAAATAAAGAAGCAGAAAGACAGAGCACGTATGCTAATACCAGTTTTTGTAGCAAAAATAATTGTTCCAATCCCATCAGAAGCTCAGCATAAATTGACTTCTGCATTTGTGGAAACATCTACCAAAGTGAATGAAATACCCAGGGGAACCTTCCTCTCAGGATCAGGGCCAGAATGAGCTGCTGGTAAGAACAGGTGGTACAAAAACAGGCATGTGGAATATAGAAAATAGGGCAATCAATTATGCCAATTTATCATGCTGAAAGTACTGGCAAATCTTTTGACTGCAATTAATACTATCAGTGTGTCAGCAACAGCATCTTTGCAGTTTCATTCAGACTTGTTATTTAAATAGAAGAAAAAAATCTTTGAGTTACGACTGGTGGCAGCATTGGAGAATTTGTGAGCATGAGTCAGATGTGGAAGTGGGGAAGAATATTTTGTGCTGCAGGGAGAGATGCTCTTGAGGCTAGATGTATGCAGAGTGTTTTGTTGTTTAGACTTAATAAATTCTGCCAAATGCAGAGAGCATTACAAGACCTGCAGTAGGGAATCTTCTGTGTTATTGCTGTCTGTTTTTTGTCACAGTAGAAAATTGTGTCTTTGGTAAGCCCACAGCACTCACCAGTGAAGGATGGCTGTGTTGTGTGCTGCTCATCTATCCAGAACTCAGGACAAGCATTGCCTCTGCTTTTCTTTCAGCAGAACAAACCACTGCACTCATGCCTCTACAGTATTGAATTTATAGCCCTCCTGTGACACAGGCTATATTTTAGGTAGCAAGGTGACCACTGTCAGGTATGGTTTCCAAAAGAGATACATTTCTGCTTTCCCAGTGCTCCTCTCTTCTGCTTACAGCCACACCCCTGCAATGAAGCTCAGCTGAAAGGGAACCCTGCTGAGCTATTGCCACACTGACACCTACACACACTTCTATAGAAGTGACACATTTCTTCTCGCGTTGTAATTTTGTCTGCGCCTAGAAAGACCGTCCTAAGCTCAAGTCCCCGTGGCAGGGGAATGAGACAAACACTGAAGGCAGGAGTTACAGCCTGCCCCTCGCCTGCTGCTGAGAGAGAGCAAGGCTGGAGGAGGCAGAGACCAAACTCAGACAAATTCTGTCCTGAGAGGATTGATGCACCCCTGGGAAATGCCTGAGGCACTGTCCTTTGGGATGCTCTGTAATGCCTGTGAGTGCTGACTGCACTGCAGCAGGGTCTGATTGGAATTCCCCTTCTCCATCGAAGTTCAGCCCTCTGGGCAGTGAATTTCCAGTTCTGGTTACAGGGAAAGAGGAGCAAGAGGAGGAAAGGCATGGAAGAAATCAATGGGCTCTCTCTCATTTCCTCTTCTTCTAGCAGTAGATGAAAGGGCCAGAGACAGATGGATACAGCCAAGCTGCTTTCAGCGTGGAACACTCTGTTCAGTTGAGGAAATCGAAGCAGATCAGTAACCACTTTGTTTTCTGACACAAACACTGCTATGTGTGCATGTGAGACAGAAGAGTGAGGAGAATAAGAATAGGATCCAGCTTTTCAGCTTTCCTGCTTTCCAGTGAGGGAAAAGAAAGAACAACATACGGGTAGAGTGCGAGGTGTCCTCATCGATGCTGATTCCTTCTTATTACAGGATACAGGACAATATCTCCACAAAAGGATATTTTTCATTTTAAAATAAAACAGACTTACATTCTCGTAAGGTTTCCCTGCAAGAGAAGACAAGGCAAGAGAAGATGCCATTCAGGCCTTGCTGATGAGTTATTAGCACGGAAATCCCTTTTTTTAAACTCAAGACAATTCCATTTATGTGATCAGTTTATACAGCGTGCCAGCATCAGGACAGGAGTAACATTTGTGGTTAGAGGGTGTGCAGCTCAAGGTGGTGATATTTGCTGAAACTCCCAGGATACTGGGCTTTTTTTTTTTTAATGAAAGAGAAGGAAGAAATGTACAAGCAGAAAACAACGGTAAAAGGAATGATCTCACACAAAACATTGCCTAGAAACACTAGTCACTTCACTGGAGTCACATGTTCTGGAACAGGTTGTGCAACTCAGTGAAGTGAAATTTCAAGATGGCTATTACTAGTGGTAAGACAACCTATAATTATTATCACAGAACAGAAATTAAATCAATTTCAAAGACCATAGGAAGTCAGTGGCAGTCAGGAGCAGTCCAAAGTTCAACCAGCAGCCAAGCATTGCACCTCCCAGGAGTTTGGTCCAAGTATGAGATGCTGCTTTTCCTCAGATCTTTTGTTTGCTTACTCAGTGTATCTCTGCAGCAAAAATAATCAAGACATGGTCATCTAACTTACAAACAAAGTAGTTTTCCAAAATATATGAAGACTTACAAGGCCTATCTGCCTTATGAATAATGTCTGAATTCAGTATATGAATGGTATCAAAGTGAAGTCCCCAAAAAGTCTCAAGGTAGCACATGTTTGGCCATTTTTTAAATTAATTTTGAAGTAATAGAAATCATTGATTATGTATAAAGTCCTTGATGTCCTATCTGAGGGACATGGCTGCAAGGATTTTCTGTAAGATATTTTAAGGTTCACTAATGTCTAATACATTCATTTGGAATATAAGGGAAAATAAGTAAAAGGTATTAATAAATGAGATTGGTTGTCATGGGAACCAATTGTCTCAGGTGCTCTGTTCCAATACAGCTATTAACCCCTAGTCCATATTTATTATTCAAGGGAAATAACTGACTTGGAAAAGGAAGATTGGTTGTCACAAAAAAGAGAAGCCAGTGTGCTAAAGTTGAGTCATTTGCATGCAATAAAAATGAATTAAAGAGGATGAATCTTCTTCAGCCCTAAAATGATTTGCATTTGGGTTATTGCTCTATTTTTCTCAGGTTTCAATATTATAGGATGTCAAAAAGAACTAGGAACAGCAGATCTGGAATGAAATACAGTACCCTACAGCTACTGTGTTCTGACTTAGATCTTTATCATGCTCTTTAAGACTTTCATCCTACCATTACAGCTTGTTCTAGTACATATCTGGTGGCAAATTCATAGGAAGACCTCATACGATTAATAATCTGATGGTTTTGGGTTTTTTTTTTCTTTTTTTTTTTTTTTTTTTGTAACAGCCACTATTACTCAGATTTGTAATTGTGGTCATACACCACTTAACTGGACTGAACAGAGTGAAGGGGATTGCTTGATGGGCATTTAAAAAGAATTTGCACAAAGGCAGTTTCTTGATGCAATAACATCTGTTTCCAAGGAATCCTTATATACAATTTTAGTTTTAAAATATCAGCGATCCAAGACAGAAAAGCATTTTTTAAAAAATGATTCCTGCTGTTATTTGTTGAAAATTGTCATGTATTATCTCAGGAATGTACCATATATGAATTCTTCTCTGGAAAGTGTTTGCCTTCCTTTACTTTTCTGTTTCCAGTACCCAACATGTTCTAAAATTGTTCAATTGTTCAAATCCCCCATCTACAGTTACCAGTTTTGTTACAGGTTCCCTTACTGAATCCACATCTATTCAGACTGGTATGGGATTTATGTTTCGGATTATGGCTCTTATTCTTCTGCCTTTTATATTTTTTTTCCTTCAAAATAGTAATAATAAAAAGGAAATTTAGGAACCATTAATGAAAAGGGGAAAAAAAAAGCCAGCAAAACCCCCAAAAAGTTTCTGTGTTAGTTTATTTTCTCTAAACCTAGACTAAAGGCCAGTTTCAGTTTGATGTTTTACCAATCACAAAATAGGCATAAAGACTGCTTTTATTTAAATTACCAGAAGCTGGGATGCATTGATCTCCTGGTTGCTTGAAACAGAGGATTTTGATTTAGTCAGGAGCATAATTTTTTGGCTTTAATTCTTGCTAATGGAATTCTTTAATGGATTAAAAGTAAGACTTGATTATCTCATGTTTATAAATATTGATAACTCTGAGTATCGTGATCACTTTTAAGATATTGTGAAACTTGTCCTGTCAGAAGCTTTCTAATCAGAATATAACTACAATATATAATGAATAAAACCTAAGAATCCTTATTTTTCACTGTCCTCTGATGCACTTGAAGTCTTGGGATGATATAATACATGTATGATATAAGTAAAAAGTGTTTGCTAGAGGAAGATGAAGACAGATTTGGCACATAGCCATTGTTATCACATTCCCTATTCTGTCCTGTCCTCTTTTGCTGTCCCCAGTTAATAATTTATATATGTTGGATAACCTTCCATGTGACCTTGCTGTTTCTGAGAGAGAAAACTAAAGTCACATCCCTAAGACACCACCTCCTCTCTTTATTTTTCCCCTGTTTTTACTCACTGTTTGCCTTTTGCACATTATCACTGCTATTCCCTCGTGGCACCTGCCATTGGCAGGGTAGGCAGATTAATTTATCAGCCCCAGAGCTGATAACACTTTGTGCAGTGCTCCCAGCAGTGCAGCCAGACTCGAGTTTTCCTGCCCTATAGCAGCAGGGCTGCTCCCCTGGCAATCTTTTCCAAATGATAGCATCACTTCTGCTTGCAAAAATTGTGATTTATCTATAGGTGGCAGCAGACTTACACTGTAAGGCCAGAGCAAGACCTGTTGATTACTTTTGATTATTTGTGCATAATCACTTTATCTCTGTAAAGACAGCCTACAGGACAAAATTCCTGTAAAGGGAAATACATGGGTGGGTTAGGTCATAATTTTAGCAGCTGAGAAAAAAAAAATAGAAAAAGAATAAGACAGAAAAATATTTGAAAGGAGGAAGAATGTTCATTCAATAATAAAATTTAGTTTGCAGGTGATAATAATTTACTGTCTCCTTTGTACAAAGCTGTCATTTGGGAACTAACCTACACACTTGAATACCATCTCTTTGCAGCAGGACTTAGAGTTTGAACAGAGTTCTGATGTTGATAATCTGTATTGTTTTTTCACTGTAACATAATTATGGTAAAGCTTTGCTTAATCCTACAACTAGGAAGCCACTTGAGAATATTTATGGTGCAATATCTTGTGTGTATATCAGAGAGGTGGGCATACTTCAAAGGACTAGTTAGCCTCTCTGTATTAGGTTTCAGTGGCTGAAAATGATCAGGGGCTGTTCTATTCTCATGGTCTTATTATCTTCTGCTCCTTCCTAAGACTCATAAAGGAGATTAAATTCAATTGTTCAAAAGGCAGACCATTAAACCCTTGATATGTGCTGTGTTGCATGCATCAGATATCATAGTGGGAAATGATTTCTTATGGGAGATAATAGAAGCTAACGAAGGTAAAAACAATTATAAAATGTAGGCCCCAGTGATTATTGGCACCATCAATATTTGTATATTAGGCCCTAAGGATTCATTCATAGCACATCTAGTTTATTAGTGAACTTACAAGAGCCAAAGAGTTTTGCTCTACATTTGTCATTGTTTTTAAAAACCTATATCAAAGAAGAAAAGTGCACCTTGAAATTTTTAGGCTTCCTCCAACTCAATCCAAACTGATACTAGATGCCTGACAGGGTGAAAATAACCAATATACCAGGAAATTATCTGAGACAGGAACAGCATAAGAATAAAATATTCACTTTTTATTTCTCAGGTGATCTATTGACAGTGAATTGACACCAAAGAATTGGAAAGCCTTGGTTTCTCAGCCATGTGTGCACATGTAAGGGAAAGGTCAGAGGCATCATCAGCCCAATTTGCATTTTCAAAATAGTTTACACTCACGTTACACTGGCAAAGGAAGACTCCCCATTCAGAGTCTCATCTTAGTACTCGTTGCATTACAGGGAAAAATAGGGTAAAATCATGTGAGGATTACCACTTCTCTAATAACTGAGACACCTCATGGGCACACAGCAGTGAAATCTGAAGGTGCTGAGAGCCTTGAAGTTCACGACCAAAAGGTGACAGCTGAGGGTCATGACTCCAGGTGTGATTAACAAAAGTCCCAATTTAGTGCCTAAACCTATTGGTGTTTGTCATCCTAGGTTACATAACTGACATTAGATTTGCTAAGATTGAGTTCTTCTGTTTGATCTAAGCAAAGAATTCTTTCACCAGGTTGAAAGTTTTTGTTTGGACATCTTAGGTATTTACGTGGACCAGGCATAAAGTATTATATACCCTATCAAATATATTGAGCTTCAAAAATAGCAACAGGAGACTTTGTAGGCTCTGCCATTAAATGCATGTGTGTAAAAGTACAAAGGTGCTTTTGCTCCTTTTTAGAACAAGTTTTCCTCCTGCAGGTCCTAACCAGAGCAGAAGTAAGGTAACTTATAGGTTAAGACAAAGAATTGAAGGTGGAATGAGGATAGGTCAGATCAGCTAACAACATCCACAAGTCATGGTGGACTGCTGCTTCAACTCCTTACTCTCTGCTGTATTTCTGTGTTGTTCTGTCTTAACTTGCCAAAAAAAAAAGAGGGTGATTTACTTCCAATGCTACTTTTTCCATGATTTGGTATGACATTCATCCAATTTAAACTGCAGTGATAGGACAGATACACTTTTCGCATCCTCCACTGGAAAGAAATTTTCCTTTTGAGAAATCTAAGAAATGTCATGGTCTGCAGAGATTAAACATCTTACAGTAATGCACTTAATTTCATTTTATGTCTGTTATGTAAAAAAAAAAATGTATTAAGCTTGATCTGAGTCCATTGAAAACTTCTACTTTACCCTGAGAAGTGTCTGGATTCGATGGGAAGCCCCTGCAGAAAACCAGTGAGTAAATCTTTGTCATTGAGATGGTAACGGAATTTTAGTAGTTTAATATTTAGAAAACCTCCGCCTTTATGGCATAGGCATAAATGCCTGTAGTGGTTAGAGGGGGGTTCTGAACAGTCATTAACACTGGGAAATGCTGTCTGTAGCCAGTAGGATGCAGCTTCTTTAGACTAAGTTATGTGTTCACCACATAGCATATGTCTTGCAGACATAACATATGCTTGCAAGATTGTGCCCTTTCTCTTCTGATATCTTTCTCTCTCCATTTCAGTCCTCTTTGGGAATACCCAGAAACTTCAGAGGAATGAAAAAAGCCAGATACAATAAAGATATTAACCTCCTAGAATTTAGCTGCTGGGGTACCTCATCTCTAGGTGTTTTGAGCTCCAGGTGCTGTGTACAATCAGGAGCCTAGTGTATGCATTTTCTTCACTGTATAAAAGTGCTCAGATCCAGCTTCCCTGCTGTCTAAGAGTCCCATAAGACTATCAGAGAGGGAAAAATCAAGTTCAGTTCTCTGCTCAGGCTAAAAAATTTTGACTTACAACCACCACTTCTAAAGGAGTGTTTTAACTACCATACTAGGTTTTCAGTTGTCTTCTGCACAAGCCGTGCACAAAACCCTGGCACTGCTGGGAGTAAGCTTCTACTTAAATCCAGCAGACAGAGGTGACATCTTCTGCATCCCTGTTGAAAAGCTGACAATGCCTCCAGAACTGCTCCTTGCCTCTTTCCAGCTGGTTGTCAGCTCAGCAAGTTCACTTAAAGCATCAATTCAAATGAACAATCTACCACAGCTTATTTTAATTGAAGGCACTCATGCAAATTTGCTTGCAACAAGCTCTGTGGGGGATAACATTTGGAAGACAGGAAATACAACAAATTAGTGGCTGACTGTAATGTCATAAAGTTGCACAGCTGTTTACTAGGTGAATGTCTGGTTTAAGCCTTAATCTTCCTCTCCTAACACAGAGAGAGGACTTCAGCAGATTCATGGGCAGATTCAGCTTTCTTGCACTGCTGTGCCCCAATTAGACTGACAAATATCACCTGCCATCCTCTAGGCAATCAGCTTCTCCTTGCAAAATCTGATAGCTCTAGCTGATTGATCTAAACTCTCACACCAGAACCAGGTGATGGTGTCTAAAACAAAACAGGTGAAAAAAATTGCTCAGCAGAGGGAAGGAAACCAACATGGGAATAGAGTAGTTGAAATGAAGGACAATGCACACTAGTGTAATTATTTGTAAATGAAGGTTTATCAGGTGAGTGTTTTGGTAAATAATTATTTGAAATTAGTGATATTCACATATTAAAAAAAAAAATCCCATTTCTTTTAGGGATGGGATAAAATAGAGAGTAGTTTACAGGCAGAAATGATTCAGCACATTAAATGACAAAATGTTTCTCAGTCATCTCTCCCTGTGTGAGATCCACAGGATATGTTTTTTGCATGGCTGACTTTGTTGCTTCAGAATAGCTGGTAGCATGTAAGGCAAAATCTTAAAAAAACACAGTGTTTTTGTTGATATTTTTCGCCTTCATAAGAATCCTTTAATAGTATATTTATAGCTCATGAGCAAAGTTGACTTTTTGGTAACTCTTCATCTCCAAAGAAAAACAGAAGAAAGTGTGTCCGGAGATAGAGGTAAGGACATTTTTTTTAATACTAATAGGGAGATTAAAAAGAAAGTTTAAGTCCTCATATCTTCTGTCAGGCTTCAAATTCCATACCATTTGGGAGAGAAAAAAAAATTAAAATATAGTAAGGTAATCTGTAGTCTTCGGAGAAGAAGAATTAGAAGGGTTGATTTCCTAACTCAAAAGGTATTTCTTTCTTTAAATATTCAAACAAGTTTTGGAGTGCTGTTACCAGGGTGAAGAGTAAAGGATATAAAACATCAGGGAAAAAATGGGGTGAAATGAGGTAAACACAGGAAATCAGACCGCAATTTTTGATGTTACCTGAGATAATCAGCTCCTTCTTTCTTCAAGTACAGGGTGGAAAGAGATTGCAGTGAAACAGAAAAGCTACATTTCATGAGCAGATCATAGAGCTCAGCTGTTACGGGGGATTCAGAGATTTCAGACCCCACTCTAATGTCCAGTGAGGCTGTCCCACCAGCTGGCAGCACACTGGTTTGACTTTATCTCTGCAATTTAGCACAGTAAATTTTATTTTTTTTGTCTGCTGCAGCACACTGATGAAACAAAAATTGTCAAGGCAGGGAGCTGTGGAATCACAAGCACTCCCTTTTCTTAAAGAGTGTATGTTAGACTCGTTGCAAAAGCTCTGGTGTAAAGAGCATAAAAGTGAGAGAAGGAACCCTCTGATTATTAAAGCCTGTCCTGTGGCAAACTCTCTCATAGAATGCCACAAGCATGGGGGTTTTTTATTAGAAACAATGCAGAAATTTGTGGTCCAGGCTGTAAAGAGGTGGTGAACAACCCCAAAGAAATTAGTGCAGCTAAGCATTCCCTAAGACCTTCTGGATTAGGCTGATAATAGCAAAAAAATGTGTCTCATAATCCATGGAGCCTCTTAAAATCAGAAATATTTCTGAAACCTGTATGAAATCTGAACCTCATTTGTAAGATTCCATCTAGATTTCATCTAACAAAGAAATCTTATTTATTAAATCACGTTTTTTGATGTTAAACAGTCACTATTATAATTCATTAGCTTTGATAGTGTGCATGCTAGAAAGCTTTTCTGAATTTTTAGAAAGTGTGTTAAAGTAAAAAATCCTCTAGATAAGCAATTCATAGAACCAAACTTGCAATATATTTTGAATCCATAATTACTGGATAGAAACTGAAATCTTACTGAGCATTTATTCCAGTTCTTATTGGAATCTTAAATCGAACAATTTTTGAAATGCTCTGAATATTTTTGTACTTGAAATGAGACACACAGGCTATTGGAGTTTGAGCCAGGCCCATTGCCTTTCCCTTCTGTCTGAATTTCATCGTGTCAAAGACTGTGACAATTGCCAGAGTAACTGTGACAGACAGATATCCTACACAGGATTTTCATCTCTTAGAATTTGAACTCTCTCCACAAACTTCTGTCCTCTATTGTCTGATGTATCTCCTTATAAAACCATTCGTAGCTTTCAAGTTTGTTCTCTCTCTAAAAAGCTGCTTCTAGTTCATCTACATTACACAGGGTCCCTGATATTTCCATGTCCTGAGCCACAGTCTTATAAAAAATTATCACTTAGTTTTATTCTATTAGGAAAATAAACTTTTATTCTTGGATGTGCCTGGAGTGATATATTTTGGAAAACTAATTTTAAAGCAGTGGATAGAAATCCTCTGCCTCACTGATACTCTAAATTGTGAATTATACCCTTGTACCAGAAATCCAGAATGTTGCTTAAACCAATTGTATTCCTCTTTAATAAAGACTGAGAAAGTCCAGCTCCTGTAAAATGAGCAGAATGGTTTTTTTTGAGAGACTTGTTTGAAGACGTAGTATTTTATTTTTCCTTTGAAAGCTTTTTTAGGAGCTCTCTAAAATGAGTCACAGGTAACTGGGAATTGGACTAGCTCTAAATTGCATACCTGTTAGAGGAACACAAAAAGACTGAAAACAATAATGGGTTTCACCCTCTTCCTTTTTAATAAAAACCAAAATGAAAACATCAAAACTGGAAGAATAGTCCATGTGTCCTATATCAGAAAAAACAAACAAACTATCCCAAAACCACCACAAAAAATGATCTCCAGTTTATTTGCCCTGATCATCGACTAAAGTAGGTGGCTAGAGAAGAGTACAAACCCAGCACTCAGAGATGATCCATCCATTTGGTGTTTTCCAGACTCCAGATGATAGTGGTCAGGAGCAGACATGATCACTCACAGAATGATTATGCAAGTGCTTTATTGAGGATCCCTGGGCTTCAGGGGCTACAAGCCCAAATCTGACACTGCCATAGGGCTGTGATTAGCATCTCTTTATCCCCCCAGAGTCACATAACTCAAGTTTAATTACTGAACTTTGTTTCATTGTTATACATTGATTTCACCCAACCACGGATTCTTGTGACTTCCCAAAACATCATTTCTCATGATTTTTGTTGTGGGTTATAATCATATACAATCACTTCATAAATCATGGATACAAAATGGTTACACAGGTGTAGTTTAACAATCACCCCACTTATCATGACTATTCAGGTGGGTTTCACCTGACCTACCAGACCTAACATTCTCAGGGCCTGCTGTGAGGCCTAGCTTTCCCTCCAAATATCCCATGAATTTTAGAAACTTTTAACCCTACACTGAGACATGCTTGCCATGGGTCACCAAAGTAGACTTTTTGCTCCCAACACGTTTTTTTGGAAAAGAGCTGGATAGCTCAATGATCTGTTATATGAAGAATTCTTTCTGTTGGAAATTGCCTGCCACCAGCTTCATCCAATGCTCCATCACTCCAAATTTGCAAGAGAGTACAAACACCTGGTCACCATCTATTGAGTCATTCATGATTTTGAAGACCTGCACAATTTCCCTTTTGGTTATTTAATTTTAGAAACTGAATCCTTTCTTTTTACATAAAAGAACTTTTTTTTTTTTTTGACTGTCTCTACTGTTCTGCTTAAACTTTCTTCAATTCTAATCTATTCTTTATGAGATCGAGAGTAGTAACAGAAAGTATTCAAAATGCTATAAATCGATGCCTTAGTGAAGTAAAGGCACAAGCAAACACTGTTCAAGGAAAAGATATGCCAGAGGTTATCAGAAACTTTTTATTATCTTAGCACTGCATTTTTATGCCTTTCTTATGTGTGGATGTACCTCTTTGGGGTCCTGGGAACTAAAACATTTGGATCAGTTTCTCTGTCAGTCAAATAGTTAAACCAAGCCTCTGAACATTTTTTTAAATTATTATTTTATTCATTAACAGGACTGAGATTGTTTTCTGTGACTCAGAGGTCCTACCAAATTGCTTCCTTTGCATGCCATCTGTGAAGGTGTGATTTCTGGAGTAGCCACACACCTAACAGGCTGTACCTCCCTCCCACTGGTCATTTCCTCCTGCCCTTCCACCTGCAAAGGCTGAAATGGCTTGCTGAGAGGTTACTTAGGTATGCTCAGCTACACAAATAATATGTAAACAGAGCCAGAGCATTTTAAACTGCAGCGATTTCAGGAGTAATGGCCAAGAAAATGTGCATGACTTTAAACTGCGTCAAAAAGAAACAGTGCCCTTTTCAGCAGCATCCACAGTTGTGGGTGTGCGTGCCTCATATCTAAAGATACACTGGGTATTTTCTTTCTCACTGGAAATATTCCTGAAAGATGAGCTGAATAAAGAGAATTGTCCCTGTTCTTCTGCTGTTTCTCTATATGGAAAAAACACTTGCCTAGTGCCTTACCACTGGCATGCTGCTGGTTTTGACATATATCCTCCTGTAGGCTTGATGAATAGAAATGCCTGAAAATGGTGTCATATGGCCTGAAAGCAGAGTAACATCAGGCTGTAAACAATGGCATAAAGTGCTATTAAGCCTGTAGAGTAAATGCACTCAACATGACAAAATGAGCCAGCTGATGATACTTCACGGATTTATGCTAGCTGAAGTGAACTGATTCTCCTCCAAACTCCTTCAATCACAGTTCTCTTCAGAGCTCTTTATAACATTACTAAGTTCTAGACAAATATAGATAGAAGTCTGATTTATGTTTTCAAGTACATAGTGTCCTTAAAATGAAACTGAAATATAGTAACTAACATATATTTTCAAAAAAAACTTATAATGAGCCTTGAAAGTAAACTTCCCACTATGACGCACAATATTATGGTGGTTGTAGGGCTATTCCTTGTGTGTCAAAAATAGTGTAAAAATATATTATAGGAGCTTTTAATTATAAAACATTCATCACAAGGTGAAGACATTTGCATATAGTGATGATTATAGGAATGCTTTATAATCTTTACAGCATACAGTTTGATAAGTTCTTGTTATATTAAATCACAAACATGAGATATATTTTTAGTAATTGTCATCATATTATTTGATTACAAGAAACATGTGGTTTATATGAAAGACAAATACAGTAATCCTTAGAGAGAAATCTACATGCAGGAAGAAGTGATTGTGATTTTTTCTTTTAAAGAGAATTGGGTCATTATGATCATTTTATGGAGAAACTAGGCCATAACTTGCTTAACCAAGGAACTGTGCCTTACTTATTAGTGTGATCTGATTTTCTAAAAACTTCCTGAAGTGTAAATGTTCATGAATGTGCAGAAGTATAAATTGAACAATTTTTGCTGCAATGACTATAAATATGGATAGGCTATTAAGATAACTGGGGCAGAGAATTTAATCTAAAAGACGCTTATTAATATAACTTGATCTCAGAGTGAAGTGTTTGTTTGAATTCATCATTTTGATGAAAGTTTTTTGCCACTGCATAGGATAACAATCACATTGATCCTTCTTATTCAGCATAAATGTGTAGGACCTCCTAATATTCTGACAATGCTCAATAAAATGAGAAAAACAGTGGGCTATCAAATCCATTTTTGTTTATCTGCCATTCTTAACCAGACTGGGAAAACATAAAAATCAGAAGATATTTAAAAAAAAATTGAGTACTGTAGTGGTGTAATAGTGTATATATTAATAAAATGTTTACACACATGAAATGTTTTCATTGAAGGAAATAGATCACCCTGCCAATGAGTAATGAGAAAAGTTCAGCTTGTCCTGAAAGCATTGTTGGTTTGCATGAAGAATTTGCATTCACTTTGTTAAGTGCTGTAGTATTTTCCACCATATTTTAAAGCGTTGTCACCTTAAATGCAGTTTGAAATGATCCTTACTTCATTAAAGAATATTAAAGACTGGTGGAAGTCTGAGGCCAACCTTTTCCCAGTAGAATGCTCTGAGACTTCAAATTTTGGCACTGTAAACCTAGGCATTTGCTGCTCTCATTCTATTTTCTTGGCACTGTTTTTGATAATGTGACCTCTGAACATACCATTAATGATGGATTAATGACTCTGCCAAGCCTTAAAAATGAAAGATGAGTAGGTGGAGCTACTGGAATTTGATTTTCCTTTTTTTTACCTTTTGAGGAAAAGCTTAGGTTTTCATTAAAATATTGACATGCAGGCTGATTTTTTAAATCTTTTTATTTTAAAAAATCTATATGGTTTTACAATTTCTCTAGAGAGAAAGACAAACACTAGGGTAAAAATTAGTTTTCATTATTAAATGTCACCATTCTTCTGTTAATCCACCTATTTCCATGGGACAAGATCTGAGTATCTTCTTGCTGTCTCATCCACAAAAACTTAACACTGCTTCTATCAGCTGCTGATAAATGCTGTCATAATATAATTTTTTTCCTCAGGAACAGAGTAGCTTTTTCATCCTTAAGGAGGGCAGGGTATAATTTAATTTAATTTCTACTGTGGTGTCTTCTGCCTTGTTTTGGGTTTTTTTTGTTTTGTTTTGTTTTTGTTTTGAGTTTTATTTCTTTCTTTACCTGACATTCCCTATACCAATCCCAAGGTATTTTCTGTAGTGAGTAAAGGGGAATTTCTGCTTCTGCACTGTGACTCATATCCTAGGGGTGCCAAACTGCCCTTTGTAGGTACCTGCCTGATTTCAGCAGCAAATAAAAAAGTGAGGGCAAGTAAGTTCTGAATTTGTTCATTATGTATTTTACAGCAAATTAGCCTTGTTTTTTATAAACTAACTTTAGTCTGTGGATGTCATCACAGGATTGAAGAAATTTATTTCTGATGTAAGTTAACTTCTAAGCACTTTAAAATGGTATTGGATTTGGTCTTAGGTCAGTTCTATGAAAATTACTCCCAAGGTACTCAGGAAAATTGGATTAGTTTGTTTTTTTTTGTGAACTTCTATGAGAGGGTCTGAGCCAGGTATTTCACTGTGGCAGTCAATTCAATGTCAGAGGAATGGCAATCCACTCTGTTTCCTCCCTGGTCTCTGATAGCTCAAGCCAAGCACACTTGATTTTCATACCTCATGTCTCCAACAGTGGCTCTGTTAATGCAAACATTTAACATGCCAAGAAAAGCATGATTTTTACGTTATCATTATTAATGATTATCACATTACGCTGTTACATTCTGTCCCTTTCCTTTTTCTCTTTCTTTGGAAAGTGGTGCAGTTCCTCCTGGTTTTCTAAGACATTTATTAAGATCCTTAAAAGATGAGACATGGGAGGCATTGGGATAAGTACTCTAGACTTCATGGCCAGAAATGCAATGAGGCTCTTGAGAATATTTCAGGGCATTACTTTATTCATGAGCTAAAGACAGTGACTGCTGAGTGAACAGTGATCATCATAGTATACCCAATGGGCTTGAAGCCTCTTACAAGGATATGCTAAAAGCTTTTAATATTCTCTCAGCTTGTAGCAAATCCCTCCATTATATTTTTGTGTTAAATGAATGTAAAGTGCACTCATCTAAAAATCTGTCTGTCTAAAAATAATATTTTTTGGAAGAGCCACTTGGAGAATAGAAAAGAGAAAGTAAAAAAGACTTCTCATGCTTTCACAGAAAGTTATTTTATTTTATGTGCATTAGCAAAAACTGGAGTCAGCATAGGGTTGGGGGCCTTTTTTCTTTCTTTTTTTTTAGCATAAGGGAATAGTGTTGAAGTTAGAGATGCTGTCAGAAAATATGGTGGAAGAGAAGAGCAGTTACCACAGTACAACAACTTTGAATGAAAGGAAACTGCTGAAAATGGTGTCATGCAGTAACCCTTGTCTGGTGTGGGTTGCCAGCACAAAGTTGGATACCCTCTGGAAATTTATGCAATTTAAAACACATTTATGCAGTAAGCTCCTTCAGCTGATCTCAGAGGGCTTTATTACATTGCTGTAATGCAGACAAAATGAAAAGTAAACTGAAGAGAAGAATGCTTCCTTTGCTTTCAAAAGATCATTAAATGGCAATCAGGTCAGTGGACTAAATCTAGATATGTGGTCTGGTTTCCAATTCCTTCAAGCTCAGCCAGGAGACCTTAGCTGTGGTTTACTTCTGAATGCAAAGGACGTTGTTGCAATTCACCTGTGCAGCAGGTTTGCAGGGGGCTGGGATGCAGGAGCAGGTCCCAGGGCCCTGCTGGGTCTGGGCAGTGACAGCAATGTGCTGGGATGCAGGAGCAGGTCCCTGGGCCCTGCTGGGTCTGGGCAGTGACAGCAGTGTGCTGGGATGCAGGAGCAGGTGCCTGGGCACTGCTGGGGCTGGGCAGTGACAGCAGTGTGCTGGGATGCAGGAGCAGGTGCCTGGGCCCTGCTGGGGCTGTGCAGTGGCAGCAGTGTGCTGGGCACTGCTCTGCAGCTGGCACAGCACCTCAGGCAGAGCAGGATGCAGCCAGGCTCGTGCATGGAACGAGATCCTGACCTTTGGGTGATGTGTATTGCCTGCTCTGACACTAAACTTATCTCAGACTTCGCAGCTGGGCTGTGTACCAAGGTACAAAATCACACAATAACTTTCTACCAGTCTTAGAAATTACACGGGGAAAGAATGGTGTGAAAGGTTTGATTTCAGTCCCAGAAAAGAAGGTGATATTGAGTCCTGTATGTGTACATTTCTGTTCATATATATGTACATTTTTTCCAGAGTGCTGTGTGGCCATCTGTGACACAGTTGCTGTCCTGGATGTTCCAGCATGTTCCTCCATGTAGCCACACTGCCAGGGCGTGTGAGAAGTTCTTCAAAACCAGCACGTGTGTATGAATTCAGAACCATATCATCAAAGATATTCAAATGACTAGATATTCTAATAACAAAGATATTCTAATTCTGACTGATTCCCACCAAAATATACCTTAGTTGGATAACTCAATGCCATTCCTACCTTTGATGCCCCTATGAGTTTCAGAAAGGACAGCATTTAAATATAACATTGATTTTCAATTTACATTGTTTACAGAATGGGTCTTAATACACCAGACAATTAATAATGGCAGCTCTAGATATGCAGTGTAGATATGCAATGTTCTAGATATGCATATCATATGTAAATATATAGATATATACCTACAATGCCTTTTTCCATCTGTGGCTGTAAAGAATGAAAGTAGTGGATGCTGTGAATTTCAGCTTGACTACATAATATATTAGTGCTGACTTGCAACCCAAACAACTGGAGAGAATGTTTTATATCCTTGCCTGAGGTCATTGAAAAATACAATTCTTATCTCCCAGGAAATTCTATCATTTACAAAAAATTTGCAAAATTAACTCACTCTCATCAAAAGAAGAGAATTTTTAGTATCAATAAAATGGAGTATTTTCAGACTGCACTATTGAAACCCAGGAAGAATTTAAATTTCATGTGGGACAAAAGATGGATTGTGATTAGGATAAAAATATTTTTCATCTCTTATGTTTTAATTTGCAACCCTACAGATGAAAAAAGAGATATCTTCAATTAGTTACTATTAAACTAGACTTCTTCAGTTAGTCATCCTGCACCCCCAAAGAATCTGATAGTGTTGGTTTGGGTTTTTTTAAAGAATTATAGATTTAATTTAAAGTAAGCCTTTAAAAGGGAGGCAGAAAAGACCAAACCTTTCAGTGATTTATATCCCTATGCACTTTTCTACATTGGAGTTTTCTGGTGACAATTGAATGACAAGTCATTGGTATTAATGTTGAACCATTACAAACCATTACAAAAATGCACATACCAGTGTTAGATAAGGCTTCAACATTTATTATTGGCCAGAATGTAAATGAAAGCTTGGCCAAAAAAATGTTGATTCATGAGTGACAAACAAATACAGATAAGAAAATGAGAAATACAGATAATATTGACTTCCTCATGACAGCAGAATTCAGAGAGCACAGAAATGAGAGTTTAAAATATGTGAAGTCAAAGGTGCATCTTCAAGGAAACCACTTGATTTTTCATCTTCCCTTGTAATTACTTAGTGTACATGCAGAAAAACCATCTCTCCTTTCTGAAAATTCCAGAGGACATCCATATTTTATTATAGCAGATTTGTCACTGGTTAAACAAACTAGCCTAAAGCAAGTCTCTGTGTTCTTAGCCTCTAATAATATGAGGGAAGTATAAAATATTAAATGCACCCCACTATTAATCCGCAAGTGAATGAGTATTTCCAACTGACATTAAAAATGTTAAAAACATGCATTGAACAAACTATCATTAGTTACTAAAATTGCAATACATTCTTTACTTAATAAAATATTTTCAGTGTCAGTCAATGTTTTCAAAATGTCTCTTCAATAAGTAATAACAGTATCTAGCTTGATGAACTTAAAGGATAACTTTCAAAAACAGTGTTCCCATTAGCCATCAACATTTGCTTTAGGCTTTGGAGTAACCTGTGTTTCTTGGGATATTATATATAAGGAAACAAGAATAAATGTTTTTATAAGCTTACTGAAAAGTAAAGAAGGGTCTCTTGGCATTACAGGCAAAAATACAAATACAATAAATATTAAAACAAATATTAAAGACCAAGCTAGATTTATTTAGATCAGTTTGGATGTAAACTTGATATTTGCAAAAATGAATATGGAGGTTTTAGAAGACTGATGGGATTCAAAGAAATTCTAAAACCTTTATGCTGCAGAAGCCTTGGAGAAACATAAGGGTTTCCATGCCCTAACTGAGGAATGGAAGTAACCACAAAGTGCTACAAAATTTTTATTGGTTCTTTCACAAGCAAGTCTCTTGTGAGTCAAAATTCCACAATGAGCTTCAGGTTAATGCCAGAGTACTGTGGAAAATACAGAACTGCTCCAGATTCTCAAGAAAACTCACACACACTTCTGTGTGGCCATATCAGAATCTGAATCTGTATACTTACAAGCCATCAGCTCTTGCTCCTTGATGTCAAGTGGAAAGCTCTGGGTAGGAGTCTACTATTTCTAGAACACTTAAATTACTGTATCATTGCCCTCATGCCTCAGTTATTCTTATAAATGGATATTTTTTTACCTTTTTCTGTCCTGAAAATTATCCCTGCAGGCTTGCTAAGTGAGAGTGGATGAAAGATTTCCATTACAATATATCTGATGTACTTACCCCAGAAGAAATGGCAATTTAAAGTAGCACTCGTGCAGGTGTCAGCCTAATTGAGTATTTCAATATACTAAAGAGCTTGAATTTGTGAATATCCAAATAATGTTGGAAAAATTAACAAAAGCTTTCACTGCCAACCTTGCGTTGCTGCTGCCTGCCTGTACAGCAGAAATGTTTCCTAGTACACTGTTGTTCAATTTTCAAATGATCAGGTTTCTAGGAATAAAAATAGAAAAAGTGAGAGACTGGGAGAGTGCAGGTAGAGATCAATTAAAAGTATTTAAAAATCATCTTAACTTACTTTGGGTCTGCAAAAGGAAGCAATTATGCCAAGAAGGTATTTGATTAGAAGCATGTTAGACAAAGATGGTGCGGTTTACCTGCTGAAATGAGGGAGTAATTTCTGAGTAATCACATTTAAAGTTCGATTCATCCTTTAGTATATGCCTGCTTTGGACAAAGGAGTAAAACCTTAAACTCCCCTTACTGTATTAACTGGAACTTCCTGACTCTAATGGGACCCTCTGTAGACAGTGTAGCTATGGACAGAAATAACATTATAGATAACCTCAATGGGATTAATCCCTTGAGATCAGAAAAACTTACACTCTCTAAACACAGGAGAGCAAAAGCAGAGACTGAGGAATATACTAAAAATGTAACTGGAGACTCTTGTCCAAATGGGAGCTCACAATCAGAAGAGATTAAAAATCTAACCACTTTTAAAACTAGAGCTGGTGTGTGTATATATATATATATATATATATATACATATGTATCTATGTACACATGAAAGGAATTGCAGAGCATCCTTTAGTGAGAGAAAAGATATCCTTTCCCGTCCTATATTGTATTGAAGTAAACCTGAAGAATTCAGAATTTCAGTATAAATATTCAGATAAGTGTAAGATAAAGCCCTCTCCCATAGTTATAAGAAACTTGCTATTTACAGTGAAAACAAATCCTGCAAATAAATTTAGAACAAGAATACACTAAATGATGTAAATACAATGCTACAATGAAACCAGTGAATGCTATATTTTTTCCTGGCCAATACCCACGGTAAAGTACTTTGGAAAGATATTAATGGTTATTTTAGGTGTGCATTAACTGGCTACCCTTGTAATTTTCATCCTAATTGTTCCTTTTCATTCCTTGTCAGAGTTTTTCAGATAACAAAAATTCCCTCATGAATATTTTAATGAATAAATATAGTTGCTATGCTGTTACTCCCTGTACCTTATTGTATATTATTTTACAGTATTCTGACAACTGGCACTTTGTTCATGAAAATGAGAGCAAATCCCACAGCTGCAAACCAGTATTTCTCATCCAAAAGCTCATTCCAGTAATATATTCTATGGCTTTCTCTAGCTGTCACTTGTTACATGCCCATTTAAAAAGAATCACGTATCCATTGGGCTCCAAAAACAATCCTATAAGACTTAAGTAAAAGATTAAATATGATGAAGGAACTCCTCAAATTAACTGATTGTTCTGAGATGTGGAAGGCTACAATACGTTAAAATAATCTGATCAATGATTAAATATTTACCGTGTAAATGATTAAGACTACAATCAAACCACGAGGAATCATTGAAGACATAAAAGATCTTGCATGGTTAGAGTGAAACATAAAATTCTTGCTGGTTTGTAATAAAACTTGTTTACAGATTGTGCTGTTGGTTGTCAGGGTGCTAGAATCAACAAACAAGGGAAAGGAAAAAGGAGAGGAGCTGACAATTGTTTTGTTCTGCTCTGGTTTAATATGGATGCCACCTCTACTGATTGTACTGGGGCATGACAGGAGTAAGCTTTCAATTAAATGTAATAACCACAACAACACAAAAATCAGCAAATCCTACTATATGAACAAACACATGAATACGAAAAAGTCTCTGATCTTATTTAGAGCTTGGATAAAAATATATGCTGATAAGACCAAGGCTTCTGTTTTACCTCCTGACTCTGCTTGTGGTGATTTCCCTTCACTTTGAAACCATATCTCTGCCTTTTCCCTTTGACTCCTCTTTGTCTAGAAGTTTTTGTTACAACTTCCATTTCCTGGTTGCTAGTGCTCATAATTGTGGTAGTTCCTTGCTTGAAATATTTCAGGTTTGGCCTTTGAGAAATGACATTTCTAGAATTTTTTTTTGTTCTCTAGTTCCTTAATTTTTCAGAGAACAATGTCTTTAGTGTCTATTTATTAATTTTTAAATTTTAGGGTCAGGCTTGGATTTGATTTCATCTCTGTTATGACTTTATAGCCCGTGCATGGGTACCCTTTGATGTTCCCTTGCATCCAGTGAATATACATTCAGCTTTTTCAGTCTTGTTCATAATACAAATCTCTGTAGCTTGACATAATTTTTCCTTTCAGTAGGATGTACTCAATCAATTATGCTGTTTCCAAGATGCAGTGCCTAGGCAGGGTGAATACACATCTAACCAACTCCAATCTCAAACTCCAGGGAACACATTCTGGTTTTTTTTAAAGACTGAAACAAACAAACAGAGTTGCCAATAACATTAAAAAAATTACTGTTATTTTTATTAGAGGTAAACTAGGCTTTTAAATATTGATTTGAGATACATATTTATCTTTAAATATATACTTATATATCTCACGAGTCATTGGAACAGCTCATCTTGAGAAGAATTAAATTCGATTGTAGTTGCAATCTGTGTTTGTCTGTGCTTCACTTAGTTTAGGCTTGCTTCTAAGAATTACAGTATAAAGTGTCACATATGCAAACTGAAAAGTTCCTGCAGGATCCTATTTTCTCTCCATTGTTAGACTATTTAGTGATCTTTCCTACCAACTTCTCCTTTTCATGTTTAAGTTAGGTGCTGGAAATTGATCCAGGAGTATGAAAGCTGGGTTATATATCAAGAAAGTGACAAAATGATGCCAAATTATAGCAACTGGGGATTTTTCTTTTTGTTTATTTCAAATATTCCTTTTCCATATCAGTTAGTCATGGAGTTAAAAAGAGATGGGCATGTAAAAGAAATCTTTAACAGCTGCACCTCATGCCCAATTGTTCTGAATATTAACAGAATTTAACCCTGTTGTCAGTATGAAATTTTTCATTATCATGAATATTCATTTTATCAGAGTGGGAGTGAAGACTAGCCCCATCAGCTTCTAGTCTAGGAATCCCTGGAGCATCATGAGATACATGATGAATTTAAATCGGATCATGGCCTTAATCTGTCTTCTAAATATGGTGGTGTCTCTTCTTAAGAGTTTCCACAGATAAAACAAAAAATGCTTTATATATTAGAAGAAAAAAGAAAAAAAAAGACATCCCATCTCTTAACTTTATAAAAAATTACGGAATTGAAGAACGAAAAATGAATCTTCTGTAATTTTTCAAGACTTCTCCCAACTTCAGAAAAATTGCACAAACTCCAGGTGCACAAAAACATCTTCAGTAGTCAAAAGAAACAGTGTAATATAAATTTAGAAAATGACTGATTAAGAGGAAAATGAAAAACACTTAAAATTATTATTTTTTATTAAAAAGAAACAAATCAAATAAAGAACATTAATAAATCACACACACACACAAAGCTGTAATTTCTATTTACAGTATTAATAGCAGAAGGAGAAAAGAAGGTTCAGGGGAAAAACTGCTGCCCATGGTACCTTCTGTACCTGGCTGTGCACACCTCTGGCCTTGGGCATTACCAAAATCACATGGATGAACAAGTTTTGCTGGGTATGAATTGTGCTCATTCACTGGAAAGCAAACCTGATTTTCTCTGTGCTGGTGGTCACATTTTTGTCTACATATCTTCTGTTTAAGTCATTGACTGTGTGCAGTTTGAGTTCAGTCAACGGCACAAATAAAGGAATAGGTGAAATGTCTGTTAGCTGGCTAAGAAGGATATGACTAATATTTTTTTGACTTCAATGCATATTTAAGGACATTAAAATATATGACAGTATGTAGACCTCTTTTAACATGGTAACTCTGCCCGTACCAAAAGCAGCAATAAACTTTTTTAAACACAGCTAAATATGGAAGTGGTACATAACTGCAAAGGGGAAAATGGAGATTTTTGATATATTTCCTCCAACATGGTGTTTTGTGGAAGCAGCAAAATCTACAGGGTAAGAACAAAGAAAGCATAGTCAGATTTTCTGATAGAGTAACTCTGCCAGCAAGCAGGGAAGATGTTTGGTGAAAACAGAACAAGTCCTGTCCACCCCCAAATACAAAAACCAGGCCAAAAGCAAGTGAGATTCCCCCCCTTTATTTTGCAGAAAGCATTGAGCAGAACAAAAAACGAGTAAGGGAAAGGAGGAAATAAAAACATCCATACTTGTGCCACAGTTTCCTTCATCAAAATGCTCTGAATCCTGACCACCTCCATCTTGTTGACCCTGGCCATCAGCCCTGACTTGCCTTCACTGGAGGTGTGTGGAATTGCTCACCTGCAGCTGATTTACTGTAAAAGTGTTGAGGATTAACTGTTTGCATATGTACTGCTAATGATTATATTGACCACGAGTACTGTCAGTGAAGGCCAGTCCAGCAAACTGCTGGGTTCAAACAGATTTCTCGGTGTTTTAAGCACTTCTATCAGAATTTTTTTTTACAAAATGCAATATACAAACACATTCAGTCTGTGGGACAGGCGGTCTCTCTGTCTTGTCAGTTTACTCTGTAGCTCTGTAGTGAAAGAATTGTTTCTTAATGTCCATTCACAGTGTGCAAAAAGCTTTTCTCGGCTCATGCTTTTCAGTGCTATTGTAGCACAATGAAATAAAAGTAATTTATTATTGTATTAAGAAAATACTGGAATCTCACGCAAGGAAATTATTTTGTAGATTTGAATTTTATTATAAGAACAAATACAATAGCTCCTGTTAAACACGTCTATGAAGACCTAAATGATTCATTAAAAGAAGTCTTTAAGATGGGGCTTAATTCCTCTTCTGGCTTTTTATTTCTTTCTCTTTTAATTATATATTATGCTCTGTCAACAGCAATAAAGTACATGGATGTGTTTTAACTGTGCTGCAGATATCAGCATATGGGTATATTTAGCAAATCCAATAACACTTCACCACTCATTCTCAGAACATTTAAAAGTGTATAAAAATGTGAAGATAAACCCTCTTGGAGAGCCTCTTGACTCTTGTGGCACATAGTAGCCGCTCTTTGGCAGTCTCAGGAAGCATGGTCCTTGTAGTTTTCAGATCAATTTGTCTAATAACCAGAAAATTACAGATTTTAAAAAGTGAAGTATAAAAGAGCGAAAAGCTCAGAACAATTTTCAATTTTTTCATCGTAATTTTGTATATGTTTTTGGAACCTGTACAAAAGGTGAAATCGGCGCCGAACCCTTTGAAATCCACTGTGGCCAAGTAGGAGAGAGCTTCATCCACACACTTCCCCTGGGTAAGAACAGCCAGCAGGGAAGGTGCTGATGGACACTGGGTGTGGAGGAGCCTGGCATCTCTGTAGCTGCATCTTCTGACATGACAGAACGCAGAGTGGGTGAAAGGAGGTACAAAAAAGGGACTGGTGACTCTCCAGCACAATCCCACCTCCTCCTCAGCCCTTGCCTGCAAATGCTGGCAGCACAGTGCTGCTGAAAGAGCATTAGCTGAGCACAGATGGTCTCTGAGAAGGCGGTCACCAGCCCTCTCTGATCCGAGCCAAAGCTGCTTGATGTTAATTGGACCTTCCAGAATCAGTCAGATTTCTGGTGTGACTGATTCTTGAACTGGTCTCTGGTTATACAACATGGTAGATTTTGGTTTCAGAGATATGGGGACTAAGTTACAGACAGCCAAGTACACACCTAAAAGTCCCATTCAAGGAAAATGCATAGGTACAACTTTAAATAAAACACACAGCTGGGATGAAACTTAACATGAAACTTCTTACATCCAAAATAAAAAAATGCTTAAATATTTTGCCAATAGATGGATTATTTGCATTGGCAAAATGAGAAGCTTTGCTGCAAAAGCACTTGCAGAAAGAAAAGATGAAGCTATTATTTCCCACATTGCTAATGTGCCATGATTTGCTTTTGAGAATATTTGTCCTGAAGGTAGGAGAAGCCTTTCTAGGTCTACTGATAAATGAAACAAATATCTCTGTTCTATTGAGGATTAGAGTTTATCATTATGAAAGACCATAGGAATTAGGGAAATGCCTAGAGAGCACATGCTTGACTAGAGATCTCTGTATGCTGAGTTCAGTTAGGCCCCTTCTGTTTTCTTTGTCAGTTCTTGTCTTACTCTATGTCCTTTTCCTTCTATTTCCTCACTTTTATCTGTGTAGGCCCCCTTGTTATGTCCTTTCCAGTCTTACAATTGGTAGCTACTTTTTTCTTAATTTCCTTCCCTCACCTTTCACAGCGATATTTCTCTGGCTCTGTGCCAAATTACTTACACTCTTCACTCTATATTTCATTTCTTTCCTTGTCATTTACAACCAATGTCTGACCTACTTCTTGGCCAGCAAGTTCTTCCTGCTCTTAATAACAACACAAAAAAATCCCCACGTACCCTGTGCCTTAACATTGATCCACCATCCTCAGAACTGCTTAACAGCCACCAAGCTCTCAAAAGCAGTATTTTTGCTCATCCCTGCTCATTCTGTTGAGGGCAGCATGCAGGCATGGTTCAAGCCACAGCAAATGCTAAGGATATTCTCCACATGCAGAAAAGCCAAGGTCAGACCAGTTTGACTCTCATGTCCTACAGTCATTTAGGACTGTGACTTTAACCCCTCAAACACCTCCACACACCCTTACAACAGAGATCAGGGAATGCTCATTGCCTACCATACAGATGGTACATGAATTCAGGTTGGAACTGAGGAAAAAATATACTTTTATTTCACAATACCTGAGGATTTTGTCAGTACATGGGTCTCAGAGAAGGCCCAGGGACAAATGTTTGTAATGTATATTTGGACACTCTACTTCAGAAGGTGCATTTTTGCTGTGAGTTGTCTGTGCCACTTGGTCTCAAATGAGAAATTATCCTCACCTTTTTTAATTATTTAGCTTATTTAATACTGCTGTAGATTTATCCAAAGGACAGACAAGGACTGGCTTTGGAAACACCTCTAGTTTCTTCAGCTGCATTCCTTATTCTGGCATCCTTAGCAGGAGGGATTTGCAGAGACTCTCCAGAGGAGAAAGTGGTGTGGAAGAAGCTGCCTCACTGGTGCCTTGAGTTAGAAGTCCCTCACAGTAGTCATAAGTAGTCACCCTAATGTTAAACTTCCCAAATTTAGGTAGGTCTTTCACTGCACAGGCCCTCCCACCTGAGTGTGGGGTTTCAATGAGACCTACCAGAGCACAGTTCTGCAATAGGCACAGAAAAGCAACCGTGAAATTGCAGCGATGCTTATTTAAGGATGCAAAGCTGGTTATTGGTGGAAACTTAATCTGTGTGTAGATTGCCTCATTTCTGTGCCTAAAAAAGAGCCTGTCTTCCACTGAAGACCCTTTTGTTTTGCTACCTGAAGTAGCAGAATTGGTTGTCAAGGAGTCTATATTTACTACATTTTAAGATAGCAGCTATTTAGCCTAATAAGAATATCTGTCATTAGCAGTCACCACACACAAACACACACACACACACAGAGTGGATTTTGAAGCCCTTTAGGCCTCCACTGAAGCTTTAGTATTTCACTGTTATGACTATCTCTAATTTATCCTTATTTTATGTTTTCTTATTATTGCTATGAATTTTCACAGGTGAAGCATGGTTGCCCCGTTGTCCTAATTTTTTCACCCTAAAGTTGCAACCACAAAGGCAAAATTCACCAGCTTAATTTGAACGAACATCCTCATAGATTCAGGACTCGTTTATTTTGTTCCCAAAAGCCTTTAAGCTCTACCCAAAGGCATAAAAAGCACCAGTAGATGGCTCTGTAGTTCTTGTAGGAAACAAGGGAGGCTTTGACAGCTTCGACTTCTGCGAGTAAATTTGATTTGGCGACACCAGCGACAGGAATAAACTCCGTGCCGACTTGCTGAAACGGGACACTTCCATTTGTTACGCCGCACCGTTTCAGAAATGGGCTTTCTGTCCTCGGCTCACATCGACCTTGAGGATTTCTGAGGGAGCCACAGGAGCGCTGCTGTCCTGCACAGCCGAAAAAATCAGCAGCAGCAGCAGCAGCAGCGTGACACCCAGCCCATGGGAGAGGGCAGAACCTGCGCCAGGTGCTGCTCGTGGCAGGGGGACGAACACCCAGGTGTGGGGGCTGACACAGATGCCCGAGCCCAGGGGTGTTGTCCCCTGCTAAACGGGATTAAAACCGAGCACGCCGAACGTGTGCTTGCCGCTGAAATTAGCGCTCAGAAAAAGGTTGTTTCTGTTTTACTTCGGCATGAGGCTGATTGAGAAGGGGGAAGGTAAAGGCAGGGAGGAAAGGCACTGTAAAGAAAAAAAAAAAAAAAGAAAAGAAAAAATAATCTGCTTTTATAAATCAAGGAATTGAATAAGTTTTTTAGAGGCAATTTAGAGGAAGTAGTAGGATTTCCTCTCTACACAACCCCCATTCTCGAGTGCAGGACCTGGGTGGGCTTTCAAAGTCAAAGGAGATTTTAAGCGTACTCGAGTGCCCTGGCACAGGTCAGCAGGGTCCCCTTGGTGCATTCCTCCACAGCTTAAACTCCTTTGAATATGTGCAAAAATTACTGCTGGAAAAGAGGATTTTGAAAATTTATTTGTGGGACTCTGCACCAAGTATAAACGTTGATGTATCTAAATGTGAATTAATCTAACTAAGTTAAAAGCATGGGAACAGTGAGAAGCTCTAGTACTAGTTTGAAAATGAGCAGGGAGCAATTCAATTTCTAACAAAGCAGTTGCATCTGTAGCAACTGAGATGGTTATCTGTGTGCTTTAACAAAATCCAAACCCACATGAAAACCATGTTAGAAGTTTGGGCTGACTGTATTCTGACACACAGAAGTGGCATGTTGAGACTCAAATAACCAAAATAAATTTATATATGTTAGTTTTTCCCCCTAAAATAGATCCTCTACCTGAAAAATATTTACTTTCATACTTCATATTGAAAAATATTATTAGTAAGCTCCTAGAAAAAATTTTCCTAACTGTGCTTCTGAAGGAAATGGTTTTGCAGGCTTTTTCCAGATTGTCTTAGAGTGTTTCAATGGCACATAGATAATGTCTCTACTATTTAACTACTTTAAAAAACAGATGTGAGCCGTTTTGCAAAGAGACCGTCCATTTTATATAAATAGCAAAAATTTGCAAGGATGCTGATATTCAAGCATCAACATGAAATATCAACATTAAACATTATGTTTATGTCAATAACTCATCCTCCAACCTGAAGTATTCTATGATTCTAGAAGCAAAATAATGATCTGCTATGTTTTTTATAAACACAAGACACTCTCTAAACACCTTAACAGCTTCCCTTGCCATTGGCAATGATTTTCAGGGTAAGGAAAGTAAAATTACACTGGAGAAAATTCAGCTAGTGCTATCTTTATTTCATTGCAGAGAAGCTGCATATGGAGAGATCATTGCATTTATATAATGCAGTAAGTTTCTGTGACCTTTCCCTTCCTTAGAAACAGCTAAAACATCTCACAGAATTCAGTATTAAGCTCTGGTATTATTTTGGAAACAATGCTCTATAAGCAGTCTGAAAAACAAATCTTAATATATTTTATAATGTACAAATGCAGTCATATTTGCCTGGGTAAAAGACAAATCTGAGTTTAAGGCAACCCATACCTTCTAAATTTATAAAGCCCAAAACATATTTTAAATTTCTTTTACTAATGACAATTAAATACATTTTGCTTCTATTGAGAATAATAATTTTAGGGTAAGCTAGCTTTAATTCCATTCCATTCACTAGCTAAGTGAGCTAAGGCAGTGCTAATAGGATAGCTGATATGTGGCAAAGTGCTTCCCTGATAGCTATATTCAACTTCTGCCTTATGGTAAATCTGAGATAATTCAACTGCAGTATGGGAATACAGCATGACCCTTGGATTCAAATGCCTAAAGAATTGTGAGGGGCAAAGTGGTCTCAGGTTCAATTAAATATGATGTTACCTGTTAAATATTATTATTATTACCAATTAAATACAATAATACCTGTTTAGCTGCCAATGGTGGTGATCTTATTACTCAGTGACGCCAAGTTATTGGCAAAATTTGATTTCACCAACTTTCGAATTTTTGGCCTCCTTTTGTCACATGTCAGATTGGTATCTGTCTGAACCAGAGTGCTTCTGAACTCCCAGCTTTCACTGGCATCACAGAACTGACAGAGGCTGATGGAGAGATGCTCCTTCCTTCATTTCAGATTTACAGAATTATCCCTTTCCTGTCTGGGATCAGACGCATGTTTGAGCACTGCAGACTTATGATTTATTTTAATATATAATATATAATATATTTAATTTAAATTTAATTAATCAATCTATTTATTTATTAAATTTAATATATATATTAATATATCATTCGTAATTTATAATTCAAAATCAGAATTCAAAGTTTTATCTAAAAAACTGTTAAAACTTGTCTCAGAAGGCCATGGAGAGAGAACAGATAAAGGAATTCATATATAGTGCAGGAAAAAATATTAAATATTTAGACAATTACTCAATCTAGAGTAATTAAATATCTAGACACACTTAATGATTTGTTTTGGTTTTTCCCTCAATCTATCTACTGTTGGGAAATGCCTGTATATATTCAGTTTTCATTCTAACCACTGCCAGATTACCACAATGTGAACTATACACTTCAGGTTATGTGAGATAAATGCAATAATTTTACTGAAGCTGAGAGAGAAATCCCAGCATACTGACTTTACAGAAAGTGCTTGAAAATAGCATCCATTCTTCTCTGCAAGATACACTATTAAGACCAGATTTTTTCAGGGTTCTGAATTATTACACTTAAAGCCACTCAACCACATTGATATAATAACTGCTGGAGAAGTCAAAGCATGGATGCTTATAACTTTATATGTTAAAATATATAAAATATATGTAGTATATATCTGATTCAAACTAATATATAATTTCCACTATGAATATAGAAGAATGAGAAAAATAAAATAAAGTTATACGGTCTCAATGGAGATTTTCCAAAAATTTTTGGAAGTGTTTATGGATGCAAAAAAAGAACATTGGAAAGTAGAGCTGTAAAAAACCCCAAGCCTCACGTGCATGGATGCACTCATGCACGAGGTAGCTGTTTTACTTTAGGGACTGCTTGCCCTCATTGGTCTGGGGTTTTGGTGTGTTTTTTTTTTTTTTTTTAACACAGGAAAGAATTTGGGATCGACATTTTCCTCCTTCAAAAAGCGGCTGTAGCCTTATCCTCCATCAAGCAAGATTGGAAAGAGCTGAAAGCAGATGGTGTGATGTAACCAGAGTGAGAGATGAAGCAAATACTTCAGAAGGTTCTGTCTGCACCGTGCCAGGACACTTCTCAGCCCACGTCCACACTATAATTAGTTAGCACATGGGATCCATGGCTAGTAATGCTTTCACACAACAGGCTCAGAACCATTTAGTGCAAAATTTAGAAAATAGGCAGGTTGAAAAATGACATCTTTATTTTTTTTGGACACATTAGGGAGCCTTCATCTGAAAAATGTTTTGATGCATATTTTTAAAAGCTTTTAAATGTGTAAATATAAAATAGCAGAAAGGCATAAATATCTAGTAATTTTCCTTAAAATGTATCTATTTTTTGCTGCTATGTCCATGTGCTCCACTTTAATTAAAAGCAAGTTCATGTGATATACATCTCTTAAGGCCATTCTTGATGGCAATATTGGGGAAGACATCAGCCTTTCCCCATACAAATTCTCTGTAAAAATTCTTTAGGAAACACTCCTCTTTCTGTAAGTAGAAATTAAGTTTTCCTAGGGAACTTGTTGTGCCACTGATTGAATGAAGAAAGCCACAGAATCCACAAACCCTGCTTAATGACAACATATCCTTTATGAGCCAGAAGGAATTATATTCTCTATCCAGAGCTCTCCAACAAGGATTCTTTTATTGATTTCAGAAAGCTGAGTGAATTGAATGTCACAAATAAATACGTTATTAACATGCAACAGCTTCAAAAAATATAGGTTTAGATCAGGTCTCCAATATTTGCTCAGCTGAAGGATGCACTGGCACCTTGCCAAGAGCCCAGAGGTCATATTTAATTTACATAAAGGGGATCAGATCTCCTTCCCTCTCATCTGCTTAAAGGCAGGATGAGATTCACTGATTCATTTATTCAAGCAGATGTTGGTCAGACAAATATATACAGGGAAGTCCTTGGGTGACTGATAATGGACTGCTCTAACAGATCTAAATAAAGTGACCTTGAAACACAGGGATTTTTGCCTTTCCTCAGAAACAGGTATTTGAACAGTGAATAGGTGTCTTGCTTTCATTCCCTATTCACTATTTAAAATACAGTTCTCTTTCTTTCTCTCTATGGAGAGAAATCAATGAGTCTAGAACCTCTGAATTAGGAATGAAAAACCTCTCATACATTAATCAAACACTCTGATTCTATGGTGGCCACCTTTACTAAAGACTCTTTCTCTTGTCCAGCTGGGCTTTGGTGGAGAGACGTGAATATGAAGACTATCAATCCATTTGACAGCAAAAAGGATATTGAAACTCACTGTAAATTATCACCAGTGTGAATTAAGGAAAGACATAAGGTGACCAAGACCAAAAATTCATTAACAGTATTAGCAGGGTTAAAAATAATAAGTGCAATTTTTTATATGAACTTTTAATAAATGGTAATAGTTTTGGAAGTTTAACTGATAACTTTTAAAGCTTTCTGCTGACTTATCTTTCATTAATTTATACATCTCTGTCTAATGTCAGAAAGAAAACCACTTCCTTAGGATAAACCTGCTTGAGATTAACAAATACATCAGCTCTAAGCACTTTCCATTTTTAAAAGGAACATGAAAAGAAGTGATAATGTAGAAAATTGTTCTTTTAAAAATGGTTGGTTTGAGTGTTCCTAACTCCTAATATAAACAACATAGTTACTTGAAAATACATGATTTTATATTTATTCATGGATTAAACACTCAAAATGTCAGAAAGACAGATTGCATTCCTTGTACAAAACTAAATGATTGAATCCTTGCTATAAGTAAACTGCTGAACACAACATTAATTATTAATTAGGAATCAGCTGAACCTAGGATTAATTATAGAACAGCTGCTGTTGCAGACCCATGATCAAGTGTCTGCTCTTGAGTGAGCAAGGATGCTTGCTGTGGGAATTCAGGGTGAGAAATTCTTCTTGAAACAAAAGGTGAATCATTTGAAGATCTCCCCAGAAAATACTTTAGAAAATGTCAAATGACAGTTCTAGTAAGAGCCTCTTGCTGCTAACCCAGATTTAATAAAGGGATTGAGAGGCAGATGAGGAGTTGATGTAAGAGCACAGGACAAAAACAGCCCTTGACTACTCTAGTGCAATTTATCCAGCCATGCTGAAAGAGATAAGGATTGCTTCCTAGCAGCAGACCACAGTTATTTGAAGTAATTGCATGTCCAGAACAACTCCTATCCAAAACCACATGAGCACTATGGGGTTTTTTGTGCATCTTAAGGTTTACCAAAGTGGTGTCGAATAACCAACCACAATTCACTACAGGAGAGTGTCAACAGCTTGTAAAGCTCCACAGGAGGAAATCACAGACTCATAGACAGCTATCCTATCTTAAAAGCAGCAGAGACAGCATTTAAAAATAAATGCAGTCCTAAGGGGAAAAAAAAAATAATCCTCCTCTATGCCTGGTAAATATTACACTGTAAAAAAGTGTGCTTAAAGTTCCTATAGCTGGAGATCTCCTTAAGGATTTTGTTTCTTAAATCTGTCTTCCTTCTTCATTATGTTTTTAATGAGGAGATTAAAAGACCAGTTTGGTAAAGTTCATGATAAACTTTAAAAATGGAAATTATTGGAAAAAGGCAATCATGGCGGCCTTTGCTTGGGCAATTTGATATAAATGTCTCTGAGGGTTTGTGTTTAAAACTCACAAAATATGTATCTGTATGTGTTTTTACTCTCAGAAGAGTGACACAAACCCAGAACAGTTAAAAATTGAATGTAATTAAGAATTGTTTTCTTACTGTAGAATTGAAACTTTTGACTACCAACTAGAACCAAGTAGAACCAAACCAGAAACAAAGAGATTTGGCCACTGTATGGGTTTCAGTGTACTTTTCAAACAAACAACAGTGCTAACTTGAAACCTGCTACACTAACAATTGAAACAAAAAAAAAAAAATGCATATTCCAAAGTGAAGGCAAGTGC
Organism: Phainopepla nitens; assembly: GCA_013400175.1. Taxonomy (NCBI): domain Eukaryota; kingdom Metazoa; phylum Chordata; class Aves; order Passeriformes; family Bombycillidae; genus Phainopepla; species Phainopepla nitens. The sequence goes on from VXBQ01012105.1 coordinate 329,705, forward strand.
AATGCAGGTGGGACAGGTGGGGTTAAATTTATTGAAGGTTAGACAAAATTCCTGCAAAAGAGGGGGCAAAATGAATTTTAAGCACCTCCTTATATGTTTGCAACATCCAGGGGTCTTTTCTTATTGTCTTTGCAGAAATCTATACAACACCTTGGTGTTCTGGATAGAAAATAGAAAGTCTTAAAATTCAAGACAAGGTTTATTACACTCATGATCTCTGCATAAAACAACATCAATTTTGGATTAAGTGGTATTACCCCCTACTCTCTGTATAGTTGCTCCCTGCTAAAACCAGATCCTCTTTTAGGAGCAGATCAAAGCATTTCAACTATATTTAGTGTTTCTCTTGGGAATGAGGAATCTTTTTTTTTTTTTTTTT